>OX451215.1:70566010-71070906 GCA_949628195.1 Phasia obesa
TTTGATGAAAGTTGGCATCGATTAAAAATTTTTACTCGTTTTGTTCTTTTTGTGAAAGCCTCGTTGAGATTGTATGAGTGCACCCAGAACTCTGCAAGAATTATAGAAAACAAAATTACGCCATGCACATGTTTTCCCGTTAGATGACGTTGTTCAGCCAATTTAAAGTTGCCAAATCTGTAATCAACAAAATTGCTTCAAATAAATACGTACAAAAAAAAATCTAAATAATAGACATAAATTGGCAACCCTGCAAATAAACTCTCAACAATTTTATTTAGAAAGACATTTTCGTCACGTCATTTGGCCGACATGCGCAGAAAAGTTCAATTTTATTTTCGTGATGGCGTAACCTTGTCTTCTATCATGCAACTCTGAGGGGTTTGTGTGGGTCTCTATGACAATTGGACATGAACAAGACAGACAGATTTTTGCACCTTTTATTTTCGGATTTATTTACTTTACATGTGTGTGTGTTTGATAATCTGTGGCATATGTACTTTGTTGAGAAATTTTAAGCAAGTAGACGCTGGCTTGAGAATTATAATGTCAAGCAACACAAAAAAAGCGAAAATCAGAAAAGAAAAACGAAAAAAATCTCCTGTACGATAGTCATGAAATACACACTCAACCTCTTCAACCCCTTGCCAACAAATCTCGTCTGTCTGCCCTGTTTCTGTCCTATTGTGAAAGGGAACTTATAAAAACAATCAGCTGTTGAACTGAGATTACCTCACACATAAATACATTTGTATGGCTAGCTGCCGTTGATTAAATTCTGTTAAATAAAATACCATTTTAGAACATGTTAAAAACAAGGCAAATTAATTTTAATTTAATTCGCTTTGGATAAAAAAGCCGCAAATTCGCATGTTTTCATAATTTTGTAAATACAAGTTGTTTATTAAATTGTGTAAAATTTTGTAAATATAATAAAAAAACTTGTTTATTATATTAAACAACTGTGAATGAAAATTGTGTGTGAACACTGAAAATTAGTTTTCTGTAAGTTCCTTTAAGTGTATATTATATGAATAAATCTAAAAATGAACTCTGCGATATGAAAAAAAATTCTACTAAGATATCCAGGCCTTATAATGAAAACACCCAAAAGTAAAGAAACTTTTCTTCAAGGTGCAGTAACAGTCAAGGTAAAAAAATAAAGTTTTAATAAACTGTATTAAGTTCTTAACCCATTCTGATTGAAAGAAAATTTGTTTGTTTTTAGAATATGTGGCACAATATAAAAATTATTTGTCCCGATTTCCCGCACATTAATAACTTTCAGCTAGAAGTAAAACAAAATTTCAACATTAAAACATTTAGAAATGCAAAACTTAATTTACCTAATGATTGGTCGATTGAACAGTTAATAGAAGACTTACCCACTATAGTCGAACCTAACGAGAATTCAATTTATCTTTGGCCGTATACAAAAGATGATGTACAAAAAAATATTTATTCTGAGATTGCCAACCTGTATGCGCCCACGTAATATGAGATTTAGCTTAACGATAATTTCTCCCTTCTTCGTTTTATAAAATTTTCATAAAACGAACAACACTTCCTAGAAGTAGCAATACCTAGTTTACAAATATTGGAGCACAGTTTGCCTTCATCTATAGACTGGCAGACTGGAAATGTTGGGTAAGACCATTTCGATTACGATGCTTTTGCAACAGTACAAAAACTTTTTGGAAGATTGTGTGACGTCGTCCAACCACCATTGCCCACTTTAAAGGCAAATTGTTCATTTAAAAAAATATGACATTCTCGTAGACAAGATTCATTTTAAATAAAGTAAAAGTGCTTTTCCAGTGATGAGCATTTCACATATAAATTTAAAATTTAATTTAAAAAGTCCTGTTTTTTTAGATGGAAAGCAGCTAATCGATCAATATTAACAAGAGAAATTTAAAGTTGCATAATCATAAGAACACAAAATGAAAAAGTGATTAATTTTATGGTAAATAATTTTTGCAAAAAAAACCGACTTCAAAACAGATAGAAGGGCACCAATTCTAAACTAAAAATGTAAGAAGTAATCTGTAATAATTAGATTTAAACCAAATAAAAGATGCGCCAAAATTAGAGGGGAAAAAATAAAGACTATTGAATGTCAAGCCTCTTCCTATTACTGTTCAAAAGTTAAGCTATTTTCACCAGTATCTGTCTTGTATGGGGACACCATTCAAGCCTCTGTCTATAACGGTTTCAAAGATAGGGGCACACAGATCTAATAACAGCACCTATTCGGACACCCTTTAATTTACAATATTAAATTAAAGACCTGTTGTTATAGAGGACTTGGCCACAAAGATTCTTTGTAAATTTCAACTATCTGTCTATAACGGTTAAAAAGTTTAACCATATATATACTCAAATTACATGAACTATTGGGACACCCTTTACATTATAATTCCAAATATTTATTATCATACCAGAGAAAGTAGTGGATATTCTGCCTAATTTTCAAGTGTTTGTGTTTAACTGTTCAAAAGATAGGATCATATAGATCAAATTACGTAATTTATGGGGACACCCTTTAATTTCTAACTTCAAATTGAATACTTGCTGTAGTGGACTTTGCAATATAGGTTCCTTGTAAATTTCAGCTGTCTGTCTCTAACAGTTCAAAAGTTTGGGCACATACATAGAATTACATTAACTATTGGGACACCCTTTTAGTTCCAAATTCAAAATTTTATACTTTTTGTTATAGCTGACTTAGCACTACAGGTTCTTTGTAAATTTCAGCGGTCTGTGAACAACTATTCAAAAGTTTGGACATATACATCAAATTAAATGAACTATTGGAGCACCCTTTAATTTAAAATTTTGAATATTTATACATTTTATTATAACGGTCTGTCAAATTTTCAAGGTTTTGTCTATAACGGTTCAAAAGATAGACCCAAATAGGTCAAATTATGTCACCTATGGGGACACCCTTTAAATTTTAAATTTATTTTTTTATTAATTTCTGCTGTTGGGAGCTATAGCGGCACGCAATTTTTTAAAATTTTAATTTGTTGCCATTTACGGTTCTTAATACACGTAAAAAACATGTATGTTGTATGGGGACACCCTTTAATTTTTAATATAATGAACTGTTTTTAAAATGGGACCAACCTGAAAGCATAACCTTTCAAATAAAGAAAAAAATCGGTTCAGAAATGGCTGAGTTCTGCGGTTACATACATAAAAAAAGCAACATTCAGACGAATAGATAACCTCCTTCTTTTTTGAAGTCGCTTAAAAAGGGGGCCTCATGCAAAATGGCTCTACGAAAAATCGCTCAAAAGCAAAAATTAAAATTAACCCAAGAAATCCCCCTAGAGAATTGGCTAATATTTTTTATGAAAAGTAACCCAAAATAATTAAGTGCTTTTCGTCGTCTTCGGACGAAATGGTTTATGTCCTAAAAACTATCGAAGTAGTTACGTAGTTTACTTAAACTACAGAATTGTTAACATTAAATATTTATTAGAATTAAGAATATAAAAAATATCAATGCCCTTAATGACACTATTGACCTTTTCATATATATATGTATATATTTTTTTTTTTGGCCAAATTTCTATTGTTATTTTTAATTAATTTAATTTGGTTTTTTGCGATTTTTCATAGGGTCAATAAGCATGCAGCTTAAATAAGGCTGCAACATATAATATTTTTATTTCTCAATACAAAAGTGTTTATATAAAAGTTTAAGGAAATCAAGATTTATTTCTCATAATTTTTATTATTAAACCAAAGTATGTTTTAATTTGATGTTACTTGTATAAATTACACAATTTTTTAAAATAATTTCCAAAATAATAATGTCTTGTTTCTATTTGTGGCAACGCTTTTTTTTTTTGCCTTGCATAGTGTCTTTTAAATGTTTAAATTAATGTTTTTTATGAATTCCATTTTATATATACAAATACTAGCTATCGCCGGTGCGCGTCGCTATACCCATCCACATTAAACACAATAAACACTTGGAAGAAAAATATGACCAAATTTAACCGCGAAAACGCACGCTATTCTTAAGTCAAAAATGTTCCCATCCAACCTGTTTTTTGCTAGACTATACGATTAACACGATAACAATTTTTTACTTTTAATGGAATGTGCCACTCCCAGTATTCTTATCCAGTCTGTATTTTGCTAGACTATGCAAATTAATATGAAGGTTACTTGTGCAAAGTTGCAAGACTATACCTAGTGTAGTTCTCTAGGTACGCGATAATAATTTTTCACTTTGTATAGGAGGTACCACGCCCACCATTCAAATTCAGTCTGTGTTTCTCTACACAATTTATCTTAATATGGGGGTAACTGATCGGAAATTCCAAGGCGCTACCTGTTTTTTCTGTTCTCTAGGTACAGGATAATAATTTTTTACTTTGTATGGGGGGTATTACGCTCACTGCCCCAATTCAGCCTATGTTTTTCTAGAGAATCCGCATGGGTATGGGGTTTACTTGTACCCACTTTTAAGACCATACATATTATAGTTCTCTATATACACAATAATAATTTTTCACTTTGTATGGTAGGTACCACGCCCACTGTACCAATTCATTCTGTATTTTGGCAGACTATGCGCCTTAGCACAAAGGCTACTCTTGCAAAGTTTCAAGGCGCTATCTATTGCAGATCGCCAGGAACACGATAATAATTTTTTACTTTGTAGGGGCGGTACCACGCCAACTATTCCGGCAATAACTCATGAACCAATACACATACAGAGACCGTTTGTACATAAAAACCTTGGTATTGACGTCAACTTTTATATAAACTCGGTTCACGCATTCCAGAGAACATCAATTTCTAACACAATGCAACTTTATATATATATATATATATTGATTAATAATTTTTTGTTTTCAAACTAAGTGATTTTAAAAATATAAATTAATTATTAGCGCAATGTATTTTTTTAAGTATGAAGTATAGACTGTAGGTCATAAGTAAATTTATAAGGCGCTGACAGACGGACAGACATTTTAGCGATAACAATAGGGTTAGGTTTTTACCTTTTGGTACCCGAAAAATGCCTATCTCTATCCATATACTAATCCACAATTAACCCCATTCTATCCTCTTAATGATTAAATAAACTGTGTTTTCTTACTTTTTTTTATTTAAATCTAGTGTAAATTTTTTAACACCATTTATATTAGACTTCTTAAATATTAATAAAATGTTCTTTTGTTGCAGGTTATCCCAGTGAATTGTTTTATCGCGGTTCGGCCATGTGGGAAATAATTTATGGCATGGCCAGTGCATATCCATTGGTTTGCTTTATATTCGTTCCAGTATATTTTAATTTAGGAATTACATCTGTCTATCAATATTTAGATTTAAGGTAAGTCATTTTTACTTTTTATTACTCTCTACAGTTGTTCCCTTTTAAAAGCTTGTCACACAAATACAAATGAAACAAACTTTGTATGAAATTTTATTTTTTTAAAGTAACAAAAAAAATATAATTAATTTACAGCAAACACAAAACTTTACAACAAAACAAAACTTACAAGTGTTAATTTTATTTTACTCATTTTTTATACTTCCATTGCAACAAAAGAGCCGGCACGACAATTATAAAAAGTTTAAATTTTACTCAAGTCGTTTTGAAAACCAGTAAATGAGTGTTTCTTTTTTCTTTTCCTTTTCGTTTTCGTTTTCGTTTTGTCGTGCATTTAACAGTTGTAGGAACATGTGTCAACATGTTTCATTCACATTCTTCTAAAATTGTTTATTTATTCGGCCAATTTACTCCGCTTGAAAAAAATTAACAAATTAAGAAGAGAAGAGAAAACTGCCAGATAAAAGTAAACAAGAGGAATTAATATCATTAGAGTGCACTTGTGAAAAAAGAAAAGACAAATCGTATTTCACTGCAACATGACCAAAAAGTAAAAACAAAAAACGTTCCAGGGCAACTTAAAAACTTCATGTCTTTTTTAATCATAGAATTTTTTTTGTTATTTGTTTTCAGCATGATTTCTTAAGATGTTCAAAGTAGGCGATTGTGTGATTTTCTCTAAGTTTACACGTAACATCTCTTTTCGAAGACGATCTTTAACTCTACGGCCTCAAACACCACCGCCATGCTTAAGAATAATGGGGTGTGTTGTTGTGTGCTATAAGAGCTAGAATAGGTTCCTTTCATAAACATTAATTAGGGTAGCGCACTTTTTTTTTACCAAATTAAAGAAATAAACCAACAGAAAACGAAAACCATATATGGAGCGGCATACAATCAACTTTACAGATATTTTTATATTATTATTTTATATTATTATATTATTATTATTATTATTATTATTATTATTATGTATATTACATAAAGAACAAAAGTTCAAAGTTTATTCTATTAGAAAAATAATTAATTTTGGTTTGGATAATCAAGTAAACTATCCCTCCACCCTTCCCGATTATGCCCGAACTCTATACAGCTTTCATCTCCATATTTTCATTTTAATATCTATGTATCGGAGACTGACAAAAAGTACTTATAAAATAAATGTAGTCAAGTATTCACACATATTTTTGGGTATTAGTTATACCTATACTTATAACACAGAAAATACCTACACATACATATTTGCAGTGAAATAAGTATGGGTGTACTCAATACCCACCAAACCAAATGTTCCGATTTCGTATAGAATTCGTAACGACTGTTCGTCAAATTCTTCCGGATTCGGAACCGAAATATTACCGAAATCGTAACGATTTTTATATGAAAGGGTTGAGACGACTTCGCAACGATATGTAGTTACGATATATAGTTACAAAATCGTAATGATATGTCCTTACGAAATTGTAACGAAATGTAGGTACGAAAAAGCAACGACATATAGATAAGAAGTCGCAATGATTTGTTTTCTCTGACTATCCCCGTATAAGCTAGAACTTCGTTCTCTGAAAGTGAGTATAATGATTAGTTAAAGATTTTGTATTCAAGGCAATACTTTACCGTAATCAATTCGATTTCAATTGTATTTTTTAAATTTTTCGTATTTACTATTGTTCTTTTTTATTTAATACAATTTTGATTTTTATTTTCTTACATATAAATCAAAGTTTTATATATATATATTTTTTATTTGTACAGACAAACAACCGAAATGTCTTAACAAATTTGTTATTTTTTCAGTTTTCAGACAAACTAACGAAATATCTTACCGAATTCGTTACGACAAATCTGATTTTCGAGAAACTACCGAAATGTCTTAATGAATTACTTACGACAAGTCTGACTTCAGAAAAAATCGTATGCTTTGGTTTGGTGGGTACTTATAACAAACCTTATTTATACACAACGAACTTAAAAATGTATACGTAATGCATGTATGAGTACAACTGGTTGTAGGTAGATAATGTGATGGGTATCTGTCATATCCGTACTTATAACTACCTAATACTTACGAGTATGGAAAAGTACTTATAATACTATAAGTATACTTATAAGTAAAACAACTACTTTTAGGAATTGTGAGTATAAAAAAGTGGATAATGTTTGGCAATATTTTGTTTATAACCGAACATTGGTTAGGATGAAGGAATGAATAAACGTATTTTTAAATTGTAAAATAATTAATACATATAGTTACATATATTTATAAAATACCGTAAGTATACTTAGAGTATTTTCATACTTCTACTTATTCCTACTCTGTATTTACAAGTATGGGTATAGCCAATACTTTATCCAACTTTTACTTATACCTAGTTGTATTGCGAAAAATAATGAACAAGTATGCGAACACTTATTCTCTGCCTATACTTGTAGTTATTTAAGTTGAAATTGAAATGAGTATCTGTGTATGTATACATGTGTATTTATGTGTGTATTTATACATGTTTTGCCTCAAATACTTAATAACTACTAAAAATGGCAACAACGCTCCTTTAGAGCGTTCACAAAAATTGTGGCATACACACACACACACCCACCCACACATACACAGACATCATATCAAAATGGAGTCATAAGACAAAACGTAAATATTCGTTGAAATCCCGACATTGATTTTTTCACGATTACTTATACTACGTATGGTGGTAAAGCCACAAATATGTACTTGATTGTCCCGCATCAAGGGACTGAGGTGCAATTTTCTCTTGTATTGTCAATACCAGTCTGTATATTCTCCTCCTATTGTCTTTTTTCTATACACAACAACTAAGTTTATTTTATATGAAAATATATATTTTTGTCTTGATAATTTACGGGATTCAATTACAATTAAAATTACAGGTAATGTGTAATTGCATATCTTACATTACAAGTAATTATAATTGATATCAGGGACTAAAGTAAATTACAATTACTTGTAATTTGTAATTGAACATTTTTAATTACACATTACATGTAATTGTAATTGAGAATTTTCAATTACAAATTAAAAGTAATTGTAATTCTAATTAGGCAATAATCATTACTTGAGATTGCAATAATACAATTACATATATTCTTAACAATTTTCCATTACATGTTCTTATAATTGAATATTTTCAATTACAATTACATGCAAATTTAAATGTAAATGTAATTGCAAATGTAATTTTAATTGAAAAATTCCAATTATAATTACATTTAATTGCTTAATTGCAAGTGTAATTAATTACAAACTCTAATTGACATCCCCCTGTAATTTACTGCCTGCAATTCTAAGGATATTGAGAAAGCAAAAATATATTTCAATCATAATATACAGCGCTTGGTTTATGGTAACTTCAACCATGCTTATTCCTTATAGATTATTAGCTAGCCCCGGTGCTCTTCGCTACATCCATGCACTAAAAATACGATAAACATTTGAAAGAAAAGTATGGCCAACTTTTAACTTGAAAACGCAAGCTATTCTCACATCAAAAATATTTTAGTTTATATGTTCCCAACCAATCTGTTTTTTGCTTGACTAAACATATTAACACGATAATAATTTTTAATTTTTTATGGGAGGTACCACTATCCTGATCCTGTCTGTATTTTGCTAGACGTTGCACATTAGTATGAGGGTTACTCTTGCAAAGTTTCAAGACTCTAGCTATTGCAGTTCTCTAGGTACACGATAATAATTTTTTCACTTTTTATAGAAGATACTACGCCCCAATCCAGTTTATATATTGTTAGACTATGTGCATTAGCATAGGGGCTACTCCTACATAGCCTCAAGGCTCTATCTATTGCAGTTTTCTAGGTACACGATAATAATTTCTCACTATGTATAGGAGGGGTACCACACCCACCATTCCAATTCAGTCTGTATTTCTCTAAACAATGTATCTTCATATAGGGGTTACTGATGCAAAATTCCCAGACGCCACCTATTGCAGTTCTCTAGATACAGGATACTAATTTTTTACTTTGTATAGGTGGTACCGTGATCACTGTCCCAATCCAGAATAAGTGTTTCTAGAGTATATGGGTATGCGGGTTAATTGAGCCTACTTTTAAGATCATGTCTATTATAGTACTCTATGTACACGATAATAATTTTTCACTTTATATGGGAGGTACCACACCCACTATCCAAATGCAGTCTGCTTTTTGCTAGACTATGCACATTTCTCTGAGGGTTATTTGTACAAAGTTTCCAAGGCTCTAGTTTTTGAAGTTCTCTAGGTACGCGATAATAGTTTTTCACTTTTTGGTAGACTATGCGCATTAGCATAGGGGTTACTCGTGCAAATCTTCAAGGCTTTATCTATTGTAGTTCCTAACTCACTAACTAACTAACTAACTAACTAACGATAGATGATTGAATAAAAATTCTCGTATTCTATTATCTGAATACGAGATGATGTCCAGATACAGATCCAGAAAATGTTATTCGTGATATTTGATGGACGGGTCATATGGAAACCACGTGTGGACTAGATAATGTTAGTGCAACTTAAAAGGAATTTATAATCGCCCTGTAAAAAACACTAAAAAATGTTTTTATTATAAAATACGAGTACTTAATAACCAGTTACTCCAAATGCTAAATATAGAGCTGTATTTATTTTAAATCAAATATTTAAAAAAGAAACGTTAATGACTTTTTTTATTTTTTATTTATATTATTAATCTCTTACACGCTTCAAATTATACAGAAATTGTTATTTTTAGATTTTTAATAAATTTAGCTGTGTTAAAAAACAAACAGGGAAGTGTGTATGTGGGTGTGTGAATTTAGTTATGAAATAAAATGCATGTATGTATGGGTATGTGAGTGTTTATTTGAATTTATGTGTTCACAATCAGTGAGTCGCAAAATTTACAACAAAATGACTAAAAAACTCTTCACAAGTTATAACAAAATTTAAAAAGAACACATGAAAAGGACTAGAGGGAAATGAAAAAGAGTCACAAGTTGGTTAGTATAAAGGCACGGAATGGCTAATGTAACTAGTTTGCATAATTGTTTGCTAAATTAGTTTTTATAAAATTTTAATTTTTTGAATATATTAGTGTTTGCTCGTATTTTGTTATACCAAACTGCCGTAAATAATAACAGCAAAAACAGTTTTAATAACTGCCATAAAACCCTACAAGTAGAAAAAGCAAGTACACACATCCCACCAACACATTTCGGCTTTACTTAATAAATGCTTTTGACAATTATATGCCTTTTAATCCATTTAAAGGAAACTAGTCAAGCTTGAAAACAGTTTATAAAATGTTTTTATAATAATAAACCCAATACAACTTTCGAAAATGAACGAAAATGTTCATATAATTATTTTAATTAAGACGTTTTTCATCAATATTAATAGTAATTATTAGTTTTTTTAAACAGCTACAATTTTTTACGGACTCTCCTTCTCGTACCCACTGAAAAATAGAAGCGTATAGAAGCAATTCATTTTTATCATCACAAATCTCATGATATTCTCAAGGAAGGTGCTCTTTACAGTTTAAAACTTGAAGGCTTTCGTTATAATTTACCGTTTCCTTTTTTTCCTTATAGATTTCATTCTGTTCAGTATTTCTCCGCTCTGATGTGCTGTGGTATAAACTCATATTTGCTTGTTTTTGAATCGGCGCAAGAGTTGCAGAAATATGCAGCATAGGCTCAATTAGTCTATTCGATGGTTTTCTAAAGAACTCGGCATTATATGAATGCAAGCTACAAGTAGTTTCTACTACACAGCTTAACATTTGCCGTCACAATCTTACACAAAACCCGTCTGAACACGAGAATTTTTCTTTTAGGGTTTGCTTTAATCACAGCCTGATTTTCGAGTCATTAAGATAACTATTTAAACAGTGTCATATTAAACTGTTATCAACCCTAATCCTAAACCCGATCTCGCCTTCGTTACTGTATTCAGGCGCTAAGTGTGAAGGGCATACTACCGAAAATAATTAATTTATTCTGACAGCTATATGCGGACGCTGAATTCAGAGTACATTTCAAGTCAACCCTTCAGAAGCTCCTAGTTCTATAAGAAAACTCACATAAAGTTTCGCTAAAAATCAATGCAAATAATATAAAACTGATGCGTATTTGTAATAGGAATACATCGCTATGAATCTTTAAAGGCCAGAGAATCAAGGATGTAGAGTTCTTCTGCCATTTATAAAGAGGATGGTTCCTATTTAGATATTACGGACAGAATCAACAAAGCATGGGCTGCTTTCCATTATCTGCATAGAATATGGCGCGCAAGCAACATTTTTACTGACATAAAACTGAGGATCTTTAACTGTAGTATCAAATCTATATTTCTATACTAGCTGTTCCCGCCACTTCGTCAGGGTCCTTGAAATATTTTGTTCGATTTTGCTTTGAAAACAATTCACACCAAAGACCATTAGTAAGGCTTCTCTTATGGCAACACTGCAATTGCACGTAGTGATTATTTTCGCCGGCGACTTAGTGCTATGTGGTAATACAGGCGAAGGCGTTTTTAGTTCCGCTGCATATCAGTATATGTATTTTTTTACTTTTCATAAAATAAAGTGATGAGAACGTAGAAGAAAAGCAGAAAGACAGACAGACGGAAATGAGTTACTATTTTATTATATGTAGAGATGATTGTACCACCTGGAGCTGCTCACAAACCTTTCGAAGAAAACTAAAAACGTTTTTCAACAAATTTCTAAAGCAAACCTTTTGAATTATCTCGCTAAATGTTAACCTATTGAATACGACATCTGCAAATGGACCTGGATTGGCCATATAATAAGAAGACCATCTCACGAAATTTAAAGACAAATTCTTAATTGGAAACCACGTCATAGAAATCCTCTCAGTCTTCAAAATACATGGACAAGTAAAGTTTCCAGCTAACATGCCGATGAAATTTTGACGTCAGGCTTAAGTTCGTTATAAAGGGTGGTTCAATTTGTAAGGGCCGATATTGATTTTTAATAAAACACAAATTATTTAGGAAATTATTGTCATTTGTTTTTATTTTGATAATGTTGGTGTGGTGTGGAAAGAACAAAATATCGGCCAAATTGCCGCTACATCCTCGTCGGCACACCTCCATCCGATGCTCCAAATTTTCGATGACGCTGAGGCATCATAATTGAGCCAGTCTATGCCAGTACCGAAATATCTCATCCTTTAGCTCATGAATTGTTGCTGGCTTATCGACGTACACCTTTTCTTTCAAATAACCCCAAAGAAAAAAGTTCAACGGTGTCAAATCACATGATCTTTGCGGCCAATTGACATCGCCCCCACGAAAGATAACACGGCCATACAAATTTTTCGCTCAAAAGAGCCATTGTTTCGTTTAAATTCGTTATAATCTCACGAAGCGAACACCATTCACAGTAACTGCCTGACCGGCCTTATTTTGTAAAAAATAGGCCCGATGATGCCGCCAGCCTATAAACAGCAACAAACAGTCACTCTTTGTGGCTGCATTGGTTTTTCGACAATCATTCTTGGGTTATCATTCGCCCAAATGCGGCAATTCTTCTTATTGTCGAATGCACTGAGGTGAAAGTGTGCCTCATCACTGAAGATGAGTTTCTTCGAAAATTGATCACCCGACGTTGCAATTTCTTGCCACCATTCTGACCATTGCTCTATTGTGTATCTTTCCATGGCCCTTAAGATATTATCTCTAAGTTCAAAAAATATTTCTTATTAAAAATTAGGTGATTAATTTCGAGCAAAGTGGAGAATTCTTTGATGCCCTCTGTTCTTAATTAATATTTATTAAATATTTTTTTTAAATAATGGAAATATATGTTTTTTTTCATAATTTATTTATTGTATCTTCAATATTTTTGAACTAACAATAATTACTCGTATCTTAAGTCTAAAATAAAATATTCTTTTTAAGTCCAGCCAGTGCTAGACAAAAATAATGTTTGTTTCACGGATTTTGCAATCATTTGCGGGTCATCCCTCTAATGTACGGCAAAGAAAAGCAGTATCTCTTCTTTTTAGTCGAATGTAACCAGGTTCATTCAGTATGTTACGCGCCAAAGGGTTTGGATGAGATTCAAGCCTCCTTAGATATGTGACTGCATGTTTCGCTATTTCTGCTTTAACTGATGGCATGTTTAGGTCTTTGTGGATGTTCGAATTTTGTATATACCAGGGAGCAGATGTAATAATACGTAAAATCTTATTTTGGCGCCTTTGAATTTTTTCTACATTGCTAGATGAGGCAGTTCCCCATAACTGAATCCCATAACACCAAATTGGTTTGAGGACCGACTTGTACAGTAGAAGTTTACAATCTAAGCTCAGGGTGGAGTTTCTGCCAATAAGCCAATTTAGTTGTACTGCTTTTAGTTTCATTTGTGTTAACTTGAAGTCAACGTGGTTTTTCCAAGTAAGGCGACGGTCAAGATGTATACCCAGGTATTTAACGTCTGAAAGCTGTGGTATCATTTGGTTATTTATGCGAATAGGAGGGCATGAGTCCCTGCGCAGTGTGAAAGTTATGTGAGTGCATTTTTGTTCATTCACTTTTATTCTCCATTTTTCTAGCCATTTTTCCAAATTGAGTATGTGGTCTTGTAAAAGTTGTGATGCTTCTTGGGCACTTTCATGAATACTTAAAAAAGCTGTGTCATCTGCAAAAGTTGATGTATGCACTAGGGCGCTAATTGGCATATCTGATGTGTACAGTAAATATAAAATTGGTCCCAAAATACTACCTTGGGGAACTCCGTCTTCAATGAGCTGTGGCGAGCTTAAAAAGTCACCTTCTTTTAGTAAAAACTTGCGATTCGTTAAATAATCTTTTAAGAGCTTATACAAGTTTTTAGCTTAAATATTAGGCTTTCGTGCTAAACCTTATCGAATGCTTGAGAAACGTCGATAAAGAGCGCAGAACAGTATTTTTTTTCTTCAAAGGTCGTTTTAATTACATTTACTAATCTGTGTGTTTATTGGATCGTACTATGTTGTTTTCTGAAGCCGAATTGATGGTTCGGAATGCATCCTTTCGCGCTAAGAATTGGATTCAGCTTAGTTATTAATATTCTCTTAAATAACTTTGACACGTTTGATAAAAAGCTTATAGGTCTGTATGATTCTACCTTTGTGTGGTCTTTTCCTGGTTTAGGAATCATAGTTATCAAAGAGACCTTCCACTCTGTGGGAAAGTACTCAAGACGTAAGATGGCATTAAAAACAAACAGAATAATTCTGCGACCTATACGGGGCAACTCAACTAACATCTTGTTACTTGTTTTATCAACGCCAGGGGCTTTTTTGGTGTTTAAATCTGCTATTGCCCTTTCAATATCGCTAAATTCAAATCTTAGGGGTACTACGGCACTAGTCTCTACTGATGGTAACTCAGCTATATCAGTACATACATTTGGGGTGAAAACCTTCTTCAAATGTCCAACAAACAAATTGCCTTTTTCGGTATCATTCCTTGCCCAGTCTCCACAAGAAGTTCGCAAGGGAGGCTTACGTACGACCGGTCTTTTAAGGTTCCTACATGCACGCCATAATGAATAATCTGATTGAGCAGTTGCGTCGAGGTCTTCCAAGTAATTTTTCAGAGAATAATCTGATTGAGCAGTTGCGTCGAGGTCTTCCAAGTAATTTTTCAGAGATGCTAGTCTTCGAGATTCTAGCAGCTGTCTTAGTCGTTTCGTGCAATCTTTAAGTCTAGATTTGAGTTGAGGAGATCTGTGTGCTTGCCACTCTCTTCTAATTTTTCTTTTTTCAGCCAAGAGCCGCTCGACATCTACAAAATAAATTTGATTGTATCTAGCTGGTTGTCTGGTTTCTGTCGCATGTTGGGCAGCTGATTCAAGGTTTTGATCAAAATAAATTAGGAAATATATGTGCATACGTATGTATAAACATTATATGTATATTTATTATGGGTCTACGCCTATGAATTAAGGAAAATTAAAATTTTGTTGAGTTAGTATGTTCGCGTTATCATTACCATAATTTACTAAAATGGCTTACTGGGATATAATCATTAATAAGTATATGTATGTATGTTTAAAAATAATTATATAAATTTAATGCCTATAAAAAACATTCAATACGGATAGAATCACTTTGACAACATTAAAAAAGTTTAGATGACAAATTGATTGCGTGTTAAATAATTTAAAAATAAATTAAAAAAATTTTATCTAGAGCTGACAAGTTTCGTTAGTATGTACGTAGGTATGTATGTCAAATCTGATGTTAAAAATTAATTGAATACTATAGCACTTTCAAATAGGACGTGTGTGGATTTATGTACAATAATATCAAACATCAACAAACGACCAAGCCGTTGTAAAAAAAAAACATGAAAAACTGTAGATAGGAAAATAACTTTCTTGATTTTAGGAGTTTAGTTCAGGGCTGCTCGTAAAATTAAAATTTTTTGCCTTGAATTTATTCGATTATAAATATTTTAGCAAAAGAAGTACCTTTTAATTACTTGTATTTATTATTTTTATTGCTAAAAATGAATTTTCCATTTACCTTATGGATAATTTTAAAATTGTAAATTAATTAATTGTTTATAATCTGATGTAAAAATAGTTATTACTTGTACTCAGTCGACTTTAAGGATCTTTTGAGGTCTTCGATACTGAAACATTTAAAATTATGTTTAATATTCATAGTTCACTTATTGTAGCTACAAAGATACTTGAAGTGTGTTTGGCCGTTTGTTAGTAATCTTACTGGCGAAATAAATTTCGTAACTCCGACCAAACTATTCTCTATATAAATAACATCAAAAGTAGTTCGTTGGTAATTGCATCACTTAAGAACGGCTTCACAAATTTAGCTATTTTTTTTTTAGATCTTGCTCTTAGCCCAAATTAGGTTTTTTAAGTAAGTAGCTTGAAGACTATAATCGGTAGATAACACAGTACAACACGGAAAAAAATAACCATACACGGACACCACTACGTGATAAAAGACTAAAAAAAAAGACCCCTGTCTCCCAGTTTTGCCCAAAGTCCTCCAGGTTTTTTTTTGATGAGCCCTCAAAGATGTGGGGCCTCGATGTCATTTTTGCTTAGGTAGCCGCAAAAGTGAAAAATTTCCCGAAAATTTTTAAATTCATTTCGGCTACCTAAGCGCTACCTAAACGGTATTAAGAATCATTCCTAGGAAGTTCATATGTTCTAGAAAGTTGTTTATTGAGATCTTAGGTTCGTTTTTGTAGTTGATTGTTTCCTTGAAATTTGAACGGTTTGCTACCTATGGACCTGAACAGGGGAAAAAAGTTTTTTTGATTTTATATGTTAACAATTTTTGTTCTTTATGATAAAAGCTACAACTTTGCCTCAGAGAGTATATCAAAATTTCAAACGGTTTGCAAAATATGAGCTTGAGTAAATGATCATTTTTTGCAAAAATGACATCGAGGCCCCACATCTTTGAGGGCCCATAAAAAAAACCTGGAGGACTTTGTTCAAAACTGGGAGACAGGGGTCTTTTTTTTTGGTCTTTTATGACGTAGTGGTGTCCGTATATGGTTATTTTGCCATGACTTAAAAAATTACACAGCGTGTAATTTAGCGTGGCATCTTCTCTACAAAGTGAGCAATTATTATCGTGTACCTGGAGATCTGTAATAGGTAGAGTCTTGAAAATATAGACTGGTTTGGGACATTGGGAGTGGTAGCTCTCATACAAAGTTAAAAATTATTATCGTGTACCTACAAAACTACAATATGTAAGTCCTTGAAAATATGCACAAGTAACCCTCAGACTAATGTGCATATTCTAGCAAAATACAGACTGGACTAGGATAGTGGGAGTAGTACCTCCCATAAAAATTGAAATAATATCACCGTGTTATTATGCATAGTCTAACAGAAAACAGACTGGATGGGAGCAGTGGGCGTCGTACCTTGCATATAAATTGAAATAATTTTTTTGCGAGAATAGCGTACGTGTTCGAGTAAAATTCAACGATACTTTTTTTCCAAGTGTTTATTGTATTTTTTCTGGCTGGGTGTAGCGAAGTGCACCGGATATAGCTAGTTTTTAATAGATAAAACAAAAAATTCAGATATACGATATTTTTAAAATTACCCTGTTTTGGGGTACCTCACTTCTCCTCTTAGCTTTTTTAAGTACGTTTATTGTTTGTTATTTATTTTTATATAATTACAAATGACTTTAAGTGAAGGAGGTGTGGGGTTCTAATTAGACACTTTTTATTAAATAAAGCCTTTTATGTTGAAAATAACCCACATCTAATTTTAAAGCCCTAACTATGTTGAAACAATGGTTTCATAAATAAATTAACTGATGTGAAATGCTACCAATTTATCCGAACTTTCTCGGACGAGCTTTTCTTTCAAGAAGTACATTAAAAATTAAACGGCGCAATCAGAGAATAAAAAACAAGAAATAAAGGAGTGAAATTTTTGGTAAAAAAAAACTCAAATAAGAGTTTAATTTTTATAAATTCACCTAGAAGTTATGATATACATACACGAGCGAAGGTCCAACAATGGCTGCACTCACTAAACCTTAAAAGGTGGAGCGAGGCTACTAGATGTAGACAGGCTCGAAAGTTGCTAAAATAGCCCCTTGGCAGGAATACCAGCAAGATTCTTATATATAATAGAGTTACCTTAGGCTGGATAACTGCGTTAGTGACTGGTCATGAAAACTTCAATTGTCATCTAGTCAAGATGAAAATCGAAGAAGCTGAGACGGTAGCGCACATTGAGTGTGAATGTCCAGCACTGGCTAACATAAGGCTAAGGACCACAAGCAGAAATGCTAGCAACAACTAGAGACTGCGTGATGAGAAAGAAGACCGACAGTTACCTACAGTCGACAGACTGAAATCACTAAAGTCTACATTAAAGGCTGGTTGTAGTACGTGACTCAATGAAAGTAAGGTTGCCGTAAATTACAATTCAGTTGCCTATAATCATTGAGGAGGGAAGGGCGTCGAAAAATTACCCATTCAGGAACCTGTCTGCTTCGATATTCCCCCTACCGGCACACGTTGTTTGCTTTGAATGTGGTGTGGAATACCCAAATTTAAAAAATCTTACTTTATAGTTCTTTACCTATATGAATTTTTAGGGTTCCGTACACAAAGTGTAAAAACGAAACCCTATTGTTTTCGCTACAATGTCTGTCCGTCTGTCCGTCTGTCCGTCTGTCCGTCTGTCCGTCTGTCAGCGCCTTTTATCTCTGGAACCGTAAGAGGTAGACTCTTAAAATTTTCACAGATGATGTATAGTTGTTGCCGCTATAGCAACAAATACTAAAACTTATAGGGTGTTTTAATAGAGAGGTGTTATTTACGAAAATGTGTTTATTTCTTGAACTGTAGGAGGGATACACTTGAAATTTACAAACAGTTATTAAAACTTAGTTCACTATATAAACAAGTATAAAAAAATAAAACTAAAAATTAAAGGGTGTTCCGATAGTGGTGTGAAATGCGTGTATAAGGCATAAGTTTTGAACCATAATAGGTAGACTCTTGAAATTTTCACAGAAGGTGTATAGCGCTATGGCCGCTATAACAACCAAAATTAAAACTTATAGGGTGTTCCGATAGAGAGGTGTTATTCACGAATATGTGTTTATTTCTTGAACTGTAGGAGGCATACACTAAAAATTTACAAACTGTAATAAAAACGTAGTTCGTCTTATAAACAAGTCTAAAAAATAAACCTAAAAATTAAAGGGTGTTCCGATAGTGGTGTTATTTTGATTTATAAGGCCTTAGTTTTGAATCATAATAGGTAGAATCTTATAATTTTTGCAGAAGGTGTATAATTTTGGCCGCTATAGCAAGAAATATTAAAATTTATAGGGTGTTCCGATAGGGAGGTGTTATTCGCATATGTGTTTATTTCTTGAGCTGTAGGAGGCATACACTAAAAATATGTAAGCAGTAATTAAAACTTAGTTCGCTATATAAACAAGTATACAAAAATAAACCTAAAAATTAAAGGGTGTTTCGATAGTAGTGTGATTTGCATGTATAAGGTCTAAGTTTTGAACCATAATAGGTAGACTCTTCAAAATTTTACCAAAGGTGTATAACTATGGCCGCTATAGCAACAAATATTAAAACTTATAGGGTGTTCCGATAGAGAGGTGTTATTTACGAATATGTGTTTATTTCTTACAAACAGTATTTAAAACTTAGTTCGCTTTATAAACAAGCCAAAAAAAAAAAAAATAAACCTAAAAGTTAAAGGGTGTTCCGATAGTGGTGTGCTTTGTATGTGTAAGGCCTAAGTTTTGGACTATAATAGGTAGACTCTTGAAAATTTTACCAAAAGTGTATAACTGCGGCCACAATAGCAAAAAATACTAAAACGTAGGGTGTTCCAAAAGTGACGTGTTATTTACGTTTATGTCTTTTTTTGAGCTGTAAGAGGAAACCACTTACAATTTGCAGACTGTAATTAAAACTATGTTTGTTTTATAAGCAAGTATACAAAATAGAACTTAAATATTAAAGGGTGTTCCAATAGTGACGTGATTTGCATGTATATATCCTAAGTTTTGAATGAATAGGTGAAATCTTGAAATTTTTACAGGAGGTGTATAACTATGTCCACTATAACAAATAATAAAAATTAAAGGGTTTTCCGCCAGTGACGTGATTTGCATGTATAAAGCCTTATTTCTTGAACCGTAACAGGTAGACTCTTGAAATTTTGTACAGAAGATGTGTTGCCACGGCCGATATGACAATTACTAAAAATTAAAGGGTGTTCCGACAGCGACATGTTTTTCACTTATAGTGACTTATTTTTTAATCGCAATAAGTAGACTCTTAATATATTTATAGAAAGTAAGTTCCCATGGCCACTATAATGAATAATAAAATTAAAGGGTGTTCCGACAGTGACATGATTTTATAAACCGTAATAGATACCCTCTTGAAATGTTTACAGTAGATATGTTACTTAGGCCGCTATAACAAATACTTAAAATTGAAGTGTGTCCATTAGTAACGTGTTTTTCACGAATATTACCTTATTTTTTTAACCGCAATAGGTAGGCTCCTGATATTTTAATAGAAAGTGTATTACCATGGCCGCTATTAAATGAATTACATATTAAAATTTAAAGGGTGTTCTAATTATGATGCAATTTTCGCGAATATTACTTTAATTTTAAAATTTAAGGGTGTCCCATAAGACGTAAAGAAATAAACAACTGGAATTTTTAAATTATACTGAACATAGTACGGAACCCTACATGTACGAGTCTAACTCGCACTTGACTAATTTATTTTATAAATATATAAATACCCATCCCTGGATAAAATTATAAAATTTACATAAAATTCAAAAAATTATTGTAAAGCTCTGTAAAAGGTGTTTAAAATATCCCACTTTCAAAAATAAAAGGTGCCTTAAAGCCTTTAAATAATATCTTTAATATTGCGTACTTTCACTTCTTAGAAATAATAAAATATTTTTGCGGAAAAAAGTATCCTATATTGAAAGCAAGATACCAAGGTACCTTCTCAAAATATTTTATTCAAATCTATCCAGTAGTTTATACGTGATGCGAACACAAAGAAAGAAAGACAATCTGACAGGAAATTCGTTACTATTTTATTATATGTATAGATATCGTAAAAATTGGACATCTCTTTAGAGGTGTGAGGAAAATGTATAAAATTTATAATACATATTTTGAGCAAGCCTGGCTGGCGGCCTTTGAATGCTCACTACCTGTAGCACTTTGCCAGACTCCACTATATTTTATTTTCTCAAAAAAATAAATAAAAAAGTTTTGATAATAATAGTGTAATCTATAGTTAATTATTATACAAACCTTTTAAAATTTAAATTTTTCAGTAAAATTTAAAAAAAATAGAAAATAACTTTAAAATACACACACACACACACATATCCTCATTGAAACCACTGTCATCAGTCATGTTAAATACCGAAAGTGCTTCACCAACAATAGCCAGAAATGTTGATGCCTTTGTTGTACTTGTCATTAAAGTTGTTTTTTACTTAAATGTAGTTGTTTTTGTTGTTGATAATTTTCCAACTTCTGTAACAGCTGCTTTTGCTGTCATTATAATCAATGTAACATTTTAAACACAGACAAGGGAGAAACAACATTTGTCTGCCTTAAGGAAAGAAACATAATTAAGGCAACATTAATACGAACACGAATGGGGATGTAAAAATGAAAGCCTGACACCACTTGAATTGATATTTATTTATTTACAGATTTTTCATTTTAAATCTAATATCATTAATTGTTTCAATCTTAACAAAAACAAAAAAAAATAACAAAAAAGGATTTGTGTATGCGATGCGACTATCCCAACGAACCACTCTGACTTGGAGAATAAGCTTGCCATAAAAATTGTGTACAACATTTCATAAGAAAACTTTTGATAAGTTTGTTAAAGAGAAAAATTTCCTTTATGAACGAATTGAATAGCAACAGTAGTAGTCATGAACCTCGTCATGTGGCGGGTGTACCGCTTAAGCAACGTAGGATGTTGTCTATTCTGACTGGTACACCACAATTTATTTGCCTGAAGTCTTCGGAGAAATTCGAAAAACGAATAAGAGAAAACGAACCATTGTGCACCATGACAATGCGCGCTCTCACACATCGGCTCAAACCAGCGCCTTTTTGACCGGCCAAAACGTCAGTTTTGATGGGTCATCCGCCGTACAGCCCTAACTTGGCACCCAATGACTTCTTTTTATTTCCGCACATCAAGAAAAAAAATGCGTGGTCAACGATTTTCGTCGCCAGAAGATGCTCTTGAAGCGTTCAAAAACCATGTTTTGGTTTGTGTCTCAATCGGAGTGGAAAAGTGCTTCGACAATTGGTTTGAGCGCATGCAAAGGTATATAAATCATGCTGGAGAATATTTTGAAAAACAATAAAACCATTTTTGATGATATATATTCGCTTTTCCATTATTAGGCCAGATATATATATAGCAGCCCTCGTAACAATTATTTTTTGCACATTATAAGATGTCGCGTGAGTTTCGAATTATTTTGGAAAGTCCTCATTCACTTCATTTTGTTTGATGAGTGAAATTTCATAAACTTGAGTGGTGTTTAAATATATTTTTTAACTACTAGCTGTGCCCGCCGCGGCTCATAGAGCTTTGTTCCATAGACAAAAATATAAAAAATGAGTATATCTTGTAATGTAACGAAAGTTATACTGTTCGACAGCTAACAACATAATTTGGAACCCAAGTGTTAGAATTTTTAAGTTTTAGCACCAGAGGGCGCAAAATTTAGATAATTATCTGCTTTAATTATTCAAAATAAACCTTAAAAAATGTGTACACATTTTAATTTTGGAAGCAGAAGATCGAAAATTAGGTTTTCTGGTAGCCAATATTATTAGCAAAAAAAAGTTATTAGAAGTTTTTGCAAATATTTTATTAAAGTGACTTCTTATTGCAAGTCATAAAAAGTCATATTATTCAAACTAAAATTTAAATAATTTTTATGTTTGATGGTATTCTGTTTTTTCCCTGGTTTTGCTAATTTTCCATAAAATCCACAATCTGAAAAATGGTCCAGGAAAATAATATCGAAATTGTCTCTGTTTTTGCTGCAAGGGGCGCTGAAGTCAAAAATTAAGTAGTTTTTTTTATTGTTTCACCAAAATAATCGTTAAAAATTTATTTTTGCAACAAGAACTAAAAATTGAGTTTGTATAATAGCTTACTATATTTCCTATACAATATGCTTAATTTTAATATATAAAGTTTTTTATAATGTTTTTTTTTAACTGTTATAAAATCACATTTACTTTAATTCAAGCTTAAAAATTGTAAAACTTTTATTGAACATTACAAAAAAAGGAAAAATATGGTCTTCTGTTTTCTTCCGGTTTTATCAGTAGAAGGATCGGCAAAAAAAAATTATAAAATTTGGACCGGAACTTGGAAAAAATTAACTAAAATAATTCTTGCAAAAAAAACCGACTTCAAAACAGATAGAAGGGCACCAATTCTAAACTAAAAATGTAAGAAGTAATCTGTAAGAATTATATTTAAACCAAATAAATGATGCGCCAAAATTAGAGGGAAAAAAATAAAGACTATTGAATGTCAAGCCTCTCCCTATTACTGTTTAAAAGTTAAGTTATTTTCACCAGCATCCGTCTTGTATGGGGACACCATTCAAGCCTCTGTCTATAACGGTTTCAAAGATAGGGGGCACACAGATCAAATAACATCACCTATTCGGACACCCTTTAATTTACAATGTTAAATTAAAGACCTGTTGTTATAGAGGACTTGGTCACAAAGATTCTTTGTAAATTTTAACTATCTGTCTATACCGGTTAAAAAGTTTAACCATATATATCATATTACATGAACTATTGGGACACCCTTTACATTATAATTCCAAATATTTATATTTGTTATCATACCAGAGAAAGTAGTGGACATTCTGACTAATTTTCAAGTGTTTGTGTTTAACGGTTCAAAAGATAGGGTCATATAGATCAAATTACGTAATTTATGGGGACACCCTTTAATTTCTAACTTCAAATTGTATACTTGCTATAGTGGACTTTGCAATACAGGTTCCAATTCAGCTGTCTGTCTCTAACAGTTCAAAAGTTTGGCCACATACATAGAATTACATTAACTATTGGGACACCCTTTTAGTTCCAAATTCAAAATTTTATACTTTTTGTTATAGCTGACTTAGCACTACAGGTTCTTTGTAAATTTCAGCGGTCTGTGTACAACTATTCAAAAGTATGGCCATATACATCAAATTAAATGAACTATTGGAGCACCCTTTAATTTAAAATTTTGAGTATTTATTTGTATTGTATTGTATTTTATTATAGCGGTCATAGTAGTCGACATTCTGTCAAATTTTCAAGGTTTAGTCTATAACGGTTCAAAAGATAGACCCAAATAGGTCATATTATGTCACCTATGGGGACACCCTTTAAATTTTAAATTTATATTTTTATTAATTTCTGCTGTTGGGAGCTATAGCGGCATGCAATTTTTTAAAATTTTAATTTGCTGCCCTTTACGGTTCTTAATACACGTAAAAAACATGTATGTTGTATGGGGACACCCTTTAATTTTTAATATAATGAACTGTTTTTAAAATGGGACCAACCTGAAAGCATAACCTTTCAAATAAAGAAAAAAATTTTAAAATCGGTTCAGAAATGGCTGAGTTCTGCGGTTACATACATAAAAAAAGCAACATTCGGTTAAAAAATGAATATTATTCATTTTTTTTTTGGTGTTATGTTCAATACTATTTTTGGTCAATTATAAAAATAATTTTTTCGGCATATAATTACTTAAATAAAACAGTAGTTTATTAATAACATTTTATTTTGGAAATAATTCGGTAGCTCATGAACCAATAAAGATATCTTTAAAAAAATTTACAGTGGTTAAACAGCGGCGTTATTTGATTAGAGGTAAAGATGGTTCGCCCCCCTAGACTTAAGTGGGACTTGTCTTGATGAAACTGTATAAATTTATTTCTTAGTACATCACATTCCACAAAGTGATGCAGTGGAATGTGATTTGTCACTATATATTAACCCAATTAAAAAAAATTGGTTAATACTTTAAAAAACCGTGCACTAAAAGATTTCAAAGTTTTAAAAAATTTTGAAAATTTTATTTTGCATACATATTTTGCATACATATGAAATATGTAATCAAGCTTTTAGTTCATTTTATTCTCTCTAGGAAAGAATCATTTTTACCCAACAATGTTTGGTTTGATACTAGATTAGTATTAACTAAACACGAATGTTGGAAAGAAAACAAATAAACAAGAAGTAGCTTTCATTGCTAACCGAAGGTTGGCTGAAGCAACAACGAATATAAGGTGGTAAATATTAAAAGAAAAGTATCAAACAGCAATTGACGGTGATACTTGAATACAGGTTTTCTCGTATTTCTTTATCTGAGTTTGGTTGGTTAAATAGATGATGTTTACAACTTAACACTAAAGAAAGTTAATAGATACCAACAGTGCAAATGGCGGACGTAGCAGTCTAGAAAATGTGCATTCCAATCTGCTGATGTCTAAAATTTTTTAATTTTTCTTTAATATTATCACCTAATTTACAATTTAAATTATTCTTTCTTGACTACAATAAATCGAACTTAAGCTTGACTACAAATTTCATTTGTTTTAAAAAAATTTGAAAATCGAAAAAACCAAATTTTCGACACGAATGCGGCTTCAGCGAGTTTCGTTCATTCGTTTCTACAGTAAATTTTACCACAATTTTAAACCAAAATTCGGTCAACCTGCACTTAGGTCCCTTTCTCTATGCGTGGTCACATATGTATATATATATATTTCATATCTCAGTTTTTTATAAATATATTTATGAACAGGAAATTAATTTATGTTTGTTTTTATAAAAATAATTGAAAAACTTATTATTTAATATAATATAGGCTTATGAAACACGCTTAGTATAAGCATTATAAAATAAACTATTACCCCGTAAGCTTATTCTTTAATTAGACTTTTAAACTTGTTGTATACTTCAGACTAGCAAGTTTATAACAAGGGTTCAATTTTTGTTTACGAAACAATTGTTAAGAAACCCTTCACGAATTACAATACTTTTTAAGCTTAAGGCTTTTGTGAATAAGTTTGTTACAAACAACATATTTCTAAAGAGTTTGGTTCGTTAGGATGTGTCGGCTCAAACATGTACTCGTATTGTTTGTCAGTTTTAGTTGTTTTTCGTTTTCATTTGTTTATCGTTTTCATTGCTTGCTGTCAGAAACATTTCGTTAGATTATTTCTTAATTAAGCATTTTGCATTTTCAATGAGTTAAATCATTAAATTGTTATTTAGATATTGTTGTAAACAGCAGGCAACAAATCGCAAAACTTTACAGTAATAACAACAAATTCTAACAAACGTATACGACAGCAATACAACTGACTGAGACATCTGTAGGATAAAACGAAAATTTTAAAACTTCAACAGAATTAATTATACAAGAAAAAAGGTAGAGTATACTTCTAGTTACAATAGCTTGAGCAAAAGGGTTCTATATTAATATTAAATGATGCGATTAAATATTTAAGGTAAATTGCTTTTTTCTATACTTTCACACATTTTTCATGTGAAAATAAAGGGGACTTGAAATTTGTTTATAAAATTGAATTAACTTAACTAATTAATTTCAAAAAGCTTATTTTAAAATGCCTTTTTGTTAAATGCCTTTTTGGAAGACTCCAAGAAACTAATGGAAATTCTCGGTAAGCCAATCTGCCACATACAGTTTCGAGATTTAGCTATTGAAAATTAGTAAAATCGGTGCACAAATGGCGGAGAGCAGAGAGCGCTTTTATTTTTTTCTCGTTCACTCAATATTGTTATTTTTTGCTTGAAAATCGCAAAATCTGAAAAAACAAGACCCACAACTAAACGGCATTTCACTCGAAATTTTATCGAAATTTCACCAAAATATCACATTTTCACCCAAAAAAAAATCCGAAAAGCACTATTATTAGCTATTAGTTTTACATAGATATAGGAATACCTCTAAGATCTTGCTTATGTGCTTTTGATTGCCCTGCTTATTTCCAGGCAGCACGTTCTTTCTATAAACTGTTAATATTGGACTTCTTGCCCATTAATATTCCCCATACTACTGAAGCATTTTATGGTAGGTCTTCCGCAGTCATAAAATGCCAGTGTATAATAACTCAGCCATTTGTAAAGAGCTAGGCCGACTGATTGATTGTTTTGTCATGAGCATGGCAGAGAAATATCTCAGCTTAAGTTTTAACGGTGGGCACCATCCACTTGCCAGGGGTGGCGCTATGTGGTCTCCAAATTGGGTACCTCGCTTCTAGAAATTCTTTTAGAGCTTGGCATTTCTTCAATTTTCCTCCTGTGCTATACTCATGTCAAATTTTTGATCAATCGGCCTAGCCCTCTGCAAATGGCTGAGTTTTTTCCATAATATTTTGATTCTATCACACTATGCAGTGTATCATGCTGAGACTCAAAACTTTTAAGCAAAAAAGAAGATAGATTGATTTATAGGTAACCTTACAATTCTTGCTACTAATTTTCTAGGTTATACACTGATAGAAAAACCCTCATAACGATGATATATTTTGATACCATTACCATGACAAGTGCCGTCATTTTTGACCCCATGACACTTGTCATCCTTGTGATGTTAACATTCACATCAGTTTGTCGCTTTTTCATCAATAGCAACGATCAAATTCTGTCATTAATGCAGTGACACACAGACATTAAAGACATGATATAGACATGAATTAAATGATAACACAGTGCAACACGGAAAAAAATAACCATATACGGACACCACTACGTGATAAAAGACAAAAAAAAAAAAAGACCCCTGTCTCCCAGTTTTGCCCAAAGTCCTCCAGGTTTTTTTTTATGGGCCCTCAAAGATGTGGGGCCTCGATGACATTTTTGCAAAAAATGATCATTTACTCAAGCTCATATTTTGCAAACCGTTTGATTTACGGAATTTTGATATACTCTCTGAGGCAAAGTTGTAGCTCTTGTCATAAAGAACAAAAATTGTGAACTTATAAAATCAAAAAAACTTTATCTTCAAGGTCAAAATCGCAAAAAACTTAAAACAATTCAATTTTTTTTTTACCATTTTTCCCCTGTTCAGGTCCATAGATAGCAATCCGTTCAAAATTCAAAGAAACAATCAACTACAAAAATGAACCTAAGATCTCAATAAACAACTTTCTAGAACATATGAACTTCCTAGGAATGATTCTTAATACCGTTTAGGTAGCGCTTATGTAGCCGCAAAAGTGCGATTTGCAAGTCCAGGGCCATCAACATTATAAACGGTGTTAAGAATCATTCCTAGGAAGTTCATATGTTCTAGAAAGTTGTTTATTGAGATCTTAGGTTCATTTTTCTAGTTGATTGTTTCCTTGAATTTTGAACAGTTTGCTACCTATGGACCTGAACAGGGGAAAAAAGGTAAAAAAATGAATTGTTTTAAGTTTTTTGCGATTTTGACCTTGAAGATGAAGTTTTTTTGATTTTATATGTTAACAATTTTTGTTCTTTATGACAAGAGCTACAACTTCGCCTCAGAGAGTATATCAAAATTTCAAATGGTTTGCAAAATATGAGCTTGAGTAAATGATCATTTTTTTGCAAAAATGACATCGAGGCCCCACATCTTTGAGGGCCCATAAAAAAAACCTGGAGGACTTTGGGCAAAACTGGGAGACATGGGTCTTTTTTTTGGTCGTTTATCACGTAGTGGTGTCCGTATATGGTTATTTTGCCATGACTTAAAAAATTACACAGTGTGTAAGTTGTCTTCAACATAATAAATATTTGATATTCAATAAAATAATTTGGTTTATATTTTTTATAGAGTTAATTCTCCGACAAATTCTTCCTTCTAATCAATTGTATTGAGAAAACAATTGTTAAGTAAGGTTAAGTAAGCTTAACATTTTATAATAATTCTGAATTTGAAAATATTTTGTATTCTTACTAGAGTGTTGCAGCCCCTATGGTGTTAATTAAAGTTAATAGGTATATCCATTTTATTAACAATTTATTTATATTTATGAGATAGAAGCTTGTATATGTGTTAGAAAAATGTATATATTTTTAATTGCCAACGGCTGGGATACGAACCCATGGCTATCAAGTAGCTAAGATGCTAACCAACAAGACAATAACACTCGCATTTATTAGGTACTATATTATCATAACTTTTAACGTTGGCGCCACATGTGATGACTTAACGACATCACTAAGAAGGTGTCATGTTCTGGTTTGTTTCTGTATTTTGTATGTGTATGTATGTATACTCTTTCCACTTTGTTTTTGAAAAGACAAGCAGATTTGATTACCTATGAGTTTTGTCATAAGAATTAATAATAATGATTTTACATCACAGCGATTTTATGTCTTAAAATTTTATAAAACTACTTTTAAAAAAGAAAATTATGAATAAAACAAAAAAATTCAAATGAAAATGCTAATGCTAATGCTAATGGAAATGGAAATATTAGAAGACTATTTCTTGTATAAATGTTTAAAATATTAATATTTAAAATAATAATATTTAAAATATTAATAATCCAGTTGATGACACAACTTACATGACACCTAAAATATGATAAAATTTGAGGAAGACTTCTGCCATTTATGCCAGTTTTCATCGTATCCATGATATTTGTCATACAATCGATGTAATAATTGCAATGACTTGGCGTCATTAATTCGTCGATGAAAATATGAAAATTCTATTTTAGTTTTTTTTTTCATTAATATTTTAAAATTAATAATAATTATGTCATCGAGTTGATGACACCGCAGTCATCGTATTGATGACATTTGTCATAAAATTGATGTCATAATTCCGATGAAATGGCGTCATTAATTCGACGATGAAAATATGAAAAGACTTTTTACTACTTTCTTGTATAAATATTTTAAATATTAATAATATACAAATTATGTCATCGAGTTGCTGACACTGCATTCACAACTTAGATGACACCTAAAAACTGATACAATTTAACGAAGACTTCTGTCATTAAATTACTTCTGTCTCTAAATTGATGTAAGTTTTTATCGTATTGATGACATTTGTCATAAAATTGAAATCATAATACTTGCGGATTGGCGTCATTAATTCGACGATAAAATTTTCTATCACTTTAAAGTAGTTTAATCCAAAAGATACGTTCCAAGCAGGTTCTTTTTTTAATTAAAATTTAAAAACTAAATTAGATATTTATTCGTTTTCAAAAATTTGTGCATTTTTGTAAAGAAGTAAATATATTTTTAATACCTTTTTGTGGTACATCTAATCTGCTAGTCTTAAATTCTCTTCAAACTCCGCTTTATAAGAGAGAAAATGTATGATTGAAAATAAAAAAACTAAGTTGTTATGAGTCTTGTTATATATTTTCGTTGAAGAAAAAAAATCAACATTAATCCAACAGATTTATGCATTCCATACAAGTGTTCGACACACTAATATGCGGTGGTGTAAAAAGTGTTTAAATATATATATTTTTTCTTTTTTTAATTACTTTGCGTTGTTATGATAACAAACAAAAACAAAATATATACAAATTTTAATTACAAATTCAATTAACCATTGCCGTTTAGTGTAACTGTGTGTGTTTTTGTAAATTTGGGGTAACTTGCTAACTGTATTTTTAATTTTTATTTTGCATAATTAATTATATTATTATTATTATTATTTTAAAATTCACACCGTACGGGGAAAATACATAATAAATTTTTAATTAAATTTAGTACACGCAACGAGAAAATAATTTTGTTGTTAAAAAGACACTCGTTACCATTTAAATATTTTTAAACCTTTAAAATTAAAGATTTTAGTTATTAGAAGAAATTTTTTAATAAGAGTGTAAAAATAATAGTTCATATCTATACAAACCATTATAAAACTATATATTTTTAATAAAAACTTATTACTAATAATAAGAAGCTATGAAGATTTCCTTAAACCGCAGAAAAATTGCTAAATTTATTTAAAAAAAAATATATTGACATCGTATTTATAGTTTTACCAGTGGCAGGCAGCCTTCAAAAACCTTCTGATAATTTACGTAAATTATTTTGGCGAGAAAGTAGAAGGTGTTTTGTTTCCTTTATACGTAAAAATATTCCCAGTTATGGTGTTAAAAATACGTTCCTTATATGAGTTAAAATATTTAATAAAAATTGTTATATCTGCGTACATTATTAACAATAGAAAGACTGGTTAAATTTTAAGGGCCGATGTTGGTTATCACACAAATTATTTAGGAAATTATTGTCATTTCTTTTTATTTTGATAATATCGGTATGGTTCAATTATGTATGGAACAAAATATTGGCCAAACGGCACACCTCTATTCGATGCTCCAAACTTTCCATGACGCTGAGGCATAATTGAGGTTCTATGCCGTAAATGTGCCGAATTATCACATCCTTTAGCTCTTGAATTGTTGCTGGCTTATCGACGTACACCTTTTTTTTTGGAAATAACCCCAAGGAAAGAAGTCCAACGGCGTCAAATCACATGATCTTGGCTGCCAATTGACATCGCCAGTCGAAAGGCTCGAACGAGTCATCGAGAATTCAACTCAAAGGATGGACCAACATTTGATAGATATAATCTTTAAAAAATAAATGCAAAAAAAATGTTCTTTTAAATGATAATAAACATTCTCCATTAAATTTGAATTTTCTGTGTTTTTTTTTTTTCTTTAAAAAAGTAGCAATCCTCGAAATGGATCACCCCTTATTTAGAGTAATTAAGAAAAATTTTAGTTTTTGAAAAAATCTGAACAAGGATGCGCCTACCATCCATGTTTCAAAAAACAAATGTTCTTATATTTGTTATGTTATTCAACAAAAACAGTTTGAAATCATAGGTTTGTAAAACCCATCATAATCGCTCTTGAAAAAACGGACTCTTGATCCTGTTATATGTCCTTTATAGAAATAAATAAAATAAATAGCAATAAATCTTACAAAAATTATGTGAAAAATCATGAAACTTATGAATATCTATTAGCACAGAAGTGCACATGATTGTTTTTAACTTACGGCCACGCATACTTACAGTGAGAAAAAATTTATTAGCGGACGATCACGCGCAATTAATAATAGAAAAAAAATACTTTCAATGCTCATCGCCACTACTTGAAACGCTCTCTTCATCTTTAACGACACTCTTCTTTTGTATATATTTATAAATATCTTTAAAATCTATAATATTTTCTATCTTGATATTCTCTCTTGAAAACATAAGTAAATTGATCTGTGGATGATAACAAATGAGTCACATGCTTAGACTCTTTTGTTTCATATTCTCCTCCACTACTTCTTTTCATCTTTCTTATATTTTGTGCATAATTACGTTGATTTCTTGTCCTCTTTCTTGATTTCATATTGCTTTCTTCTATTTGTAAGGGTTCTGATATCACTTTTAAAGTACGAACTGATTCATCGGAAGACGATATTAACCTTGTCAGCTTTTATTTATTGGGAGCACAATTTATACTTTTTCGCCTTAACTATAAATAGTGCATTTTTACATTAATAGGATTAACTGTTGAAACCTGAACCACTATCTGATGACATGACAAAATTACTAATAATTATTTTGCCAAACTTTGAAAACAGACTGACTTATACCACTATTAAAATATACGGTAACTATATTTTGTTTACCAACCAAAAAATAAACTCACTTTATCAACTTAATTTTCATGGCATACTGCGAATTACATCAGATTATGTTATTTTATTAGGATTTGATATTAAATAACTGATAAACTAGTTTTTTTATTTTTGACTTATATCACTTTCAAAATCAAGGGCTCATATAAATTTAAACTTACAAACATAGCTGCCAGATTTGACGATTTATCGTCATTTTGACGATTTTGGGGGTCCTAAAAATGACATGTTGACAATGGGACGATTTATAAAACGTCCCGATTTTAAATAATTCGAAATTTCCAAAATTTCTACTGTTAAAGCAACCTTGAACCCATCAGAGCTGTTGAAAAATGACAACAATAGTTTGTTAATAATAAAATGTTTCTCTCATTCTTTGGCATTGTGTTTTCCTTACGCTTGTCTAAAACTTCCATCCCCGGTAGAAAGTTTGAAGAGGAGGTGCAACTAATTTGATAATATTTTAAGTCTATTACTAATAGACTTAAAATATTAAAATATTATCAAATTAGTATAATAATAAAACCAAAAAAAAATGTTTTCACACGCGTTGGTCATTCCTAGAAGCTGTTGTTGTCAGGATTTAAGAGATGTACGAAGTACAAATAGATGAAAAATAAAAATATGAAATCGATACATATAACAAAACTATAACAGGTACATTTCTGTACATGAAATATTTAATGAACATTTTTTTGCTGGTACAGTTAGTAATAGAAATGGAATACAAAACAGCAATTTTTAGAATTTTTGTCTGTCCATATGTCTGTGTGTCTGTCTGTCTACCTGTCTATCTGTGTTTGCATCACGTAAAAGATACTGAATTTAGAAATTTGAAATAATGACTTATTTTTTAATCATTTTCAAGGCATTCTCTCTTAAACTAAAATAATTAGTACAATTACAAATTACTTTTTTTGAAGTTTAATGTAGTGTGGTTGGTAATCGAGCAACAGAATTTTGTAATCTCAAATGTGTCATTATGTGGCAAGTACTTTTTTTGGTGGGTGGATATTATCAAGACTTGATTTTGAAAAAATAAATTCAAAGTTCTAGGCCAAATTAATTTATTTAATATTATGAATGAAGAAAAATTATAAAAAAAAATTATAAAGAAATTATAAAAAAAATCCTAGTTTGTTGAAGGCAGTGAGCTGAAACTGAACCAGCCCATTAAAACTGTAAGACCTAAAAAATGCATCCTGTGCAAAACATTGACTTATTGCATTATTGGAAAAAATATGAGTCTTGAGTTTACCATATTGACTAAATTTATTACAAAAATCCTTGCTTTACCATATTCTTCAGCAAATGTGGAAAGAGTATTTAGTCAGGTAAAAATAAATAAGACTAAAGTAAGAAATATCTCTGTATTCATAAGAATTCTGTTTTATTACTAAGATTTTTTTTTCATAATTTGTTTATTGTATCTTTAATATTTTTGAACTAACAATAATTACTCGTATCTTAAGTCTAAAATAAAATAATCTTTTTAAGTCCAGCCAGTGCTAGACAAAAATAATGTTTGTTTCACGGATTTTGCAATCATTTGCGGGTCATCCCTTTAATGTACGGCCAAGAAAAGCAGTATCTCTTCTTTTTAACCGACTTCAAAAAAAGAAGGAGGTTATCAATTCGTCTGAATGTTGCTTTTTTTTTTTATGTTTGTGCCTTCAGAACTCGGTCATTTCTGAACCGATTTTAAAAATTTTTGCGCCATTAGAAAGGTTATGGCTACAGATTGGTCCCATTTTAAAAACAGTTTAAAAGTTTAAAAATTAAAGGGTGTCCCCATACAACATACATGTTTTTTACGTGTATTATGAAATTTGTAGGTCACCCATTTAAAATTAGAAAAAAGTGCGTATGACTATAGCTCCCAATAACAAAAAGTAATTAAAAAATAAAATTAAAAATTAAAGGGTGACCCCATAGGTGACGTAATTTCACCTTTATGGTCCTATCTTTTGAACCGTTATAGACAAACACTTGAAAGTTGCACAGAATGTTCGTTACTATGTCTGTTATAATAAGTATAAATATTTAAAATTAAAAATTAAAGGGTGTCCCATTAGTTGGTTTATTTTGATATATATATGGCCAAACTTTTGAACCGTTACAGACAGACAGTTGAAATTTACAAAGAACTTGTATTGCTAAGTCCGCTAAAATAACAAGTGTAAAATATGAATTTGGAAATTAAAGGGTGTCCCAATAGTTAATGTAAAAGTGATATATATGGCCAAACTTTTCAACTGTTATAGATAGACAGTTGAAATGTACAAAGAACCTATATTGCTTAGTCCGCTATTACAACAAGTATAAAATTTGGATAAATTAAAGGGTGTCCCAGTTATTGATGTAATTTGACCATTATGTCCTCATCTTTGGAACCGTTATAGACAAACACTTGAAAAATAGACAGTGTGTTCACTACTATGTCTGGTATAACAACAAGTATAAATATTTAAAATTGGAAATTAAAGGGTGTCCCAATAGTTGATGTAATTTGATGTATATGGACACAAAGTTAAATTTTGCAAAGAATCTGCATGACAAAGTTCTGTTTAACAAGTATTTATATTAAAATTTGAATTTAAAGGGTGTCCCAATAGGTGACGTCATTTGATATATATGACCCTATCTTTTAAATAGTTATTGACAAACACTTAAAAATTAGACAGAATGTCCATTAATATGTGTGTTAAAATAAGTATAAATATTTAAAATTATAAAATACAGGGTGTCGCAACAGTTTATGTAATTTGATGTATATGACCAAACTTTTAAGCCGTTACAGATAGACGGTTGAAATTTACAATGAACCTGTATTGCTACGACCGCTATAACAAGTATAAAATTTGAACTCGGAAATTACAGGGTGTCGCAATAGTTAGTGTAATTTTATGTATATAACCAAACTTTTTATCCGCTGTATACAGACAGTCGTTTGGCATTGGTTTGACCTGAAAAACCACAGAACCCTGGGGTCTTCTGCCCCTATATACTCCGGAAGTACTGCTCCACAGGTAGAAAATCGACTGATATTTGTTTTAGATTATTGAATTCAAAAATTAGTTTTTTTTATCTGAATTGACGGTTTGTGCAATGACATTTAAAAAATCCCGCTACAATCTTCCTCGAATATAATATAATCATTGTATAATTACCGTCTTAAAAAACATGATTTTAAGTTTGTCTGTTTTGAAGTCGGTTTTTTTTTGCAAGAATTATTAGTCGAATATAACCAGGTTCATTCAGCATGTTACGCGCCAAAGGGTTTGGATGAGGTTCAAGCTTCTTTAGATATGTGACTGCATGTTTCGCTATTTCTACTTTAACTTATGGCATGTTTAGGTCTTTGAGGATGTTCGAATTTTTTATATAACAGGGAGCAGATGTAATAATACGTAAAATCTTATTTTGGCGCCTTTGAATTTTTTCTACATTGCTAGCTGAGGCAGTGCCCCATAACTGAATTCCATAACACCAAATTGGTTTGAGGACCGACTTGTACAGTAGAAGTTTACAATCTAAGCTCAGGATGGAGTTTCTGCCAATAAGCCAATTTAGTTGTACTGCTTTTAGTTTCATTTGTGTTAACTTGAAGTCAATGTGGCTTTTCCAAGTAAGGCGACGGTCAAGATGTATACCCAGGTATTTAACGTCTGAAAGCTGTGATATCATTTGGTTATTAATGCGAATAGGAGGGCATGAGTCCCTGCGCAGTGTGAAAGTTATGTGAGTGCATTTTTGTTCATTCACTTTTATTCTCCATTTTTCTAGCCATTTTTCCAAATTGAGTATGTGGTCTTGTAAAAGTTGTGCTGCTTCTTGGACACTTTCATGAATACTTAAAAAAGCTGTGTCATCTGCAAAAGTTGATGTGTGGACTAGGGTGCTAATTGGCATATCTGATGTGTATAGTAAATATAAAATTGGTCCCAAAATACTATCTTGGGGAACTCCGGCTTCAATGAGTTGTGGCGAGCTTAAAAAGTCACCTTCTTTTAGTAAAAACTTGCGATTCGTTAAATAATCTTTTAAGAGCTTATACAAGTTTTTAGCTTAAATATTAGGCCTTCGTGCTAAACCTTATCGAATGCTTGAGAAACGTCGATAAAGAGCGCAGAACAGTTTTTTTTTTTTTTTTTTCTTCAAAGGTCGTTTTAATTACATTTACTAATCTGTGTGTTTGTTGGATCGTACTATGTTGTTTTCTGAAGCCGAATTGATGGTTCGGAATGCAGCCTTTCGCGCTAAGAATTGGATTCAGCTTAGTTATTAATATTCTGACACGTTTGATAAAAGGCTTACTAAGATTTGTTGATTTAAAAGTTTTTTGATATGTTTTGCTTTTAATAAAAAGTGTTTTAATGGTAAAAAAAAAGCGTTAATGACGATTCTTTTTCAAAAATATGAGGATATTACTTCCAAAAAATCTGGCAACTATGCTACCAAAAAAAATTTTTTTTTTTTTTTGTAGAGTTCACGGCCATAATGTATCAATTTAATAAATTCACTCATAATAATCATGTTTGTATAAAAAACCAGAGAGTTAGTTTTACGTGTTTTAGTGTAAATAGTGAAGGTACCCATTAGGATCGTGTCTACTTAAACCTGTAATATTTATGAGAAGTGCGATTGATTAGTAGGTGTGTCCATCTGTAAGTAACTTTCATTTGTTAGAGTATTTCAGAAGTTTCATTGGTCTGAACTTGTGTTTACTTGTTTGTTCATAATGTCTCCGTTAAAAATTCGTGTTTTATAGATTTCCATGTTTCCATGATTGTCTAGCAAAACGGATGTAGTAACATCATCATTTCCCCTGGGTGTGTATTCTTGAGTATCAAAGTTGAGTATGCAAAGTTGGATTCCTCTCCTTTTTATTAGTCTGAGCGCTCGTAGCCTGTGAATACTTTTTTAACGTCCAGTGTGTCCTACTTATGTAAGATAGCACGTACAAATATCTAAGTCTGTTTCTTCCGCTGGTACTAAAAATATCAGTTGTTTCTCGCGATGTCTTGGGATTATGTCGTAGAGTGTTGCTGCCTTTTAGTTCTTTATGAAAAAGATGTCTGTCTGCTTTTCTTTGGCGTTCGCATCACGTAAAAATACTGTATGGATTCTTATCTTAGCATCCTGATTCCACTAAAGGATACTTTTTTTCCGCAAAAATATCTCATTTCCAAGAGAAAGTGGAGAAAAAGCAGTGAAAGTACGCAATTTCCTGTTTTAAGGTACTGATATTTTCGCTTTAAAACTGTGATATTTTATGTTGCGCACCTTTTATTTTTGAAAGTGGGATATTTTAAGCAAAATTGCGCAACAGATGGCGCCAATTGAATAAAACTTGTACATTAACTTTGTGGAATTAAATTGCTTTAAACACATTTTTCAGAGCTTTAAAATAATTTTTAGAATTTTTTATAAATTTTTTAATTTTATCCAGGGATAGGTACCTTTATGTAAAGTAAATACATAAACCATAACTGAAGCACTATAAAAGTAAGAGTCTTACAATTGGTGTGGAATACTTTCAAAGTAAAATCAGGACGCCCACGACGTGGCAGGCACAGCTAGTTAATATATGTATATTTCTGCTGTGTTGTTGTGTTATATTGATTGTCTTCTTTGCCTTAACATCAAAACAAGAAATGTAAGACAAAAATAAGTAATTGGTGATTACTTTCCCTTTACTGTTTTCTTTATTAACGTTTTAGTTTTTAATTATCAGTGTAAGAAAAGAAAACAATGACGCCTTTTATAGTTGATTGCTATTTTTCTGGTTTCATAAACTATTTATGTAACAGTTTTACTTTGTTTTCCATTACAACATTCGGTGATAAAAGAAAAGGGTACCTAAATAGAAACGTATAATTGAAAACGTTCTATGTAAAAACCAATTTTAATTTCTTTGTTAAAATGATCTTTAAAAAAAACAATATTTCATAAAAATTTGCTTAATTGTGGCACGAATACGTATTATTAACAATATTTGTAAATGTCATTACTCATACGCTAATAATGACTGAACTCAAACGACATTACAAATTGCACCAAAGGACATCAAAATATTGACTGATCCAATTTGACATGGATATATTAGAGGAGTATGGCAGCTTAAGTGTTGAAGCTGCTGGATAGTTGTTAGTAACAGCGCTATCTGGTCTCAAAGTTGAAGAACTTGCCCCTTCAGTATTCTTTAGAAATGCCAATCTTTATTTTATGCTCGAGTTTAAAAAAATATATATCGCTCCTTTATTGCAACGTAGTCATATCTCGAAAAATCAGTGCATTCCGCTCCTGCTGATGTCTAAAATTAATTGTAATTTAATTAATTCTTTCTTAGAGAGAATAAAAAACGATCTTAAGCTTGACTATAAATTTCATTGTATGTAATAATTTAATTTTAAATATAAAATAATTTAATTTTAAATAAAAATACTAAAATGTTTAAAATAATGTTATATTCAAAAAAGGTATACGGCAGCCCTAAATAATTAGAGATTGGTTATATTTTATAAAAAAAAAACTATAACGCCTTATCATTTTGTATGTGAAATGATGGATTAAAATTCAAAAAAAAAATAACAATTTCTGAAATGGGGATATTTTGGGTATTTAATTGTCCCCGCACCGCAAAAATAAAAGGATTTCTAAAAATGCTAATTTATTTTTTTAAATAGTAGGCCAAGGGCGATATATGCCAGAAATTTCAATAAGCTACCATAACTCCTTCGATTTTTTGCAGTTTTACTATGGGGACCATCAGTTCTGTTTTTGGTGTTGACAAGTGCGGACGCGATTTTTTTTTAAGCTCGCATTAACAAAAAACAAAACATACATTGTGTGAATAATTTAAAACAAAAACAAAAAACAAACCTGTTCTAATACAACAACAAAGTTGTTTGTAAAATATTTTTTTTCATTTTTCCTTTTCTTTATTTTTTACAACGGCATATTGAATTGCTACTTTTAAAATAAAACAAAAACAATAAAGGCCAATGAGCCTCTTTAATTTAAGCAATAAAAATGTGGACAATATTGTAATAAATAAAAACAAAAAAACTGAAAATAATTTGTTTGTAAATGATACGCCAGTTATAACTACGTGGCCAATCTTGTTCGTCGCTTTTACTAAGCAATGACAATAAAATAACTACAAACAAATCGCCTTCTGAACACAGCGTTGCTAAAGATAATATGGATAGTGTAGAAAAACCCAAGATACAACTGGGAATGGACAGATACATAACTGTATTGAAAAGAGGTCGAAGCCCTAAATCTTCGCAGATTGCACCAATGGCTAAAGTACAATAATTCATAATTCTTGCAAAAAAAAAACCGACTTCAAAACAGACAAACTTAAAAGCATGCTTCTTTAAGACGGTAACTATTGCGACACCCTGTAATTTCCGAATTCAAATTTTATACTAGTTATAGCGATCGTAGCAATACATGTTCGTTGTAAATTTCAACCTTCTGTCTGTAACGTTTTAAAAGTTTGGTCATATACATCAAATTACATAAACTATTGCGACACCCTGTAATTTATAATTTTAAATAATTATACTTTTTATAACAGATATAGTAATGGACATTCTGTCTAATTGTTAAGTGTTTATCAATAACTGTTTAAAAGATAGGGTCATATATATCAAATGACGTCACCTATTGGGACACCCTTTAAATTCAAATTTTAATATAAATACTTTTTAAAGAACACTTTGTAATACAGATTCTTTTTAAATTTTAACTTTGTGTCCATATACATCAAATTACATCAACTATTGGGACACCCTATAATTTCCAATTTTAAATATTTATACTTGTTGTTATTCGAGACATAGTAGTGAACATTTTGTCTATTTTTCAAGTGTTTGTCTATAACGGTTCCAAAGATGAGGACATAATGATCAAATAACATCAATAATGGCGACACCCTTTAATTTCTAGATCCAAGTTTTATACTTGTTTTAATAGCGGACTAAGCAATATAGGTTCTTTGTAAATTTCAACTGTCTATCTATAACAGTTGAAAAGTTTGGCCATATATATTACTTTTACATTAACTATTGGGACACCCTTTAATTTCCAAATTCATATTTTACACTTGTTATTTTAGCGGACTTAGCAATACAAGTACTTTGTAAATTTCAACTGTCTGTCTATAAAGGTTCAAAAGTTTGGCCATATATATATCAAAATAAACCAACTAATGGGACACCCTTTAATTTCTAATTTTAAATATTTATACTTATTATAACAGACATAGTATCGAACATTCTGTGCAACTTTCAAGTGTTTGTCTATAACGGTTCAAAAGATAGGAGAATAAAGGTGAAATTAAGTCACCTATGGGGTCACCCTTTAATTTTTAATTTTATTTTTTAATTACTTTTTGTTGTTGGGAGCTACTGTGATACGCACTTTTTTTTAATTTTAAATTGGTGACCTATAATGTTCATAATACACGTAAAAAACATGTATGTTGTATGGGGACACCCTTTAATTTTTAAAATTTTGTACTTCTTTTAAAACGGGACCAATCTGTAGCCATAACCTTTCTAATAGTGCAAAATTTTTAAAATCGGTTCAGAAATGACAGAGTTCTGCGGGCACAAACATAAAAAAAAAAAAAAGCAACATTCAGACGAATTGATAACCTCCTTCTTTTTTTGAAGTCGGTTAAAAAGACAAGGACTCTAACGGAATAAATTCCCATAATCGTTTTGCTATTTTAGAAAACGAAGCAAGTGAAACAAAAACGGCACCCAAGTCGATTAAACCACCACCAATTTTTTTAAGAGAGAAAAATTCAAATGAATTAATAACTAAGTTAATCTCAGCTATCGGGGAAAACTCATTCTATGTAATTCCTATCAAACGTGGTAACATTGATGAAACTAAAATTCAATTTATAGACGAAAGTAGTTATCGCAAAGCAGTAAAGGAGTTTGAAAGCTGCAAAAAGAACTTTTATACCTACCAGCTGAAGAGTAGCAAAGACCTACAGGTAGTCATCAAAGGTGTAGACTCATATGTTAATCCAGTGGAAATAAAAGCTGGCCTCCAAAAAGCAGGATTTAAGGTGAAAAGCGTTGACAATCTCAGAAATCGAGAGCGTGTCCCTCAACCTCTATTTCGCGTTGAACTGGAACTTGGGGATATTAGATTGAAGAAGAACGAAACGCATCCCATTTATAATCTAAAATATCTATTACACCGCAGGATAAGTGTAGAGGAACCACATAAGCGGTCAGGACCCGTCCAGTGTTTAAATTGCCAAGAATATGGCCATACAAGGGCGTACTGCAAGTTGCCTCCGGTTTGCGTTGTGTGTGGAGAGCTTCATTGTTCCGCCCAATGCGACAAACCAAAGGATGACTCGAAGGTTAAAAAATGTAGCAATTGCGGTGGAAATCACACCGCTAACTACAGAGGCTGTCCAGTTTTTTCTATGGTAAGGAAGTCAACTCAGAAATTAAATACTCCTGCTAGGCACCCACAATACCAAGCAAATGGAAAGCGATACCTACAACCAATTCTACCCCAAATATGCATCCAGAAGCTAAAGAACGAACACCATCTGGTAACTACAATCGTCTCGAAGCAAGTATCGAGACATTAGTACATTCGTTAAACAGTTTTATGAGCTCTATGAGCAGCATGATGCAAGAAATGGTTCGCATGCAATCTATGATGTTGCAGGCGGTACTTAACAAACCATGAACTGTTTAAAAATATGTTTCTGGAACGCAAACGGCTTACGCCAACACAAAAATGAACTCGAGTACTTCTTGAAGAACCAACAAATTGATGTCATGATGGTTTCAGAGACTCATTTAACAACAAATAGCTTTTTTAAAATCAATGGCTATATATTATATGACACTAAAGACCCCCGTGGGAGAGCATGTGGTGGTTCAGCTATTCTAATAAAGACTCGAATTAAACATCATTTACTGTGTGATTTTTGTGAGGACTATCTTCAAGCAACAAACATATGTATTGAAGAATATCATCAAAACTTTGTTATTTCTTCGATTTATTCACCTCCTAGATTTCAAATATCAGAGAGTCAATATAGCGACTTCTACAAATCACTAGGTCCCTGTTTTATAGCATCAGGCGACTACAACGCTAAACATACGTTTTGGGGATCAAGACTTATTACTCCAAAAGGTCGTGTTTTATTTGACACTATTTCAAAAATGCGTCTGAATGTGATATCAAGCGGACAACCCACCTATTGGCCTACTGATCGACAAAAAATACCTGATGTTATTGATTTTGGCGTGACTAAAGGTATTTCGAGAGAAATGATTAAGGTTGAAGCGTCACTCGAATTATCCTCAGATCATTCACCCACAATAGTCTATATATGGAACCAGCAAAATATTGTGTCACCAACAACTAGCACAAGCATTAATTGGTTGAAATATAGAAAGTATCTCAGTACTCACTGTTCGGAAAATATACCGCTGAGAAAAACAGAAGACGTGGAACAAAGTCTTATTAATTTTGATCAAATCCTCAAATCAGCTGCCCAACATGCAACAGTAACCCGACAATCAGCAAGATACAATCAAATTTACTTTGTAGATGTCGAGCGGCTCTTGGCTGAAAAAAGGAAAATTAGAAGAGAGTGGCAAGCACACAGATCTCCTCAACTCAAATCTAGACTTAAAGATTGCACGAAACGGCTAAGACAGCTGCTAGAATCTCGAAGAGTAGCATCTCTGAAAAATTACTTGGAAGACCTCGACGCAACTGCACAATCAGATTATTCATTATGGCGTGCATGTAGTAACCTTAAAAGGCCAGTCGTACGTAAGCCCCCCTTGAGAACTTCTTGTGGAGTCTGGGCAAGAAATGATACCGAAAAAGGTAATTTATTTGTTGATCATTTGAAAAAGGTTTTCACTCCAAATATGTGTACTGATATAGTTGAGTTGCCACCAGTAGAGACTAGTGCCGAAGTACACCTAAGATTTGAATTTAGCGATATTGAAAGGGCAATAGCGGAGGTGAGGTGAAGGTAGCGCAAAAGATCCCAGTACATTTTCCATTCGTCATGAAAGCTTAAAAATTAATTTTTTATGCAATCTAGGCTTAGGTAATACAATTTGTTAATTATTGACACTATTTTTCATATAATATGCTATATAAACGCCCACAAAAAGGGGGCGGGGTCCAAAAATAAATTTTTATGATTTTCTGGCTCCAGGGTAAAGACCTTGAACCTTCTTTGACATAAAAATGTTTCATTTGCTTAACAAATTTACAAAAAAAATTGTAAAAATGTGTAGTTTTTCAGGGGTTGGTTTAGTTCTTCTTAGGGGAATTTTTTTCCCCCTGGTCGGATTTGGCCCATTTACAAACTTAGCCTGTCCTATCCTTCAAGATATATATGTACCAAATTTCAAGGGTCTAGCTCTTTTCGTTTAGACTGAATCGTGTTCATACAGACAGGCGAATGGACGGACGGCCGGATGGACAGACGGACATAGCTATATCGTCTTAGATTTCATCACCGATCAAGAATATATATACTTTTTTGGATCTTAAAGGGATATTTTACTATGTTACACACAGAATAAACCCATATTTCACTCTGAAAGTTAAAAAAATTAAAATGTTCAAATTTGACCTCGAATTCCTTAAAAAGTCCTCAATCAATTTTAATGTAATTAAAACTGAATCAAACTGAGCTAAATATCTATCCATTAAAAAAAAATTATTTCAATATTTTTATCGGTTCAAAAGTTACAGAATTTTGGCTAACGAAAATGATTTTCAGCCACTGTGCGTCGCCTTACTTGGAAAAGCCACATTGATTTCAAGTTAACACAAATGAAACTAAAAGCAGTACAACTAAATTGGCTTATTGGCAGAAACTCTACCCTGAGCTTAGATTGTAAACTTCTACTGTACAAGTCGATCCTCAAACCAATTTGGTGTTATGGGATTCAGTTGTGGGGCACTGCCTCAGCTAGCAATGTAGAAAAAATTCAAAGGCGCCAAAATAAGATACTACGTATGATTACATCTGCTCCCTGGTATATAAAAAATTCGAACATCCACAAAGACCTAAACATGCCATCAGTTAAAGCAGAAATAGCGAAACATGCAGTCACATATCTAAAGAGGCTTGAATCTCATCCAAACCCTTTGGCGCGTAACATGCTGAATGAACCTGGTTACATTCGACTAAAAAGAAGAGACACTGCTTTTCTTGGCCGTACATTAGAGGGATGACCCGCAAATGATTGCAAAATCCGTGAAACAAACATTATTTTTGTCTCGCACTGGCTGGACTTAAAAAGTATATTTTTTATTTTAGACTTAAGATACGAGTAATTATTGTTAGTTCAAAAATATTGAAGATACAATAAACAATTTATGAAAAAAAAACTATGGGGACCGTTCACTGTGTGACGACGCCACTTCCCACACACTGCATCAATCAATGGATTTATTGAGCGAACATTTCGGTGAGTTTCGGGCTGGTCGATTGGCCACCAAGATCGTGTGATATCACACCGTTAGACTTTTTTCTGCAGTGATATGTAAAGTCTAAAGTTTATGCGGACAAACCCGCTTCGATGCAGGCCTTGGAGGGAAACATCACGCATGTCATTCGACAGTTACCAGTCGAAATACTCGAACGAGTCATCGAAAATTAGAATCAACGGATGGACCATCTGCGACGTAGCAACGGCCACAATTTGATAGACATAATTTTCAAAAAATAAAGAATGTTCTCTCAAATGATAATAAACATTCTTAATTTTAATTTTCATTTTTTGTGCTTTTTTCTTTAAAAATATAGGGAACCTCGAAATGGATCATCCCTTATATAGATTTGAATAAAATTTAATTTAATTTAATTTAACTATTTTTGTCGTTAAGGTTATACTAATTTTTATACCCTTCACCAAAGGTGGAAAGGGTATATCTAAGTTTGTCATTCCGTGTGTAATTTGTAAAATATTCATTTCCGACCCCATAATGTATATATATTCTGGAGAAGTTGATTAAGCGATGTCCGTCTGTCCGTCTATCCGTCTGTCCGTGTTAGTGTTGTAATGTCAATTGCCAAAGCACCAGAAGAGATACAAAAAATTTAAGCACACCAATCTGTCAGGCATAGTTGCGAAAATTTTGGTATTGTAATTCAGCAACATCGGATCATTCCTTTGGAGGCTGCGAGCCAAAAACCACGCCCACCTATATTTTTTTTTTTAATTTTTTCGGCTTTAATGATTCTGTTTTGCCTTTGTTTGTGAAATAAATATTAGACTGCGACAGGTAGATCGCAAGGAGTGCATACAGATCTCGGGGGATCAATAACCCCCTGCGAGGGGCAATTTTTGTTTGTTTTTAGATTGGTAGGGTTTTTCTGCTTTGATTTATATTAGAGACCTTAATAGAAAGCAATACACATAGAGGTAGGCAAGGGAGCCACAGGGTACCCACTGGTAAATAGGAGCAGTTAAAAGGCATGTGGGGGGTCAATATGAAGAAATTTTTTTTTTTTTTTGTAAGGATTTCTTTTTGCTTTAGTCTCACCATTCTAACTCAATATAGATTGCAGAAAAGTCCTAAATTTAAGAAAAAAAGTTCAATAAAATTTACAAAAAAAAAATTTTTAATTTTTAATTTTTTTTTTTTTTTTTTTGCAAAAAAATTTAAAACATTTTCAAAAAGATATTTTTGAATTTTCAAAAAATTTTCGAATAAAATTTTACAAAAAATTTAAAAAAAAATATTTTTACAAACAATTTTCGAAAAATTAAATCAAAAATTTCATTATTTCTTTGAAAATGAAAAATCGTGACTGTGACATAACATATGTATATTTAATATTAAGAATATACATATGTATGTATGTATATAGAGTGACATATTTTTTTAAATGCGTTTGATTTTTTGAAATAGATGATATCTCTGTTTTAAAAAGTAGGTGCATTAAACACATAGACATCATCAGGATACCGAATAAAACTGTCAAAAATAAAATACACACGTTTAAAGGTAAACGATTATTTTGAAGCCTGTATAACTACATACATTCATGTAGCCATGTGGCCGTTGTGACTGTCGTCAACTTAGGCTAATTTTATTCAACAAAAGAAAATGTCACAAAATTGTAAATTACAAATTCATATACAAACAAAAAGTTTTGGAGGAAATATTTATAATTTTTTGAAAAAGTTATCTAATTTTATAAAAGCAAAATAAGTATTTCTACAACAATGTCAGAGTTTACGATGTAGCTGTCGTCTTCAATATCATTAAGTAGCTGACAGCACGGCGACAATTGTAGTCAACGAAATTTGTTTTCATTTGTCTTCTATTTCGTTAATTAATGAATAATGAATTTTTCGCATACGACTTAATTTAAGAAAAGTGTCAACAATATGGATAATGCTGTACATGTCTGTATAAATAAAATTACCGTGGTGAAGGGTATAGAAGATTCGGCACGGCCGAAGATAGCACTTTTACTTGTTTTTCGTTAACATGACCTACGGTGTACGGCACCTTAAAGTTAATTTACACAATTCTAAATAATTTTACTTCACATTTTTGTCCTATTTCTTTTACTTTTATGAGTTTGCAAAATCTTCTTGACGTCCCCACGTAAATGATTGTGTGTTTGTGTGTGTGTTTTTTTACGGTTTGATTTCCTTTTCCGTTTACATGCTAAAGTATGGTCTTTTATTTCTTAAACGTTTATCATGTTCATATAAAACAAAGATTTTCTATTCTTTTAGCCCATTTTGCTTATGTTATTTGAGCATTTTGAGTATTTTTATTGTTTAACATGCAGAAAAAGAATTCAATACAACAAGTAAATGTGCTTAAGTCCCTAGAGCGCTCAAGTACACAAGTATTAAATTGCAAAACAGATAACAAAACAGAAACTACCAACGATTTTTTTAAGAAACAAAAACAGATACAAAATTGTAAAGACTGCAAAAGGGAAATATAATAAAAATCTTACAAAAAAATACATACATACATACATACATACATACATATTCATAAAAAATTTCGTTGGTATATTTCGGAAAAAGTCAATAAAATGTGAAAGGTAAAAACGTAAGTGTAGACATTTAGACAAAAGTTTATAGTCAAAAAAAGTATTTAGTGTTTTTGTTTTATTTTATAACCAAGTACGAGTAAATAGATTATATGAACCTCACCTATTGTAAGCATTTCACGACAAATAACGATACAATTATGCATTAAACATGAGGCAAAAACTAAGGAATATGATAATGATGTTGTCGTTTAAGCACGACAATGATGAAACCATTGCTTTAATTTTTGCAATTACTTTGAGGACTTATAAATTATATTAACAATTGTTATTATCATTGCTATAGTCTATATGTTGAATTACAATACATAGAAGAATTTTCGAAAACTTAAAACATAGAGTTTAAAAAAATCTGTTGTTGAAATTGTAGCTTCAAATACACTGGGAGGTAATAGAGAATGAATAATATAGAGCTAGAGACAGACTGTATTAGAATCTTACAAAATATGACTTTCTATGTATTTGTAATGTTTCATTGATTTTCCTTCACAACAATATACATATAAAAGTTTATTAAAAAATAAACTAGAAAAAAAAAACGATTTTATTTGGACATTACTCAAAACCTCAAAACAACTTGCTTACAATAGAAAGAACCAACAGAAACGGAAACAACACCATACATAACAATTTAACCACATATTCATATCAAAAATACAAACAAAGATGTTTACATATAAATACATGTATGTATGTATGTATGTATGTGACAAAAGGAGTGAGAGACATTGATCAAACTACTAAAATAAAACGTGTCAAAAAACAAGCACATCTATTCAGCAAGTCAGTCAACTGTTATCTATGCTGCGAGCAGAAAAAAAAACATAAAAACGACAGGCAGCAATCCACAACCAAACTGAAACGAACCGAACATAACACAACAAAACTATACACAACACATCCGAATTCAACAAACCAGTAACCAATCAATTATTCATTCATTCATTTTAAATTTGTTTTGTTGTTTATTATTGTTCTGCTGTTGTTTGTATTGTTTCTACTCTACAACTTTTGTTTTTTTTTTTTTTTTTTTTTTTTTGAATTATTGCTGACAGGTTACTGTTATTTTTGTAAAGAACTTTTGTGGTTAAAGTGCGTGCACGTGTTTGTATTTACTATGTTTTTCATGCTTCTGGTTGAAAGTGTATGTGTAAACACTCAAATACATAAAAACAGAATAGAGAATTAGTCCCGAAAAAAGAAATATAACTGAGATAAATCAAACTAGTGTACGAAAGCAAACATTTTTTTCTACATGTAGATGGGTTCTTTTGAAATCTATAATTAATATCATAAAATAAAATTACAAAGTAATTCAATTAATCGGCACTATTCCCGTTGTCGTTGTAGTTTGAAAACGACATAAAAACAACAATTTAGCATCGCCGTTGGCGTTAACTACATTCGTCGTAAATATATTGGTATTCTCTATTTTGAAACGAATATAGAAACGACAATAAAACATTCGTTCTATGTCGTCATCATTGTGGGCAACGAAATTCAAACGACTATCAGAAAAAAATTTAAAAGGAAAAAAGTATCTACATCAAGGCAGTTCGAAATTTAAGTTTCTTAAATGAAAAAACATACCGCTTGTGCTAAGGATTTTCGAAAGGGTATTAAACCCTAAAATTAAGTGATTTTTGAAGCGAGACTGCCGATAAATTAAATCCGTTTGGCCTCCAGTTCTCGATGAAGAAGGTTGGTATAAAGTAAGTCAAACTAAATTAAGAAACAACAGAGGAAGACTGTCATAAACAGGTGCGATTGTCACCATTGGAGGAAGCGGTATCAAAAATATGTATTAAAATTTGAAAAACAAATTAACCCGAAAGGAAACGTAGTGGTATTCCCCGACCATGAAAAAGTTAGATCTCTTCTAATCGAGTTTCTTACTTAGAATCTGGGATGGCAAATTGTTAATATTCTGTCGTACCATCTTCCGATGTACATATGTACATACATATATTTACAGTTTGTCAAGTAAATGTTTTCGTACTTAATAAATAAGAAATTTTTCTTTTTAATGACGATTACCAACAACAAATTTATTTTCTTGCGTTTTGTTTTTGTAAATCCCGTTAGCTTGCTTGTTTGCGACAACATGACGCCTCAAATTCTTAAAATATTTGTACGCATATCGACAAAAACAACAACAAAATAATTATAACGAGTGATTTTTTAAGAGCTTGAGAACTTTTTTTTTTAAAAAAACGCATAAAATTTACAAAATCTCATCGGTTCTTTATTTGAAACGTTAGATTGGTCCATGACATTTACTTTTTGAAGATAATTTCATTTAAATGTTGACCGCGGCTACGTCTTAGGTGGTCCATTCGGAAAGTCCAATTTTGGGCAACTTTTTCGAGCATTTCGGCCGGAATAGCCCGAATTTCTTCGGAAATGTTGTCTTCCAAAGCTGGAATAGTTGCTGGCTTATTTCTGTAGACTTTAGACTTGACGTAGCCCCACAAAAAATAGTCTAAAGGCGTCAAATCGCATGATCTTGGTGGCCAACTTACCGGTCCATTTCTTGAGATGAATTGTTCTCCGAAGTTTTCCCTCAAAATGGCCATAGAATCGCGAGCTGTGTGGCATGTAGCACCATCTTGTTGAAACCACATGTCAACCAAGTTCAGTTGTTCCATTTTTGGCAACAAAAAGTTTGTTAGCATCGAACGATAGCGATCGCCATTCACCGTAACGTTGCGTCCAACAGCATCTTTGAAAAAATACGGTCCAATGATTCCACCAGCGTACAAACCAGTGCATTTTTCGGGATGCATGGGCAGTTCTTGAACGGCTTCTGGTTGCTCTTCACTCCAAATGCGGCAATTTTGCTTATTTACGTAGCCATTCAACCAGAAATGAGCCTCATCGCTGAACAAAATTTGTCGATAAAACACATTTCGAACCGAACACTGATTTTGGTAATAAAATTCAATGATTTGCAAGCGTTGCTCGTTAGTAAGTCTATTCATGATGAAATGTCAAAGCATACTGAGCATCTTTCTCTTTGGCACCATGTCTGAAATCTCACGTGATCTGTCAAATACTAATGCATGAAAATCCTAACCTCAAAAAAATCACCCAATACCTGCTTTACAAGTTGTCCAGAAAATGTTTTCGTTACAATGGAATATAAAGAAGAACCGTTAGTTTTTTGCTTATTTGGTGCATATGGGTATGTTTTTATGGATGGTATTGTATGTAAAGGGTTTTTATTAGAGTTTATTTATAAAATACTTCATTTACTATACATATGTGACCCGGCCTATGAAAAGGTGACTCAAAAAAATGTTTCCACTTTTTTTTTTGGTGTCGATAGTTTTTGAGACGCTCTTTCACGTGGTGAAAACTAGAAAGTCCTAAATTGCTTAGAAGTGTACTAAAATTGTAGAGAAAGAAGAGCACAAATGGGGATAAAATACCCAAAAACCTGACAACGCTGGGTCAGAAACTGGTTTGTGCTTTGCATTGAAAAAAACATTGCTCTTTATATACACACACGAACTTATCTCATTTATGCTCTTTTGCATTTTTTGGTTGCCTTTTGGGCATGACTGTTCATAATGCAAAAGAAAAACTACTAAGAAACTGACAAAATGCATTGTTTATCTTTAACAGCTAATTTTTCGAAATTTTGTTTTTGAGTCATAAGCCACCTTTTCATAGGCCGGGTCACATATGTATAGTAAATGAGTCACATATGTTAAAAAAATGGCAGGTAGATGAATTGGCAAAAATATTATTCATTTGGTTTGTTTGAATGATTATAAAAAGAAATCCTCTATAGAAATTGGTAAAATGTTCTACCTCGGCCTCAGGACAGTTACCAACATTATTACCTGCTCTAAAAATGAAGACCGACTGTAATCAAGACGAATACCAAGCATACCAAAAAAAAAGGTTTCATGGTGAATTAAAAGTAAAATACTGCAAACTATTCATGATAAACCACATTGCACCACTGATCGAAACGTGCTGAAAAAACATAGTATTTCCTTTAAAAATGATAGAAATAAAACCTGTGATATCAATGCAAAACAATGAGATGCAATATAAATCTGCTAATAAACACATTTCTTGTCCTCCGAAAAGCTGGGATGACGTAATTTTTTATACCAAGACGAAGCTTAGGCTTTACTACCACAGTGGACCCAAAAAATGTTGTTACAAGCTTCTGATAGCACTAGAAAATAAAAATACAATAACCACAGCGACGTTTAGAAAGTTTTCTATTATAGTATCGGATGGTGCACCAAAAAGGTTGGAAATATATGGATTTAAGATGATATAATAACCAAGGGAGTTTATATTGATATTTTTAAGAACGAATAAAGTCTCACTGCTCCAAAATTCTATTCCGTTGACAAGAAAAAATAGCTACAGTTTGAAAACAAGCTTTATAATTATAATCAACCATATCACAAATCGTATCCCTGTAAGACAGGATTGTTATATAAGTGCGGAATAGTTATGGATACTTAAGCACAAAGTCGAGAGTTAAATCATATTAAAAATTTGTGGATCCACTTATAGAAACCGGCTGAAAAAACTAAAGCATAAAAAAACTGATTTATAAATGTGAAGTGGGATAAAATACCTCAACATATAATATATCCAAGCTAGAGTGAATTATTTCTAGAAGTATACCAGCAGTGTACAACAATTAATGCCCAAATGGAACACTCAAAGTATGAGCAGCAAAATAATATATTTTAGGTAATTAAGCAGGCAAATATATTAAATCTGATGTCTTGTGCTAACACTAGCTCTTACTCTCGACTGTAGTGTCTTGTAATAGTTTGTATTTAATATTCGAAAACAGACCACAATAGACTGGGACATGTGTTTGTCCGGGCATGGTTCCTAGGCTAATGCTAGTCACTGCTGGACATTCTGACGCAATGTGCTATACTGTCTCAGTCTCTTGCAGGCTTAGTCAGCAAGTATAACCATTCTCATATTTTATCTTAGTCAGATGATACTTGAAGTTTCTATGATCTGTCACTAAAGCAGTTAGTTATTCAAGGTGCAAGGAATTTAATATTCTGCTTAACTTAACCGAAGAATGAACTTGTTGTTGTTGATATCTTAAATATATTTCTTATCGTTTCTTTTAGTGATTATCCATCATTTTTTACTTTGACATGTTGTTCCGTGTTGTTTTCGTAACAAATTGAAATGTTTTTTTTTTGTGTGCTTTTGTAGAGAAATCTTAGTTTACGCTAAGAAATTCGAGGAAATAAAATTTATTCTCAAACATTTAAAAATGTAAAAAATAAAAATATACATATGTATTTCGTTACCATAAACGCAAACCGCTCATAATTTTTTATAAATTTTATAGAAAAAGTAAAAAAAAAAGATGTAAAAAATAAAACTATTTGCTGTCAGTTCCCGTTTATTACGTTAGTGCTATCAGCTTATTAGCTGATAGGCTTTTTTTACACACACTTCTTATGGCAGGTCGACTGAAATTCAGTCGAGCTGCGTATCGGTCTTAAATTGAAAATTATGAGCTCGAGTTAACCAAATTTTTTCATTCGAATTTAATTTAATTATTCATGTAATTGTAATCAGATCCAAAAATATAAAATTCAAATATCGCACCCTAAATGCAAAAGGGTCACAACTCAAAATGTTAAAATTTTCAGGAGAGACAAAAAACTGTGCAGAAGCAACACAGTTAACATAATAATTCTTGCAAAAAAAACCGACTTCAAAACAGACAAACTTAAAATCATGTTTCTTTAAGACGGTATTTATACAATGATTATATTATATTCGAGGAGGAACTGTCAATTCAGATAAAAAAACTAATTTTTGAATTCAATAATCTAAAACAAATATCAGTCGATTTTCTACCGGGGGAGCAGTACTTCCGGAGTTTATAGGGGCACAAGACCCCAGGGTTCTGTGCTTTTTCAGGTCAAATCAATGCCAAACGACTGTCTGTATACAGCGGATCAAAAGTTTGGCTATATACATAAAATTACACTAACTATTGCGACACCCTGTAATTTCCGAGTTCAAATTTTATACTTGTTATAGCGGTCATAGCAATACAGGTTCATTGTAAATTTCAACCGTCTGTCTGTAACGGTTTAAAAGTTTGGTCATATACATCAAATTACATAAACTATTGCGACACCCTGTAATTTATAATTTTAAATATTTATAATGGCCATTCTGTCTAATTGTTAAGTGTTTGTCAATAACTATTTAAAAGATAGGGTCATATATATCAAATGACGTCACCTATTGGGACACCCTTTAAATTCAAATTTTAATATAAATACTTGTTAAAGAGAACTTTGTCATACAGATTCTTTGTAAAATTTAACTTTGTGTCCATATACATCAAATTACATCAACTATTGGGACACCCTTTAATTTCCAATTTTAAATATTTATACTTGTTATACCAGACATAGTAGGGAAAATTCTGTCTATTTTTCAAGTGTTTGTCTTTGTTCCAAAGATGAGGACATAATGGTCAAATTACATCAATAATGGGGACACCCTTTAATTTATCCAAATTTTGTACTTTTTGTAATAGCGGACTAAGCAATATAGGTTCTTTGTACATTTCAACTGTCTATCTATAACAGTTGAAAAGTTTGGCCATATATATCACTTTTATATTAACTATTGGGACACCCTTTAATTTCCAAATTCACATTTTACACTTGTTATTTTAGCGGACTTAGCAATACAAGTTCTTTGTAAATTTCAACTGTCTGTCTGTAACGGTTCAAAAGTTTGGCCATATATATATCAAAATAAACCAACTAATGTGACACCCTTTAATTTCTAATTTTAAATTTTTATACTTATTATAACAGACATAGTAACGAACATGCTGTGCAACTTTCAAGTGTTTGTCTACAACGGTTCAAAAGATAGGACCATAAAGGTGAAATTACGTCACCTATGGGGTCACCCTTTAATTTTTAATTTTATTTTTTAATTACTTTTTGTTATTGGGAGCTATAGTGATACGCACTTTTTTCTAATTTTAAATGGGTGACCTATAAAGTTCATAATACACGTAAAAAACATGTATGTTGTATAGGGACACCCTTTAGTTTTTAAACTTTTAAAGTGTTTTTAAAATGGGACCAATCTGTAGCCATAACCTTTCTAATGGCGCAAAAATTTTTAAAATCGGTTCAGAAATGACCGAGTTCTGAAGGCACAAATATACAAAAAAAAAAAAAAGCAACACACAGACAAATTGATAACCTCCTTCTTTTTTTGAAGTCGGTTAAAAATAGATATAACTGTATTTTTTCCAGTTAAAGAAGATAGTGATGTGAAAGAAATTTTTGCAGTAATTAGAGAAAAAGTCATTTTTGAAAATTTTGAGTAGTGACCGTTTTGTATTTAGGGTGCGATATGTACATACTTGCACATATTATTTTTTAACAAAATGTTAAATTTCATTTAACCTGACGATATCTTTTGCCTCGTTTTATTCTGCTTTTTCATTAACATTTATAAAAAATATGGGGCGTTTTTATATTTTGGTTTGCAAGCAATTCTTCAGACAATTTTAATCTTTTTTTTTATAAATTGTAAACAACAAATTTGATAGATTAAAATATTAAATATTTTATATATGGGGCAGATTAGCTTTGCTCACGATATCAAAAGCATTATTTCTTTTGTACAGTTTAAAAGAAAAACAATTTAAAAAATTAAACCAGGCAGAATATTTCAACGTTTAACAAAATTGAAAAAAAAAATAATAATAATCAGTCAACCATTTGTTGTATTTAGTATTTGAAAATTAGAAAAAAAGCTAACAGAATGTTAAATTTTTGCTATTAAGAAATTTCTAGTATATAACGCAGTGTGGTTGTTAATTACATTGCAAATTAAAAATAGATTTAAAAACAATTAAAAATGTAATAGCAATATGTTGAACAAAATAATTTCGATTTAAAACAAAAATTATTTACCAAATATGTATGTATGTGTGTAAATAATATATTAATAATATTTTCTTTTAAATTTAACATCATCATAGTAGTAGCTTTGCTGCCCATGTCAAAAAATTAAATAAAAATCTGTAAGTAAAAGTATAACCATACTTTAACTCGAAAATGCATGTTATTCTTAGAGTAGCCTATTCCAAATGAAAAGAGTGTCGCTACTACAGTTCTCTAGATATAAGATAATTCCCTTGTATGTGGTACCCAGCCCCAATCCTTACCACCAAGCTTTAACACAAAAGCACACGTCAATCTAAGAGTGCAAAAGTTCTTTAGGCACACGATACTTTTTTACTTTGTATGGGAAGTTATCCAGACGATTATTATATGAGCTATTCGTACAAAATTTAAACACATGTTACAGTAGCCTATAGGTACACGATATTTCGGAGGTACCACGACCTTGGTTTCAATACAGCCTGTTTTTAAAAACTAAATAATTTTTAAAAACTTGACAAAATTTTCGTTTCTGTTACTAAAGTTCATTATTATAACTTGCCAACAGCTAAAGTTAGGATTTTATCGCAGAGTTAAGTATTTTATCGTTATTATAAGTAACTATCACGTACTCTAAAGGCAAGTTATAGAAAAGAGCCTTCACACCGTTATTATAACGAAAAACTACTTATCTCTCCGATAAAATCCTAACTTTAGCTATTGGCAATTTATAACAATGGGCCTAAGTATTTTATTTCATTAATAGTATGACGTACTGAAGAAAATTCAAAATATAAAATGAATAATTCTTGCAAAAAAAAACCGGCCACACAACAAATATGTGTGCATCACTTCTAAACTAAAAATTTAAAAGGAAGTAATCTGTATGAAATAGTACTCAAATCAAATACTTTTATACTTGTTGCTCTAACGGACATAGTAGGACATCCTTTATTTTTTTGCACTTATTATAGGTTAAACAATATCACCTAGGGGACACCCTTTAATGTACAATTTTAAATTAAACACTTATTTTAAGGGACAGATTCTTTATAAATTTTAAATGTCTGTCTAAAACGGTTCAATTAATATCAACTATTGAGACACCCTTTATAATTTTAAATGTTTATAAATGTTACTATACGGGAAATAGTAGTGGAGATTCTGTCTAATTTTCAAGTGTTTGTCTATAACGGTCCAAAAGATAAGGCTAGATAGGTAAAATTATATCAATTATGGGGACACCCTTTAGTTTCCAAATTTAAATTATATACATGATGTTATAAAGGACTTAGATACACAGGTTCTTTGTAAATTTCCGCCGCACAGTGGTTCAGAAACGTTTTTCATTGGCCAAAACTCTGTAACTTTTTAACTAATAAAGATTTTTTAGTAGTTCTTTTTTTAGTCAATAGACAACATCTTAAGCTTTTATCGAGTTTAGGCCTTATTAAAATCGGTGCAGCGGTTGCTGAGAAATTCAAGCCTAAAGTTGAACTTTCGATTTGCTTTTCCTAATTCTTGTTTGAAATTCCGTTTCAAAAGCGCCAACTCATTTTTGACCCTCTTTTCCTTAAACAATTTGGCTCAAATTTGGTCCACGGGTCAATCTTGGATGACAATACAATATTTTGCTATCCTTAGGGTGGCCCCTATTTTCACTGAGGTATTTTCCGTATTTTCATTAGGATTGTCAAAATTTCAACTTTATGCCTAACAATACTTACATATTTCCTAGTTTTTGGTCAATTTTAAAACAAAACAGTGTAATTTAATTTTTCTTTAATTATATACATATTTAACTGTTTTTCCTGGTTTGGTGTCGGAATGCTTTTAAGGATCCGTTTTGTTCTCACCGGACTAGCAGAAATGACTTTTTCAATGATATCCACTTTCGTTAATTGTTTTTGTGATCGCAGCTTGTAAAGAAAACTATCTTTAATGTTTTCACATCCGATTTCTTCATTTATATTCTTAAGTTTTCGTCTCTTAGATCTATGGCTACAGTTATCTAGCGATTTTTCTGGTCTTCCACCACTCTTCTTATTTGTGATTTCTGAAATCACCTGGATACTAAGTTCACCTTGTAACCAATTTTCAAAGCGCTTGTAAAAATTACTTTTACTATAATGAACTTCCTTGTAGCGTTTTTGCAATATTTTTACGAAATCAGATACTTTGTTTTTTATTTCCAATTGCGTTTCACTGCTGATAGCATTTATGTTCAATTTTCTTTCAATATGGTTTAGAACATCTTCTTTGTTTTTATTTTTAAAATATTCTTCGGTCAATTCATTATAGCTGAAAGCTATATATATATATATATATATAGCTGAAATTTTCGAATAAAATTAAGTTTTTAGTTAGATTCCTCTCTATCCCCTTATGTTTTGCTATCTGAAATTTGTACTTTTGGCAGTGAATGACTTCTAAAGTAAATTTACTAGCAATTTTGATAGAAATTTGTTTGTAAAAATGTTGAGTATTTTCATTAAAATAGAAAAAAGTGTTCTACGGGCGGATCCGGGCGGGTGCAAAAGTATTTATAGGCTTAAAGAGAACACTTTTGCCTTTCTTTGGGTGGTTTCGGTTTTTTGTCCTTTTTTGTCCTTTAGAAGTTATATACTACTAAACTTCAAACTTTGCGAATATATGGAGGTTTCCAATTTTAAACATAACACCCTACTTACAAATTATGCAGGGTGCGCATATACCATTTCTTAAAAACAACAGTTCACCCAACATAATAAAAAAAAACCGCAGCTCAATATCGATAACAGTTTTTAAGAAATCGCAATTAATTGATCTCATATTATCATAATATTACAATTTTTATTTTATTTTTAAATTAACATAAATTCTTTGCCTTTAGCAGCATGCCACGCCCACTACTGCGAATATTTTGACCCAATTTTTCGGCTACCTTAGTTTTGATCTGTTTTCTTTCTGGTGACATAAAAATTTTAAGAATCTGTGTCAACAAAAAATATAGGTTTTGGCCAATGAAAATTAATTCTGAACCACCGTGCGCCGTCTCTCTGTTACGGTTCAAAAGTTTTGAAATATGCATAAAATTACATCAACTATTGGGAGACCCTTTAACTTCTAATTATAAATATTTAATTTCTGATTATAAATATTGGACATTATGTACAATTTTCAAGTGATTGTCTACAATGGTTCAAATGGTTCATATATTTTAACTGACATCACATATGCGGACACCCTTTAATTTTTAAGATTATTTTTTTTATTAAGTTCTGTTATTGGCAGCTATAGTGATATGCAGTTTTTTAAAATTTTAAAAGGGTGTCCTTTACGGTTCATAATACACGTAAAAAACACGTATGTTGTATGGGGACACCCTTTAATTTTAAAAATTCTAAACTTCTTTTAAAATGGGACAGGAAAAAATTTTTAAAATCGGTTCAGAAATGACTGAGTTCTGCGGGCACAAACATAAAAAAAAGCAACATTCAGACGAATTGATAACCTCCTTCTTTTTTTGAAGTCGGTTAAAAAGGAGATATAAAATAGAAAAAATTACGTTAAATTTAACTTAAGTTATTTGTGTTCACATATAAAATATAAAATTTTTCATTTTTGAAGTGTGAACTTCTTTAGACATGTTGAGTATTTTTTGGTTGAAGAAAAAATACTGATTTCAAAAACCGTCGTCACCAAAAACCGTCATCATTATGCACGATTTGGTTGAAGAAAAATTATTGAACTCGCATCATCCTCACCATGTTCAACATAACGTCTGCTGGTTTCAATAGATACATAGATAGACTAAGTGACTGTGTGATTGATTTCTGACTGACTAACGGTCTGACTGTTTAACGGTCGGACTATTTGACGGTCCGACTGTTTGACGGTCTGACTGTTTGTCGGTTTGACTTACTGTCTGACGGTCTAACTGATTGATTGACGGTCTGACTGTTTGACAAAGTGACGGTCTGACTCACTGTTAGACGGTCTGACGATCTGACGGTCTGATTGTCCGACGATCTGAGTGTATGACTGTTTGACGATCTGACGGTCTTACTCACTATCTGACTATCTGACGGTCTGACTCTCTGACAAACTGACGGTCTGATGGTCTGACAGCCTGACTATTTGACTATCTGAATATTTGACGGTCTGATTGTCTGACAATCTAACGGTCTGACTATTTGACGGTCTGACTATTAGATGGTCCGTCTGACTGTACATATGTCTGACTATTCTGTCCATCGGCATTCCTGCCATTCAGTTTGTCTTTATGCAAACAAATGAAAGCTGTTATTTCATTCATTCTATTGCAATGTTTAAAACTAAACGAAATGTTTTGATTCTCTCTGATAAAGATTTTGTGCTGATTCACTCAACATGTTTATATTGCGCACTGTAACACATATTTTTACAAAGGAGTTTATGCGTGTTATACTACCAAGCAAACATTTTTCTTTATTTTAATTCTCTTTATATATTTTTCTTTTATTTGAAAATTATATAATATAAAAAAGAAATAGAGTTTACAAGTGTAAAACAATTTCAAAAAAAGCTCTATCTTCTATGAAATATTATGTAAAATTAAAATTTCTCATATTCTATTTCTTTGATAAGTTTGTTTAAGTAGAAAATTAATAACAATTGAAACTACCGGGTAGATCGATAAGAAGAGTACTGATGACGGTCGTAGCTGTCTAGAAAATGCATTCTTCTTTGTTGGTATCTAATTTTTCTTTATCTCTTTATACATAATTAAGAACTTAAGCCTAACTAATTAATTTATTAATTCAAAAATAGTTCAAATAAAATTCATATATTTTCATATTATAGTGATAAAGATCTTTTAAAGATAAAGATAAAAAAATTACTAAAAATTTTAGTTAATTTAACTACATTTTTATCATATTTACACCCTAAAATAGTCATACGGAAGAAATTTTGTATATTCTATACCCCATTTTACAGTATTTAGGTAAATTTTTGGTTCATTGTATTTGGTTATAGAGAACATAGCATGATTTTTGTTACCATACATACCATAACCCTGTGTGTAGCTAGAAGAAACACACAGTAAAAAATTCAGAAAGATAAGTTCACGGGTGTAGTCAACTTTATCTGATTACATTGGTCGTCCAGTTTTCGAGATATTCTTACTTTAATAAAATACTGACATTGAAACATTAAATACGTATTTATTATGATAACAATGGTCGCAAAAAAGTAGCGTGCAAGAACTTTGTTATGTAATTTTAATGGACTTTTATGTTCTGGAGCCAAATCTGTTTACATATTATTTCTATCACGTCTAGTTTTCGAGATATTCTTAATTAAATAAAATAAAAATATTAAAATATAGAGTCGATCGAATAATAAAAATATTAAAATATTAGATATGTAGTTATTGGTCGACAAACCATTGTTATGTGGTTTTAATGGACTTTTATGTGCTGAATCCAAATCTGTTTACAGATTGATTCTATCACGTCTAGTTTTTGAGATATTCTTATTTAAATAAATTACTGATATTGAAATATTTAATAATCTAAGGACCATTATTATAACTTGCCAATGTTTTAATAAAAATCAAGATTAAAAAAAATCCGTATTTAATTTAAAATGTTTTTTTTTATTATTTTTGGCAATTTTCATTATAAATTCAATTTAACAAAAATCCGCCTATTTACAAAGATAATTATCCAAATATTAAAATATCATCGAGTAGCTATACTTTATAATAATAAGCGGACGAACGTTTTTCCATTCCGTGTAATTCTTGTTTCTGTTTGACACATTTTTGTTCTTTTCATATTTTGTCAGGTAGAAGATATAAAATATAAAAAACATTTCTTCAAATTTACATTTTTTTTTCATCAACTTATGCTGCTGTTTCATGTTGTTATGGCATGTCTTTCAACAACAACAACCAAAAAAAAGCAATTTAAAACTTGTAGTCTGGAATACGTCATACGTCACAACAGGATAATAAAACCACGTAAAATATTTAAAAAGTAAGTCTTGAACGAGTAAAATGACTTGTACCACAGGTTAGGTAGGCAGGCACAAGCAGGTTATAATCGAAGTATGAACATCAGGTAGTAAAATATAATTGACCTACAAGTATTTCATATTAAAATTATTTTTGTCATTCATTCAATTTGACATTTTTATTGGGATCTAACCAGATACAATTTTGTAAGAAATCGACTTTATAATGAAATTAAAGAAATTTGCTTAAAATACATAAAAAAAAATCAGTCAAGCAAGAATTAGATTCACACACCACAGTGGGGCAGAATCCAAATATTTTGGAAATAACCTAGTGATTTATAAATGGCTATGCTGATTGATCCAAAATTTGACATGGGCATAGCAGAGGAGTATCTGAACTTAAGTTTTAAGGGTGAGTTACATACACCCTCCAGGGGTTGCACTATGTGGTCTCAAAGTTGGGAAATGTGCGACATTTTAAGAAATAAAATTTTTGATTTTTCGCTAACCTGGTCCAGTTTTTTCAAAATATTGGGTACAATTTTTACCAAATTTTTATTAATTTAGTTTAATTTAATTGTTATTAATTTTCTATTTAAACAAACTTATCAAAGAAATAGAATGTGAGAAATTTTAATTTTACATTATATTTCATAGAAGATAGAGCTTTCTGAAATTGTTTTACACTTGTAAACTCTATTTCTTTTTTATATTATCTTCTATGAAATATAATGTAAAATTAAAATTTCTCAGATTCTATTTCTTTGATAAGTTTGTTTAAATAGAAAATTAATAACAATTGAAACTACCGGGTAGATCGATACGAAGAGTACTGATGACGGACGTAGCTGTCTAGAAAATGCATTCTGCTTTGCTGGTCTCTAATTTTTCTTTATCTCTTTATAATTTAGAACTTAAGCCTAAATAATTAATTTATTATATGTGTGTACTCTTAAACAAATTTCATATAAAATTGATCATCCTTGTAGAAGATGGAGGACCCACAATATGACCTATTTTACATCGAAATTTTGACTTTAGCCTATATATTCTAAAATGCCAAAGCTGGGATCGAAAAAAGAAGACTGCTCTAATAAAGCTATATATGCTTCAAATTGTTTTTGAAAATATTTTATGAGCCCTAGTCCGTATGTAGACTTTATAGGCAAAAGAGTAAAAATCCCAATTTTGGGATTTTTTGTGTTTCTTTTGGGAATTGTGGAATTTCATTTTTCTTAAAAAAAAATCTGCAATATTTTTTTGCCATTTCGTTTTAACAACACATGCACAGAAATTTTTATTTGATTTGCTTAAAATTTTATTGCAAATTAAAAATGTTTCCTTCCCTCAAATTTGCCCTTTTTACCATAATTTTTCGAAATTTTCAGATATTAGCAACAAATTTTAAAATTTTATTATAATATTTAATTTTTTTATGTATATGAATATAATTGATGCAATTTCCTATGAAACAAAAAAAAATCACTTTATAATTATTTAAATGACCTTGTTTTTATATTGTTTAGAGAATAACTTTGTTCGTTTTTGGGCTTTTAAGGTCAAAAAATCAACTCAATATCATTTTTTTGTTCAAAACTATGTGCTTTTAAATATGAGTATTCCCATACTTATCACGCTTTTATCAGTTCATATTACTGATTTATGTTATGGTATGTTATGGCACTGTTACAAAGATAAACTAGTAGATTTAGTAAAAAAAAAACAACACTGCAAGGGACCAATATTTGAATTTGTGTAGCTTAATTTTTTTTGTAGTATAGTACAACACTTAAAAAGTATCTTAAAACAGTTGTGAGATTAAAAACTTTTCCGCTACCGTTTGGTACAATTTAAAATTTTAATTTACCATCACTGACGTAAACTTTTTCTTTTACACCTAACACGATTCATTACACTTTGTACCACCTCTACGTTCATTAGTCATGGAACAAACACGTTTAGAATGATTGTCACTGTTTTTGTAATGAAGGTGACATCAAAAGAAATAGAAACATAATGAGATCAACAAAGTTAATTATGTTTATGTTAATATTAATATTAATATTATGTAGCGAACAGAAGGCTTTTTATCAGGTTGCAAATTTAAATGGCTGTAATATGTAGCAAAAAGGCATATCTTTATATGTACATATGTATGTATATAAGTCTATGTATTTGTATTTAATAATAGAACATTATCTACAATGACAGTTAAAGATAGAGGCATGACTATTTTATGTTGTTATAACGTTGACATTCATATGTACATATGTACATATATCACCACACTTCTTCTAATTGACAAATGAATGACAAAATAATAACAATGATGATAATAAACACACCTCAGTGGTTTGTGTGTGGTAGAGTGTGAGTGTGTGTGTGAGTACATACGTAATTATTTGTACAGAGTAAACATGCTAAATTTTAATGCGAAACGTGCACACATCAACGACCATAAAAAAACGAAGCCAAGTAGTTAACATTTTCTTTGAGTTTTTTTTATAATAAAATATAAATGTTTTTCATTATCAAAGTTTATTAACAAATACAAGACATGCGAGTGCTGTCACTAGCTTACATTATAGACATAAATACTGTTCATTATAAGTCCGGACACATTAATTTTCTAAAAGCTTTTTAGAAAATTATGCATTTTAGTGTTTTTTTTTTTTTTGTTGAGATACAAAGAATTCTGAAGAAGGATTCGATCCAAAATATGAATTACATTCTAGTGGCTAAAATAAAATTTTACCATATTTTAGGAATTTTATTTTATATTGATCATACATGTGATCATGATTTAATGATTTAATTATAATTTATTTAATATTATGCTAATCATCCATAAAGTTTTATAATAAAAATGCAATTTATTTGTTGGAGGGAAAGAGCTAGTTCCTGTTCGCATTTCACTGGTTGCTTAGGCCAATTCATCAGGAAACCTTTTTCCTAATTTTAGATAAGCCAAAAATACTCTATGGCCCATTATTATAACTTGCCTTTAGCTAAATTTAGGATTTTGCTGGAGCGATAAGTAGTTTTTCGTTATAATAATAAGGATAATGATCATTGCTATAACTTGTTCTTATAGTACGTGATAGTTAAAAGTGGTTTTTAGCTTACTTCAATTAACGAAAAACTATTTTTTGCTCCAACAAAATCCTAACTTTAGCTAAAGGCAAGTTATAATAAAGGCAAGTTATAATAATAAGTAATAAAATTCTACAAAACGCAATGAGAAGTGTATATGTTAATAGAACAATATTACAGAATATTAAAGCTTCAACAACACACCCACAAACATACTACATTTCTATTTTTCCTTACTGTCCTTTTGCAATTGGACGGTTTTTTTCCATCACTTAATGCAGACGTAAGGTGTAATGAAATGCATACGAGTACACAAATAATTTTATTCTCGCAAGAGCAGCAAAAAATAACAAGTGTTGCCAAAGGTTTGCACAAGCAATTGCATATTTAGTTATTTATAAAATGTTTGGGAATTTAAATATTAATATTATTTATTTAATACAATGCTAATCGTCCATAGTGTTTTATAATAAAAATACAATTTATTTGTTGGGGGAAAGAGCTTATTTTGGTTATTATTAATAAATTATGGTTACAAATACAATACATATTAGCTTACAATACTATTGAAATTTTAGTTGTGGCTTGAGGTTATGCAACAATGATATTCTTCAAACACAAAAAAAATGTTCACCAATTAAAGTTTTTAATCAGTTTTAATTTAAAGTTTAATTAACTTTGTAATTTAAAACGAAACAAAAAAATCCTAATTAAACAATTAATTGAATAAATTAATTATTTGATTAAATTTTAATCTGAAACCAATTACAACTTTCAATTGATGAAAATATTTTCTTCTGTAAACCAACCGTGTTTAATTTCTTTGCTTATAGTAACCATTTAATAATTAACTAGTAACATGACACATATATTGTTACAGCGAACATAAGATGATGCTTGTGACCATATAGTAAGCATGATTTTATCTGCATTGTAGGACTTAGGTTTTGGTAAAGATCTAGGTTCTGCTCCACAAAAATTTACAGCAGAAACAATTTATGCTAATGTAATGCAATATACAAACATAATACGCTGTTTTGTTTTACATCATAAGCAGCTTGTTCAGAAGAAGTTTTCATTACGATTTTTAAATATTATTTTATTAAAAACTTATTTTGTGAAGTTTTATTTTGTATTGCTATACAACGTAAAATAAAATAATTTAAACCCAAATAATAAAAACATTATGGCCTATTATTATAACTTTCCAATAGCTAAGTTTAGGATTTTATAGGGGAGATAAGCAGTTTTTCGTTATAATAAGTGAGCTAAAAATAACCTTTAACTATCACCTACATTAAAAATAAGTTATAGCAGCGAGCCCTACCCTCGTTATTACAACGAAAAACAACTTATTTCGTCGATAAAATCTAAACTCTAGCTATTGGCAAGTTATAATAATGGGCCTTAAACTTGATATCATTATCCTTTGCATCTAAGATTAATGTATTAAATATTGGTACAAAATTGGATCTGTTCGTACACTAGATGAAATAATGTTGTTGTACCTTTCGGTGCAGACCGGCATCACTAGCTATTTTTTACGGTACGGTTGGCAACCGCTTTCGATGTAAAAACAGCATTATCAAACCACATCTTGCAAAGTAATAAATAAAGTAATTACAATAGCGTGTACTCCGCAACGTATGCGTAATAATTTCCCTTGGCGGGGAATTAAAATTACTCATACTTTACATATCAAACTCACGCAAAGTACTGAAATTAAATGACATAATAAAAAATTTAAACCATTTACACTCAGACACATATCGTATTAATGACAACATTCATTTATTTACTTGTGTGACAATTCATAAATATTTAAGTTTCTTAATTCATTGTTTCTCTGTATATGTAAGGAGTGTATACATATACAGAGAAACAAAACTCAATAGCACAACACAAATATAACAAGTACCTTTAATCATAAGGTTTTAAGATATTCTTTGTACATCGAACTAATACCATATTGCTACCACAGCCTTTAATTGTAAATCGTTTTCTTATGCGTCATTAAATTCCCAATTACAATCCTAATCACCTAATTCTGTGTGCATACATTTCTAAATTATTGGGAGCAAACTGCCTCTTTTGTAGATAATTCAAGTTGAATTATTTTCTGATTAAGGAAAAAATCATTGATTTATTTAAATTTTATTGAAATTTTAGCATACAAGATCAAAATCAATTTTAGAAAATTACCACAAAGAAGAAAAATGATTTGAGTCACATCAAAAAAGGAAATTATAGCATTCAGTGCATAATTCTGTTCAATACATAATATACAAAATGCTATTTAAAAATTGAGTTTTTTTCAGTTACCCTTTAAAGTAAAAACTACTTTAAGGTTTTTAGATGACAGTCAATGTATTTAATTTGAGTAGAATTATTGCAACGATTCACATTAAGGTTTGAAGTGGCTTCTGAAATAAATTGTTCAACAGTTAAAAAAAGTTTATTATTTATGAATAAGAATTACAATTCTTTATTATTTCGGAAAATTTAGTATAAATATTAAAAACTATAACTGAACCAGACAGAGACTGACAAAAAGTACTTATAAAATAAATGTAGTCAAGTATTTACACATATTTTTGGGTATTAGTTATACCTATACTATAACACAGAAAATACCTACACATACATATTTGCAGTGAAATATGTATGGGTGTACTCAATACTTATAATAAACATTATTTATACACAACGAACTTAAAAATGTATAAGTAATGCATGTATGAGTACAACTGGTTGTAGGTAGATAATGTGATGGGTATCTGTCATACCCATACTTATGACTACCTAATACTTACAAGTATGGAAAATTACTTGTAATACTATAAGTATACTTATAAGTAAAATATAAAATATAAAACATAAATAAGTATAAAAAGGTGGATGATGTTTGGCAATATTTTGTTTATAACCGAACATTGGTTAAGTATGGAGAACCAAACTAATTTTTATATTAGGATGAAGGAATAAATAAACGTATTCTTAAATTAAAAAATTATTAATACATATAGTTACATATATACATACATATAAAATACTCTAAGTATACTTAGAGTATTTACTAAGTATACTTAGAGGATTTACATACCTGTACTTATTCCTACTCTGTATTTACAAGTATAGGTATAGCCAATACTTTATCCAACTTTTACTTATACTTAATTGTATTGCGAAAAATAATGAACAAGTGTGCGAACACTTATTCTCTGCCTATACTTGTAGTTATTTAAGTTGAAATTGATATGAGTATGTGTGTATGATATGTTGTTTGAACTGTAGCTATACACATTTACTTAATAAGTACTCAAATACTTAATAAGTACTAAAAATGATACTTTTGTCATTCTCTGAACTGAACTTAAATCTCAAAGTGAGGTCTCAATATACCTAAGTTAATAATTTAGTTAAATTGATTGGATTTGTTCCGCCAGTAAATGAAATACTGTTGTCATACCTGTCGGTGCAGACAGTCGTCACTGGCTGTTGGGTTAGTAAAGACATCTTTATCAAGTCGCGTTTAAAATAGCACCATTTTAAATGAGTGGTTTACTGAGTTTTATTGTGGTCACAAATTATGCTGGTTTATTTAAGCCAGAAAAGAGCGTATGAAAAACCTATCCATGAAGTGGGTACCACAATCAAGACAATTACCGGGTCAATTTTTTTACAATTTACAGCACTCTGGGGATAACCTGTACACGTGAAATACATCACTGAAAAAATCATTAATTGTTTTAATTCATTCAATTATATATTTGTTTAAAACAGAACAAACAATTTTTTAATTAACTACATAATTGAATCAATTAATTATTTAATAAAATTTTGATCCTAAACTAACTAAAACCTTTAATTGGTGCAAGTATTTTTTTCTGTGAGTGTGTTTGCGAACTAGGAAATTTGGCTATGGAAAGTATTACAGAGAGAGTAGTTTTTCTGGACATTCGTTTTGAATTTTGCAGCAGGAAATACCTTTGCGGAGAGATGATTTCATATACAAACTGTACTAAAAACGAATTCTAGTTCTGTTCAATGGTCAATCGACCACAAATGAATGACTCCTTATTGAAAAGCATGTTGTATGCAAAAAATTTTCGACTATCGGGAACACATCTAATCGAAAAATATCCCACATTGCCGCGACGATCAAGGAATACAATAGAATTTGATAGCCTACCCTCACTTTTGAGCTTTTTTGCCCTCAACTGCATGAGGTGGAGTAGCTCCAAAACAGACTTTGGATTACTGGCCCTACATTAGAGTTATATTCCATTTTCAGTAGGATATGGGTGGCATAAACAATAGGAAGATCAGATGGAGCTTTTAATCGTTTCGTAAAACTGAGGCACTTGAAAACTTCTTTAGAGACTTGACAAATGTATTTCATATAAGAACAATAAGAACTTCCGATTAATACTTACACCATCCATAGCTAGCATCGGTCGAACTTTTGACATAAGCCTTTAACATTGAGTCATAAAAGAATTAAAATCGACTCTATTCGCTTGATCCCAATCAGAGTTTGTTATGATTATTTGTGTAAAATATAATAAAATATAATTTATAAGGGGTTTAAGCACAGTACAGTATAAATAAAAAATGTTAGATGCTCCCTAGAACTTAAATCTTTTGGTTCGTACATAGTTCTTGACACATGTTTTGGTGTTTTAAAAGCCTGTTTATAAACGCAAAATTAAAACAAAACAATTAAGATTGCTATATTCGGTCATGCCGAATCTTATATATCCTTCACCAAGTAATTCTAGATATTATCTTATGATTCTAGATATTATCTTATGATTCTTGGAATTAGTTTTTAACTTTTTTGTAAAAACTATTTTTTCAAAAAATCAAAAAATTATTTAAAAAAATGTTTGCTTATATTGACATTAAATGATATTTCTAAACGAACACGGACAGATGGATATCGCCTAATCAACTCTTCTATGTATAAGGATCCGGAATATATATACTTTATGTGGTCGGAAATGAATATTGTAGAAAATACATACGGAACGACAAACTTATATCAACCCTTTCCACTTGTGGTGAAGGGTATAAAAACTGACAGATTTTACGTTTTTTACAAAAACTTATGACATTCGTTCTTAGATATACATACCCTTTAAATTTAAGTAGCAAAATCCTCTAAACTATATCTGATATATGGGTCTGCTTTATGTGTCAGTGATCTTTATGGAATGCTCAGAAAATCCTTTTCAACCAAAAGAAAAGAGCGAGAGACGGACAACTTTCAATAAAATCCCTTATACCTTAAGATATCCAAAATATGCATACTTTATATCAAATGTATATTTTAACAATTTTAATCGAATGTTCAAACTTATACATTCATACTTCTTCCACCGGTAGGGAAGAGATGTAAAGACAAGCAAAAAAATAAAAATAATGTAATTTCTGTTAACTGTCATCACTACTACTACTACTACTACTACTACTACTACTACTACTACTACTACTACTACTACTACTACTACTACTACTACTACTACTACTACTACTACTACTACTACTACTACTACTACTACTACTACTACTACTACTACTACTACTACTACTACTACTACTACTACTAAATGTTTGAGCTCTCACAAATTAAATAAAAAAACGATCACACACGCAAAGAAAAAGGTTGAGGTAACCATAAACTAAGAGCAACATATTATGATTAAATTATATGGTTGTAGTTAAACCATACTATTGTTGAACATTATAATATTATGGTTAAATTAAATATTATAGTATGGTTAAAAAAAATGAAATGTCATTTAAAAAATTGTTTATTTTTTTCTTTAATTTATTTTGAAACTTACATTTTATTATACATATATTTTATTATACATACGAGTACACACATAACTATAATTTTGAAATAAAACTAAAATTTTTTGAGAACTTGAACGGAGCTTCTTTTTCCTATACCAACAACGAAAGCAATATCACCGACGGCATGACCCTTACGACCAAACCCGGAACTAAAATTTCACCGTTTTATTCAATGTACATAGGACCAGCCAGAGTCAAGGGGTACAAAGCACTCAATATTTTTCGGGTTTTTAGCAATTGGACTCGCATACACTTATGAATAGAGGAATTTTGTTGTTTATATCCAAAACCAACTTTTTCAAGTGTAATTACTTTGGTATGGGAAGCACCACCAAAAGGATTAGCCTTGCGCCTTGTATCCAAATGAGCCTTCTTGTAGTCTTTGTCAGCCCAAAGTTGATCATGATGACATTTCTAAAAGAATATTTATTATTTTCACAATGATTTCAATTTTGCTAATTTTTGTATCAATGAAATCATCATGTCGTTTTCATTGATACATAAATTAGCAAAATTTAATACTTACTTTATATTGTAAAGATTAATTAAATATTTACATACGAGTATCTATACAATTTTCCAAAAATAAATTTTTTTACCAATTTTATTTTTTTTAAGAAAATATTTTGTTTTCTGTTGTCAAACCCGATTTAAATATATTATTTTTGAATATTTATAAAAGTTTGGTTGTAGTTTGAAGTTTATCAAAATTTGTAGATCAAAAACCAACCATATTGAATTTTTAGAATGTAGTAACCATTTAATGATAAAATCATAACCAAAACTTGTTTATCGTGACCAAAGTAATGTTACAAACAACTAAAATTTGTTCATTGCAACCATACCTTGTTACAGAGAACATAATGTGATTCCTGTGACCATACCATAACCATGTTTTTTCTTTGCGTGCACATGTATACAATTACACTTTGGCTCACACACACATACTCATAAACATTTATACACAGAAAAAATTTTAAAATCATTTTAATTACTAAAATGGTTAAGTCAAGCATAAAAATGTCCAATTTTGCTCCTCTCACCAAAATGATTATATAATAAAAAGTGTATCAATGCCATTGGTTTACTGAATTTTGTAGTGGATATCAACAGATATGTAGGTTGGAGTTAGAATTTTACATTACGTTATTTATGATCTGAAAAAACGGAGCAAAATTTGTGTAAATTGTGAAAAAAAAATATATGTATTTCTCTTAAAAATATAGTAGTGTATAAGAAGATTATTATATCTATAGGAATAAGGAGTAAGTGTTAGAGTCGACTCAAGCAACATTTAAGTAACTGGCACCTTTTTAATCTCCGTAATCCAAAGTACCCGTGTGCAAAGTTCCAATTATTTTGTACGATTTTTCAGGAAGTTATAGCGAAATGAAATTAATTTTCACAATTTTTTTAAATTATAAAATGAAATTTTATTTATCAAAATTTATTTCATATTTTTACAAAGTATCTTTATAGCTTACTGATATATGTATATTGAGTTTATAACCAACTACAAATTGACTAACTTTTAGCTTACTCCTGAGTAATCAGTAATACAACTCACTCCACCAGTTATTTCTAATAAAAATAATCTAAGTATCAATTACTACTGGTTGAAAAATAATTAGCTTAAAGTGCATTAAAATGCAGTTAAGTTGCCGATAGTGTACATATTTATGTGTGTACGTGTGTATATATGTATGTATGTATGTATGTATGTATGTATGTATGTATGTATGTATGTATTTATGTATGTATGTATGTATGTATGTATGTATGTATGTATGTATGTATGTATGTATGTATGTATGTATGTATGTATGTATGTATGTATGTATGTATTTAAAATTATGAAATTAATTAAAACTATATAAAACTTACCTTTTTAATTTGCAATAATCTGCACAACTTCAAGTCCACTGCTTAATTTGCTATGGATGTTAAAACTATCAAAACCAAAAAGTGATGATTGCTTACATACAATACAAACAAAAAACGTGAAACGAATAAACTTTCATAGGTAAACTATTATTTTATTTCCCAACCGCATTTTTACGCACACACATCCTTATTTGCACAACAATTTTCATCAATTTTTTATTTTTTTCAATATTAATTTATATTTTCTTAATCAAAAAATCTATACATCATAGTTGTCAACTTATTTTAAAAATATAAAAAATATAATTTATTGAATGAATTACCGCTATAATTACTATTGCAATAAAAATTAAGTAAAATATTAATTAAGATTTTTTGTCGCAAAAGTGAAAAATTTCCCGAAAATTTTTTAGCTACATAAGCGCTACCTAAACGGTGTTAAGAATCATCCCTAGGAAGTTCATATTTTCTAGAAAGTTGTTTATTGAGATCTTAGGTTCATTTTTGTAGTTGATTGTTTTCTTGAATTTTGAACGGTTTGCTACCTATGGATCTGAACAGGGGAAAAAAGGTACAAAAAATTGAATTTTTTAAAGTTTTTTTCGATTTTGACTTTGAAGATGAAGTTTTTTTGATTTTATATGTTCACAATTTTTGTTCTTTATGACAAGAGCTACAACTTTGCCTCAGAGAGTATATCAAAATTCCAAACGGTTTGCAAAATATGAGCTTAAGTAAATGATCATTTTTTTGCAAAAATGACATCGAGGCCCCACATCTTTGAGGGCCCATAAAAAAAACCTGGAGGACTTTGGGCAAAACTGGGGGACAGGGGTCTTTTTTTTTTGGTCTTTTATCACGTAGTGGCGAAAAAAAAACGTGTAAAGAGACACACTAAATAATTGTACGAGAATTGTGAGAAGATATTTCAACTGCTTGATAATTGCAATATGCTACAGTGGGTCATTGATTTTAATTTGTTTTTATTAATTTTTATGAACTTCACAGAACAAAATTCTTGCACGAATTAAAAAGTTGTAATAAGTTTCAGATACAACTTTAATTAAATTTATAATTAATTCAATTAGCTATTTAATTTAAATATAATTTCAAAATTTTAAAAAATTATATTCGTAATTGTATTATATAACATTATTTATTTCTAAACACGCATAATTCCTTCAAAATTTATTAAATAAATATTTTATGAAAGAATCATAAAATGGAAAGAAAGAGAAAAGTAAAGTTTTTAATTTGAAATGGTTACTATGGTTTTTTGTTTGGAAATTCGGATTTTTCTTGCTTTCTTGGCTTAATAAACTTCTCATTTGGTTTAGGAAGTTTGAAAACCGAACCGATGATCTGGTTGAGCACCAGTGTAGTATATTTGGATATGATTTCCCCATAGTAATCTGTTTGGATTATTATATTTTTTAAAAATAAATATTTTATGCTTCTTTCATGAAAATACAAGGTTAAAATCCAGCCAAAAAATCCAAAAATAAAGCCAGACATTTAATGTTAACATTTAAATTATAAATAAACCTTTGGTGACATTGCAAAATAGAGTGGGGCCCCACTTCGCCCGATCTATGTATGTATATGTTAGCTGTAAAAATATATGTAGGAGGTTGCCAATACTAATGGCAGCAATAACCATTTCTTGAGCAAAACCCTTTAGCTATTTGGCATTAAGAAAGTAAGTAAGTAAGTAAGTAAGTAAGTAAGTAAGTAAGTAAGTATGTATGTAAGTAAGTAAGTAAGTAAATAGGTAAGTAAGTAAGTAAGTAAGTAAGTAAGTAAGTAAGTAAGTAAGTAAGTAAGTAAGTAAGTAAGTAAGTAAGTAAGTAAGTAAGTAAGTAAGTAAGTAAGTAAGTAAGTAAGTAAGTAAGTAAGTAAGTAAGTAAGTAAGTAAGTAAATAAGTAAGTAAGTAAGTAAGTAAGTAAGTAAGTAAGTAAGTAAGTAAGTAAGTAAGTAAGTAAGTAAGTAAGTAAAGTATGCAGTACCTTTTAATCGGTAAAATAAATTCGGCATACTTTCACTGCTTTTTCTCCACTATCTCTTGGAAATAAGATATTTTTGTTATATAATTTATTAAAAGACACCTCCTCACAAAATTTTGTTAAAATCCATTCAGAAGGTTTTACGTGATGCGAACGTAGACAGAAACACTGACAGACAGACCGACAGACAGGAAATGCGTTACTGTTTTATTATATACTATATAAATATTTAAAAGGCTTAAACTAAAAATAACGTCTTCAACTGAAACTTCAAAACAAATAAACAAAAACTCTAATAAAATGCAAAAATAGATAGTCATAAACCTGTGACCAAATAGTACAACTTTAAAGATAAGAACTCTATTTTATGTTGCTAAAAAGTTTTCCTTTGAAAGACAAAAAAAAACAAAAAGTATCATAAAAAGAAATGAAATGTTGTTGTTCAATGTGTTTCTCTTAATAATTTTCTCTTATCTAAAAGACTACGTCGATAAGCATAAACTAGAATCTTAAAGAACATAACGTCGTTTTATTCTATATTTTGCTTTTAGCTTAACACTGAGCGTAAATTTTAATAAATAATAAGAAAATAATGCCACAATGCTGTGCCGAGTAACAATGGAATGACAAGTAATTTTACATGAATGCCCGAAGTAAACTAAAGGTATAATAAACACCATATATAACACAGCAATGCACAGTAGAGAATTTTGCAAAAGTATAATGATTATAAGTTTGTAATTTATAAGAAAGTCTGATCACATTGGTAATTCTCCACATTACTCTGAGAGTTACTTGTGCATGGTTTCAAGACTCTACCTATTGTAGTTCTCTAGGAAGACGATAATTGTTATTTCACTTTGTATAGGAGGTACCACGCTCACTAAAAAAGATTAGTATAAGGGTTACTCGTGCAACGTTTCAAGGCTCTATGTATTGCAGTTTTATAGGTACAAGATAATAGTAATTCACTTTGTATAGGAGGTACCATGGCCAGCATTCCAATCCAGTCTGTGTTTCTCTACACAATGTATCTTAACCCGTTTGGCGCCGCTGTACTCAATTAAGTACAGCTAAACTTTAGGTAATAATTTTAAGATTTTGATAAGTTTTCTGATTTTTTTGTTTGTTTTTAGCTTAAAAGGAACCTTTTGCTCTTAATAATAATGAAAAACCTGGCTATAAACATATCAACTGTAAAAAAAATGGTCTCTTAGTTTCTACAAAACTGGAGGGGCGAGATAAGCCTTTAGCTTTTACTGTATTGGAAATTTCTTTTTTATTTAAATTTTCTAAGAGAAAGCATTTCTATTAAAAAATATATATAAAAAATATGGTAAATACAACTGTACTTAATTAAGTACAGCGGCGGAATGTATATACAAATTGTGGCAACATTTTAAATGTTGTTGCATACTTGGGTATTTGTCTGGATTTGGATTCCCAAAATTTTAAACAACCAATGCTTACCCCCGGGGGTTCCAATTGTCACTGCAGGAATATGGCAAATGCTTTGACGCGGTCCACTCGGGGAAAATAGGGGCACCAGACGCTAGGGTTCCTAGAGCCTAAATCTGGAAGAAAAGGTCTGTGTGTGAAAACATACCCGTTCTCTTCGAGGCCCGACCAGTGCCCAAAGGACTGGTACCACGGGAATCGGTGGCTCCACAGAGAGCCTATCCTCTCTGTGACCGGTTATTGGTGAGGTCCCCTTCGGGGGTACACGTGGTGGTTGTGGTTTAAGAACGATTAAGTAGGTAAGGTGCAAGGTCGATCAAGTGTGCTGTTGCACTCTCAACAGACGGAGTTTGGATAGTCTCCAAACCCCTAAGCAAGAGGTTATAATGTGGATCTAGGCTTGCCTTGGAAAGGCTTGCCATATTATATAAATTGCTACTCATTGTGACTGTATCACACACAAAAAGCGATTGGTGGCAATCGTAAAGTGTTGTTATACTACACAATGGGGGCGCTAGTCTACGCCTAAGTTTCACTCGGTGGTAAGACCACCGTGAGGTTAGGCCGAGTAGGCAGGTACTCACGTTAATCTTGTTCCACAACCAATGCTTTTAGTCGTGACAGCTTTGAATAAATTGTTTTAATGTATCATCGTTAGATTGGATGCTGTCTACACAGCGACAAAAATTGATGTCAATAGTCTAAAGGTTTTTTAGTCTTACAACCTCGGTGGGCTCTTTCAGTCTGCGTTTAGCTAAACTATTTACGTTCGTATGGGGATTACTGCAGTTCTCTGGATACAGTATAATAATTTTTTACTTTATATGGGATGTACCACGCCCACTATTCCAATCCCTTCTGTGTTTCTCTAAACTATGTATGTTATTATAGAGGTTACTGGTACAAAATTACAAGGTGCTACCTATTACTGTTACCAAGCAACACGACGATAAAGATTTAATTTGTATGGGAGGTGCCACGCCCCTGTCGAATATCAACAAAATAAGTATCCTATTTTACCAACCTTATACCTAATAACAAAGTCTGAAAATTTCAGAAAGATCGGTTCAATAGTGTAGGCAGCTATAGCTTTCCGACCAACCAACAAACAAATTTTGTGCTTTATATATATTTATATAGATATAGATTAGCTTCAAAAATCTTTTATTTTAATAAAAATTTTTTGATGAATACCAGCATAGATATTTAAATAAAATTATTAAGTAAAACAATATTTTTTTTTTTTTTTTGCTATAATTCCCCACTGTACAACGACAATGATGAAAGTAAAGGATAATGTTTTTCCACCAAAATTGAAGATATGAGATATAATTGCATATCCTAGAGACGTTATAACCAACCACTACTACATCAGGTATTCAACCAACAATTTTCTCTGAACATGAGTGCACGTATCTCGTTGACATCGCTTTTCATATTAAATTTTAGTAATAATTTTAATTAACAATAAAGTAATAAATATATGTTGCAGTTGATTAAATTTTGTCATCGTTGCAATTCCTTTTAAAGCAATGTTTGTCATATTTGATTGATTGATACTATTCCGTCCAGAGATTAATTTACAAGCACTTAAATGGTTTAAATCTTTATTTCAAACATGTACATACGTTGTACATATTTCAACTGCTTGTACTTCATCTTTTTATTTATATTTTATTCTGTCCCTTTTAATAAGTTTTACGTACGTATGCGTATGTATATCGTGCAAAGTATTCCCTCAAGGCAATACAAAAACAAAATCAATTTGAAATTTATTCTAATCTTAATATTGTGTTACAGAAGTTTGTAAGCAAGTTTTTTATGTTTGTAGTCTCAACATGATGGATGTGAATGAAAAAATATTTTGTAATTGTAGCAATAAAATAGAATGAATAGGAATTATGGTTATCAAAGAAACCCTTTACCCCTCTGGGGAAAAGTAAATAATATTAAAAATAAAATAAAAATGTTTTTCCATCTGCTCTGTTTTTCCAATACCAGGCAGGGCCTTTCAATATCAAGAAAACCACTTCTAAGAGGGACTACTGCTCCAACATCGACGGGTGATAAATCAGCTATTGCAAATAGCTTTAATATATTTAAGAGAAGACATCTTGGTGTATATAAATCTCGGGTTGTAGGGTCTTTACCTGGTTTACGGATCATAGTTATTAAAGAAACCTTCCACTCTGGAGGAAAATAAACAAGTCGTAAAATGACATTAAAAATAAAATAAATAATGTTGTGATTTTTGGGCTTAAATCCGTTAATGCTCTTTTAATAGCAAGAAGTCTTTGGCGGAATGCAGTCCTAACATCGCCAGGGACCAACTAGGCTCTATCAGTTGGTTCATTTTGAGTAGTCTGTCCGTCGTCCGTCCGTCCGTCCGTCCGTCCGTCCGTCCGTCCGTCTGTTAGCGCCTTTTATCTCTGCAACCGTAATAGTTCGACTTTAAAAGTTTTCACAGAAGATGTGTAACTGTTGCCGCTAGAGCAACAAATACTAAAACTTATAGGGTGTTCCGATAGATAGAGACGTGTTATTCACATATATGTGTTCATTTCTTGAACTGTAGGAGGCATAAACTTAAAATTAACAAACAAAAACTTAGTTCGCTAACTAAAAAAATTTTAAAAAATATCCCTAAAAATTAAAGGGTGTTCCTATAGTGACGTGAATTGCATGTATATGGCCTAAGTTTAGAACCATAATAGGTAGACTCTTTAAATTTTCACAGAAGGTGTATAACCGTGTCCGCTATAGCAATAAACACTAAAACGTATAGGATTTTATGGAAGTGACGTGTTAATTGCATTTATATTTCTAGAGCTGTAGGGGACAGTAGTTAAAACTATGTTCGCTTTATAAACAATTATAAAAAATTAAACCTAAAAATTAAAGGGTGTTCCGAAAGTGACGTTGTTTGTTTGAATATGGCCTAAGTTTTGAACCATAATAGGTAGACTCGTGAAATTTTCACAGAAGTTGTATAACTCTGGCCGCTATAGCAACAAACACTTAAACGTATAGGATGTTAAAAAAGCGTTTATGGCTTTATTTCTTGAGCTATAGGATGCAACCAAATAAAATTTGCAGACAGTAATGAAAACTATGTTCGCTTTATAAACAAGTATGCAAATTAAACCAAAAAATTAAAGGGTGTTCCGATAGCGACGTGATTTGCATGTACATATATGGCCTAAATCTTGAACGATAATAGATATACTCTTGAAATTTTTACAAGAAGTGTATTGCTATGGCCACTATAATAAATATTAAAGATTAAAGGGTCTTCCTACAGTGACGTGATTACCATGAATATGGCCTACTTTTTGAACCATAATAGACAAACTCTTAAAATTTCCACAGATAGTATATTATCTCGGCCTGTATAATTAATATTTGAACATTAATAGGCTGACACTTAAAATTTACACAGATTATTTTTTACAATATCTACTGTAACAACAAATAACGAACATAAATTTAATAAAACAAGACGTGAAAAGAATAACAACTTGTATTTTTAAAGTTGTACTGAACATAGTACGAAACCTACGTGTGTGAATCTGACTCGCATTTGCCTGACTTTTCGAAAGCAATTGATGCTCTTTCAATCTTTAGAGGAATGCAGCACTAACATCGCCAGAGAGCAACTCAGCTATATCATGGAGTAAAAACATTTTTTTTTTTCTTTTTAAATATGTAGTAATAAAAAAATTTAGTGACAATTCTTGAGCAGAATTATAATTTCTTGAGCTGAATTAAAAATCAAATCTTTATCATCGATATAAATTATTGGCCAACTAAAAGCATCTTAAGTCCAGCACATATATGGCCTTTTTCGGTATCACTTCTTTGCCATTAGTTAAAATTTTTTAGTGAAGTACAGCAAAGTTCGTATCCTAGCAACAAGTTAAAGTTTAAATAATATTTGTTAACGTGATAAATTTTGAATGAAAACGATACGGATATTCTATGTCAGCCAGAAAATGATATAAAGTCTTGAAAAAATTTCCAACTTTGTCAATCGAGCAAAAAGGAGAAGCTTTTATTTGAAATTTTCTTTATAAGTTATAATAAGAAATATTAAATAAGATTTACACACTGTGTAATTTTTTAAGTCATGGCAAAATAACCATATACGGACACCACTATGTCATAAAAGACCAAAAAAAAAGACCCCTGTCTCCCAGTTTTGCCCAAAGTCCTCCAGATTTTTTTTATGGGCCCTCAAAGATGTGGGGTCTCGATGTCATTTTTGCAAAAAATGATCATTTCCTCAAGCTCATATTTTGCAAACCGTTTGAAATTTTGATATACTCTCTGAGGCAAATTTGTAGCTCTTGTCATAAAGAACAAAAATTGTTAACATATAAAATCAAAAAAAAATCATCTTCAAGGTCAAAATCGCAAAAAACTTTAAAAAATTCAATTTTTTTTTACCTTTTTTCCCCTGTTCAGGTCCATAGGTAGCAATCCGTTCAAATTTCAAGGAAACAATCAACTACAAAAATGAACCTAAGATCTCAATAAACAACTTTTTAGAACATATGAACTTCCTAGGAATGATTCTTAACACCGTTTAGTAAAATAAACATAAGTTCTTGTATTTAAAAAAATTCTCGTTTTTCACTAATTTTAATAGGTTTTAGAGATAAGGAACCAATCACCTATTTTTGTATATGATCAATGTCTTTTTTTACACGGATTTTTCTGGAACCAATCTACCGTGTAAAAACAGAATTAGGTGTAATCACCTATCCACTCGTATCTGTATCTCGAGTCTGTATAAATATAGCAATTCATAAAATGCTCTTCAAACTTGTACTTCTAAATTTATTTTTCTGGATGGAATATATACGTTACATATTTATGACATATAAAATTAAAACCTTTTTTATTTTCATATGTACTTACATATTCTCGTTTGAATTAAACTCCAGCAAAATCGATTCATATTTGTAGAAATTACGAAATGGTTGACTTTAACTGCCTTTAGCGTATTGTTGGCGTATGCCAACAATGTGTCTAGCGGACTATTTTCCTGAAATCACAGTAGAATATATGTAGGTATGTATACTCGACAATCGCACGCCCAAAACAAGCCGTTCGAATGTCAATATCGAAGCAGTGCGTGAGAGTGTTGGTGAAAACTCTTCCTCTTGGGAAAGAATCGCAAATTATAAGAAGCTATGTATATACAGCTATGTATATACAAGGTCTCTATACCCATGTTTACAAAATTCAATCAACACAGCATCTAAAGCCTAATGACCACGAAGAGCATTTTAGTCGCCCAAGTTGGCGTGTTTGTGGTTCAGAGAACCCACACGTAAAGAAAACCCCATGATTTTGGTATAGTAACAAGAATCACATTATATTTTTTGTAACAATATGTAGTTGTGAGTAGCCTTTAGTACTTTACTTTTGTCACCATAAACAAAATCTGGTTAGGATTTAATCATTAAATGGTTACTACACCCAGAAACTTCAACATGGTTGATTTTAAATATACAATTTTTCTTAACTTCAAACCATAACTAAAATTATATAAATATTCCCAAAATAATATATTATTTTTAACCATAATATATTTATAATAAACAAAATGTGTTAAGTTTATTGATACGTAACCAAATAATGTTTGTTTTTAACCGACTTCAAAAAAAGAAGGAGGTTATCAATTCGTCTGAATGTTGCTTTTTTATGTTTGTGCCCGCAGAACTCAGTTATTTCCGAACCGATTTTAAAAATTTTTTCTTTATTAGAGAGGAAATGCTTACAGATTGGTCCCACTTTAAAAGAAGTTCAGAATTTTTAAAATTAAAGGGTGTCCCCATACAACATACGTGTTTTTTACGTGTATTATGAACCGTAAAGGGCACCCTTTTAAAATTTAAAAAAACTGCTTATTACTATAGCTGCCGATAACAGAAATTAATAAAAAAAATAAACTTAAAAATTAAAGGGCGTCCCCATATGTGACGTCAATTTAAATATATGAACCATTTGAACCATTGTAGACAATCACTTGAAAATTGGACAGAATGTCCAATATTTATCATCAGAAATTAAATATTTATAATTAGAAGTTAAAGGGTGTCCCAATAGTTGATGTAATTTGATGTATATTGCAAAACTTTTGAACCGTAACAGAGAGACGGTTGAAATATTCAAAGAACCTGTATATCTAAGTCCTTTATAACATCAAGTATATAATTTCAATTTGGAAACTAAAGGGTGTCCCCATAATTGATATAATTTTACCTATCTAGCCCAATCCTTTGAACCGTTATAGACAAACACTTGAAAATTAGACAGAATCTCCACTACTATGTCCCGTATAATAACATTAATAAATATTTAAAATTTTAAAGGGTGTCCCAATTGTTGATGTAAATTGATGCATATGGCCAAACTTTTGAGCCGTTTTAGACAGACATTAGAAATTTACAAAGAATCTGTCCTTTAAAATAAATGTTTGATTTAAAATTGCACATTAAAGGGTGTCCCCTAGGTGATATTGTTTAAGCTATATGGCCATATCTTTGAAACCGTTACTTTTTATTACTGTGTCAGTAATAATAAGTGTAAAAAATTAAAGGGTGTCCTCATATCTAAAGTAATTTGTCGTATATGGCTTTGTCTGCTTAACCGTTACGGATAGACATTTGAATGTACAGAACGTATATTACTATGTCCGTTAGAGCAACAAGTATAAAAGTATTTTATTTGAGTACTATTTCTTACACATTACTTTCTTTTAAATTTTTAGTTCAGAATTGATGCACATATATTTGATTTGTAGTCGGTTTTTTTTTTTTGGAAGAATTATTATTAATTTTTTTAATAATAAAAAAATTAAAAAAAAGGTATAAACAATTTTTTGTAAAATTATAAACATATATAATTATTAATTACAATATAAAGTGAGTATTATATTGTAAATAAAAATAAAATATGTACAAATGAAATTAAATATGTTTATAATTTTATAAAAAATAATGTTTAAACACATTTTATAATTCTTCTTATTTTTAATTAATAAAAACAAACGTTATTTGGTTACATATATAATAAATATAAATAAAACAAGTAAAAGTGCTATATTCGGCCGTGCCGAATCTTCTATACCCTTCACCACGGTGATTTCATTTATACAGACATGTACAGCATTATCCATATTGTTGACTCTTTACTTAAATAAAGTCGTATGAGAAAAAATCATTATTCATGAGTTAAAGAAATAGAAGACAAATTCGGTTTGTTACAATTGTCGCCGTGTTGTCAGCTACTTAATGATATTGACAGCTACATCGTAAACTCTGACATTGTTGTAGAAATACTTATTTTGCTTTTATAATAACTTTTTAGAAATTAGTCTAAGTTGACGACAGCCACAACGGTGGCCGTGTAGCCATGTAGCTTAGCTGACTTCAAAATAATCGTTTTATTTTTGACAGTTTGGTCGGTATCCTGATGATATCTATGTGTTTAATGCACCTAGGTTTTAAAACAGAGATATCATCTATTTAAAAATCAAACGCATTTAAAAAAATCAAACGCATTTAAAAAAATATGTTACTCTATATACACACATACAGACATATGTATATTCTTATTATTATATTATGTTACAGTCATGATTTTAATTTTCAAAGAAATATTGAAATTTTTGTTTTAATTTTTCGAAAATTGTGTGAAAAAATTTTTTGTAAAAATATTTTTTTAAAAATTATTTGTAAAATTTTATTCGAAAATTTTTTGGAAAATTTTTAAAAAAAAAATTTTTTTCTAATATTTTTCTGTAAAACATCTTTTTGAAAATGCTTCGTAAATTTTTTTGTAAATACTTAAAAATTAAAAAAATTTTTTTTTTTTTAAATTTGATTGAAATTTTTTGTTCAATTTTGGACCTTTCTCCAATCTATATTGAGTTAGAATGGTCAGACTAAAGCAAAAAGAAATCCTTACAAAAAAAAAAAAAAAAATTCATCATATTGACACATGGGGGGTCCATTTAACTGCTCCTATTTGTCAGTGGGTACCCTGTGGGTCCATTGGCTACCTCTATGCGTATTGCTTTCTATTAAGGTCTCTAATACAAATCAAAGCAGAAAAACCCTACCAGGGTGTTATTGATCCCCCGAGATCTGTGTGCACTCCTTGCGATCTACCTGTCGCAGTCTAATATTTATTTGACAAAAAAGGCAAAACAGAATCATTAAAGCCGAAAAAAATTTTAAAAAAAGTAAAAAAAATATAGGTGGGCGTGGTTTTTGGCTCGTAGCCTCCAAAGGAATGATCCGATGTTACTGAATTGCAATACCAAAATTTTCGAAACTATGCCTGACAGATTGGTGTGCTTAAATTTTTTGTATCTCTTCTGGTGCCTTGGCAAATGACATTAGCACACTAACACGGACAGACGGACAGACGGACATCGCTTAATCAACTTCTCTATATATAAGGATCCAGAATATATATACTTTATGGGGTCGGAAATGAATATTGTAGAAATTACAAACGGAATGACAAACTTATATATACCCTTTCCACCTGTGGTGAAGGGTATAAAAATGTATTTTAAAAAATGTTCCCGTGTGACGTTTGATACTTTTTAATCATACTATAATCGCTTAATTTAACCATAATATGTTTTTATTATAACGTTTGATAATAATATGATTTGACTACAAAGACATAATTTATTCATATTAAATATTTGCAATTTTATTAGTCGAACTATTTATTTCACATATAGATAAAATTTAAAGTTCGTGTTATTCTCGCTAAAAAAGAATAATTTAAATTATAAATTAGGTGATTAATATTGAAGAAAAATTGGAAAAATTTTATTTTAGATATTAGCATTGTTATACTGTACGGATTTAAGGGTAATTTGCGAAAGTAAACAATAATTGTTATTTTCCAACTAAAATAAAATGTTAAAATTATATGTCTCTTAAATGTTCATTAATAAAAAATATATTAAAAAATGAATATTAATTCTAATTTTTCAAATACATATATTTTTATCCATAAGCTTATTTCAAACATCCCTTTTGCTTTATATTAAAAATCTTTACTTTAAGTCAACAAGCTGCTTATTTTCTATCGGTTTTTATTTAAACTCTTTTCTAGTTTTATTACCTTTTGAAAGTATAAAAGAAGAAAATCCTTCTTAACTTCTGAACAATAAATAAACCAAACTTAACTAATACTTTTATACACAGAGAAATTCATAAACGAAATTTAACGAACAAATGAATTGCAGAAGAAAAGAGTAAAGGACAAACATTGCTAAATATTAAAATCAAAATTATTATTCCATCAAGAATAAAAATAGAAAGAGATAAAAAGTATTTCCGTTTCGGAAATACCTTCCACACAAAGTTGTCCAATAAACAGTAAAACCTTTATATGAAGGATTGCAAACATGGATTACAAACACATACAAACATACCTACTTAAATGAATAGAAATATACTCTAATACATTTCATCTCAAGAGATTGTGTTTAAGTCTAAGAAAAAAATAAATTTTGAAGTTATTTTTCATTCCATTCCATATTCTTTCAAAGAATTAAACTCTTATTTCTTGAAACTTCAATAAAGGACACTAAACTCTTTAAAACTTTTCATAAAAATGAAAAGTAGAGAAAAAAGTTGACAATTATTTACCACGCTGCACAGTGGGTCAGATTTAATATATATGTATATTGAAAATAAATCAAATGTGTTAAGTTTCTGATACCATCGAGAGAAAACTTTATATGAACCTCAAAGAGGAGTGTGTAAGAGCTTAAGTTTTACTCTCATAAGTAGCACTATGGGGCATCTTGTATTTTTAAAATATTGCCATTTTTATGTTTAGTCTGATTTTAAAAACACAAGATCTGCTTGATTTCTAACGGAACCCTTTTTTAAGCGTTCAATAGCAGATCTTTATATTGAGAGATCTTAGATTTTTTTTATTTAGAAATTGTCTTAAGGGGGAGTTGTATAAATCTTTTTTTATTATCGAAAAATCAGAAATCAAACTAATTTGATTTGTTCCAAGGTTTGTAACAGACTTTTTGGAAGAAACAGGAATGCACTAAGATTCCTGAAACAGTCTCTATTGTTTATTCCACTCTTAGAGTTCTCCAGTCTTAAAGTTCTCCTCTTGTCCCCAATGATTAACGACTACCTTACTTTTGTTGAGTCTTGTGCTCAAACTAGCCGACTACAGTGATTACAGACTGTCGATTGGTAACTGTCGACCTTCTCATCGAAGAGTCGCTCATCTATATTTTTCACGTTGTATTCATTTTTTTCGCTTTTAATGATCTTCTTTTGACTTTTTTTTTTTTAAATAAATATAAGACCGCGACAGTTAGATCGCAAGGAGTGTTTACAGATCTCGGGGGATCTATAAACCTCTGGGGCCAATTTTGTGGTTATTCTTAAGTTGGTTTGTATTAAAGGTCCATATGAGAAAAAATTTTTTAAGGATTTGTTTGCTATAGTCTAACCATTTTAACACAATAAAGATTGCAGGAAGATCCTAATTTTTACAGAAAAAATAAAAAAAAATTACAAAAAATTTACAAAAAATTTTTATAAAAATTTTCAAAAAAAATTTATCAAAAATTAAAAATAAAATTTCCAAATATTTTCAAAAAAAAATTTCTAAAATATTTTCCAAAAATATGCACAAAATTTTACAACAAATTTTCCAAAATAATTTTTACAAAAAATTTTCAACAAAATTTTTACGAATAATTTTCCCGAAAATTTTTTACAAAAAGTTTAAAAAAAATTTTGCAAAAAGTTTCAAAAAATTCAATAAAATTTTTATAAAAAAATTTAAAAAATGTTTCCAAAAAAATATAAATAGTTGAAAAAAAAATTAACAAAAAATTAATAAAAAATTTTGAAACAATTTTCAAAAATATGTATACAAAAATATAAAAAAAAATTCAAAAAAATTCTCAACAAAATTTTAAAGCATATTTGCGAAGAAACATGGTGAAGGGTATATTAGATTCGGCATGAAGGAATATAGCACTCTTAGTTGTTTAATGTAAGTCTACCACGTTATCCTAAACCTTATGCTAGCCAGTGCTGGACGCTCACTCACAATATGCACCACTATCTCAGTTTCTTTCAGGCATAATCTGCTAGTATCAACTTATTCGATTTTCATCTAGGCCAGATGATACTTAAAGGTTTAATGACGTGTCACAAACGCAGTTATCGTTTTTTATTTTATAAAATATTTATTTTTTTATTTTATAATACTTAAGCAAGAATACGATTATTTCTTGCTTAAGTATTATATTGTTTATATTCTTTAAAGAATTTTGTAAGAAAATACTAAATTGAAACTATATCTATCTACTCCTGTACCATAACGTTTCGATTAAGCCATAAGTTTTGAAATATTTTGATTTTTCCTCACCGTGCACCAGTTAAGACAGGAAATATAAAATAAAATATTTTCTCGTATTTCTTTGCGACAAGTAAAGGGGCACCACCGAATAAAATACAAGCAACAAAATTAAACCGATATGATCTTGACAAAAAGTAAGAAAATGAAATTGTGTGCATTGTATCATAAACTTTTAAAGGTTTTCAGGACAACATTTAATGGATTAAATAAATTCACTTAACCGTGTTCAAAAATAAAAATTAATTTTTTATTTCATTTTAATTTAGCATAGGTATTTATCAATTTTATTATGCAACAAGTGATTACTAGAGAATAAAAAGTTTAAAATTGATTATTTTTATACGCACACCTCCCCTACCATTACGCTTCGACCCATGGACAAAAATAAAAAAATATTGTCTCAAATTGTGTTTAAATACAAATTTTTTGAAAGATAATAAAGTATCTGAAATAAATGTTAGGAAAAATTTTTTTCTGAATATTATAAAGAGAATTTTATAAAATAACTTAGTCAAGTGCGAGTTAAACTCACACACGTAGGGTTCCGTACTGTGTTCAGTATAATTTAAAAATTCCAGTTGTTTAAATCTTTATGTCTTATGGGACACCCTTAAATTTTAAGATTAAAGTAATATTCGCGAAAATTGCATCATAATTGGAACACCCTTTAAATTTTAATATGTAATTGATTTTATAGCAACCATGGCAATACACTTTCTATTTAAAGGTAAAAAATAAGGTAATATTCGTGAAAAACACGTCACTAATGAACACACTTCTATTTTAAGTATGTGTTATAGCGGCCGAAGTAACACATCTACTGTAAACATTTCAAGAGGGTATCTATTACGGTTTATAAAATCATGTCACTATCGAAACACCCTTTAATTTTATTATTCATTAAAGTGGCCATGGCAACTTTCTTTCTATAAATATATTAAGAGTCTACTTATTGCGATTAAAAAATAAGTCACTATAAGTGAAAAACATGTCACTGTCGGAACACCCTTTAATTTTTAGGTTTATTTTTTCGGAGTTGCTTATATAGCGAACTAATTTTAATTTAGTGTTTGCATATTTTTAGTGAATTCCTCATACAGTTCAAGAAATAAGCACATATTCGTGAATAACACCTCTCTATCCGAACACCCTATAAGTTTTAGTATTTGCTAGTATAGCGGTCACAGCTGTGAAAATTTCAAGCGCCTACCTATTACGGCTCAAAACTTAGGCCTTATACATGCAAATCACACTACTATCAGAACACCCTTTAATTTTTAGTTTTATTTTTTTATACTTGTTTATATAGTGAACTAAGTTTTAATTACTGTTTGTAAATTTCAAGTGTATCCCTCCTACAGTTCAAGAAATAAACACATTTTCGTGAATAACACCTCTCTATTGGAACACCCTATAAGTTTTAGTATTTGTTGCTATAGCGGCAACAGCTATACATCATCTGTGAAAATTTCAAGAGTCTACCTATTACGGTTCCAGAGATAAAAGGCGCTGACAGACGGACAGACGGACAGACATTGTAGCGAAAACAATAGGGTTACGTTTTTACACTTTGTGTACGGAACCCTAAAAATGAATTAACAGAAAAATGGGGTTTAGTTAATAATTTTCAAAATTAATTTCTTTTCAAAACTACTTCGAAATTTAGTTTTCTAGTACTTTAATATATTTTTAGTTAAAATAAAATATCTAATTTTGTATATAATTTTAAAATGATTATTTTTTATTGCTCTTCAAACTCAATTTTTTTTTAATCTAAAAACTATAGGTAACCAATATAATTTTTTTTTCCTTTTTAACCGACTTCAAAAAAAGAGGGAGGTTATTAATTCGTCTGAATGTTGCTTTTTTTATGTTTGTGCCCGCAGAACTCAGCCATTTCTGAACCGATTTTAAAAATTTGCTTACAGATTGGTCCCATTTTAAAAGAAGTTCAGAATTTTGAAAATTAAAGGGTGTCCCCATACAACATACGTGTTTTTTACGTGTATTATGAACCGTAAAGGGCACCCTTATAAAATTTAAAAAAACTGTATATCACTATAGCTGCCAATAACAGAAATTAATAAAAAAATAAACTTAAAAATTAAAGGGTGTCCCCATATATGACGTCAATTTAAATATATGAGCCATTTGAACCATTGTAGACAATCACTTGAAAATTGGACAGAATGTCCAAAGATAGGGCTAGGGTGTCCCCTAGCCCTATCTTTTGAACCGTTATAGACAAACACTTGAAAATTATACAGAATCTCCACTACTATGTCCCGTATAATAACATTTATAAATATTTAAAATTTTAAAGGGTGTCTCAATAGTTGATGTAAATTGATGCATATGGCCAAACTTTTGAACCGTTTTAGACAGACATTTGAAATTAACAAAGAATCTGTCCTTTAAAATAAGTGTTTAATTTAAAATTGTACATTAAAGGGTGTCCCCTAGGTGATATTGTTTAAGCTATATGGCCATATCTTTGGAACCTTTACTTTTTATTACTGTGTCAGTAATAATAACTGTAAACAAAGAAAGGGTGTCCTCATATCTGACGTAATTTGTCGTTATGGATAGACATTTGAATGTACAGAACGTATATTACTTGTCCGTTAGAGCAAAAAGTATAGAAGTATTTGATTTGAGTACTATTTCTTACAGATTACTTCCTTTTAAATTTTTAGTTTAGAATTGATGCACATATATTTGTTTTATAGTCGGTTTTTTTTTTTTTGCAAGAATTATTATGTTAGTTTTTACCCTTATCTAACAGTTTTTTCAAAAACTATTGTCCATTTTTTACCACAAAATAATAAAACATGTGTTTTTTGACATGCCTAACTTTCCATGACTTTCAAAATGTGAATGATTTTTTTGTATTTTCCACATTAATAATCCGATTATAGGCAAATTTGGATAAATATATATCTTATAAACCATTGCATTTTTATTCTCATGTTGCATCCTAGCTCTTGCCAGTTCAATAATATGCACTAAAGAAGCTCGACATGATCCTCAGATTTCTTGTTGCCTAGGAAATTACTCATAACCAAAACAAATTAATTCCAAGCTTTGGATTCGACTTCAATCATTGATTTCACAAAACTAGGATATTTCAAGAATTGCTTAACCTATGTCCCATCAAAAATAGCAGCTTTCTATTTTTCTATATATCATCCTGGAAACTTAAGTGAAAGAAAATTTAAAGATTGACAAGTTTTGTTTTTTTTTTTGTTTACCAGTTTTATTATTTTTTATGCCTTAACAACATTTTCATACAAAAATTTGTTTTAAAAACCCTTAAAAACCAACAATGTTTTAATAAATAAAATTGAAAAAAAAATATTATAAACTAAACTAAATTAAATTCTTTTCTTTTTACAGATTTAAATCACGCATGGTTCGCTGTTTGGCATCTTTCACCTATATAATACGTCAAATATGTTCGCTTGGTGTCACTGTCTATACACCCAGTGTGGCGTTATCCACGGTAATTGGAATCCCGTATTGGTTATCCATTTGTTGTATGTCAACAATATGTATATTTTTCTCAATCAAGGTAAATTAAAAAACAAAATATATGTTTGTATATTGAATCCCTATAAACTAGTTTAATTGGTTTAATGCATTTAATGAATTGGCGAAATATATAAACTAGTAATTTTTGAAGTTTTTGGTAGGGATTTCTTTTTTCAGATTCACCGATTTGATTTGTATTTTTTTTTTTTTTTCAAGAATTGATCAGTTATTATTTAATTAATCATATAGATACCGCGTTCTTTTGAACAATATCTATGAATCGAGCCATATTTTTACCAGTGACTACTATTCAATGCAATACCCTTTTGTCTCTTTCAGCTTCAGGTCATGCTTTTGGTTTAGAATGAATCATTTCCAACTATTTTAAATAATCTGAAAATGTTTGTATAGTTACGGCAAGTTCTTCTTTCATTAGGTAATTTGCTTTTAATCCCGTTTATTGGTAAACTTTTGGCAACCGCGACGTATTTAGTCAAACTCAGTGTACCTAAATTTAAGAACCCACTCATGACAACAGCCTTGCTATATGATTGAACACGTAGCCGCTGAGGCTTAGCTGAGTAAATTAGGCTCTTTCGGCTTAAACCTCAAATTTTCCGCACAAAAACAGTGCTGATGATGCTCAAAAATGAAGGGCTTCATACCAGCGTACAATATTTTAATATTAAAAGTATCATAAATAAAAACGACGCGGCAACTGCACCTAGAATATAAGCACTTCCTAAAATCCATAAGGAAGGATACCCTCTTCGACCAATCTGTGCATCAGTTAATTCACCATCTAGTGGATTATGCAAATTATTGACGAACGTTTTGAAAAAACTCACAGAGACATCGAAGTATAACATTAGGGATGCAGTGCAATTTAGGAATAAGGTAAACAATAGTGCAATATTAGATGACTAGAAAATAGTTTCCTTCGATGTAATATCACTCTTTCCGAGTATACCGGTTTTATAACTGGCCTCAAGCTTGACCATTTTCATTTTAATTTAAACAATATTCATAAGGCTGAACAAAATACTAAATATTATAAATAAAGTACTTTATTTTTTTTTTAATTTTCTTATCGGTTTTTAGTTAGTTAACAACACTTATTTTCGTACCTACATACAGTTAAGAGTAAGAAACAATATTTCATAGAAAAGAACATGAAACAACAACATGCTATTCGTTTTATTCACTTTTTGATAATTCATCCTAAAGGTATGCAACTCATTTGTTTGCAATAAAGGCTCAATAACATGATTATTATAAGAGCTTATGGTTTTTATAAAATGGTTTTTATAATAAAAATTAAACCCTTCACCACAGGTGGAGAGGTATACACTATTTGGTTATTGCTTTTGTCATTTCTATAAAATTCAAATCAATTTTGCAAAGCTCCCAAAATAACTACAAAAAATAAGTACACCAGTTTGTCGGGTATAGTTTCGAAATACTTTCGATATGTACTTTTACTTTTTTTTACTTTTTTGCCACATTATTGTTGTTTTTCTGTATGTTATTATGATTTTTTGCTTTGTGGTGTTGACAACCAAAAATTCTAACCAAAAAAATTAGATATAAATATCACCTAAATGAGACACTTTCACCAAAATATTACCAAAAAATTTTAATTTTTATTAAAAAAATTAAATTTCATTAAAAACCGAAAATGTACAAAAAAAAACTAAATTATCAATAGTTCAGCAGTTCGCTAAAAGTTCCAAAAATAATTTTTCACTAAAAAAGTACAATAATATTAAGTCATTTTTAAATTGAAAACTTCTTTAGGCATGTTGAGCACTTTTTGATTGAAGAAAAATGATTGAACTGGTATAATCTTCAACATTATCAAAACCGTCACAACCATCATCACAACCGTAACCGTCGTCACCATTATAACTATCGTCACCATCATCCCCTAACGCTGGTTTTTATAGATAGGTCTACACGTTTTGGTTGAAAAAAAATTATTGAACTCGCATCATCGTCACCTAACGTTGGTTTACCTATAGAAAGGTCAGCTCGTTTTGGTTGAAAAAACTGATTGAATCATCGTTACCGTTGTGTCCTAAAATTGGTTTCTATAGATATTTGCACATGTCTTGGTTGAAGAAAAAGGGTTTAACTCGCATAATCGTCACCTAACATTGGTTTCTATAGATGGTCTGCACGTTATGCTTAAAGAAAAATGATTAAACTCGCGTAATTCGCATAATTCCCTAAAATAATTATTTAAATATAAATTATTATTCTCAAGTTACTCAGTTTTCACTTCTATAGGCAATCCTAACTAACGACTGCCATACACTTTTTTATATTTTATATTGTACAAATAAGTTAAAAACCACAAGAGAACAAAGGAAGAAATCTTATATAACCATCACTATGACGAAGGATATATAAGATTCGAGATTTGCCATATAATATTTTTAATTTAATCTTTGTAAAGAGGCATGTTTATTAATTTAATTTTTAGTCATATGTTATTTTTAATCTTTATACAGAGACTTGGGACAAACGAACAAATGTACAGACGACTGCAGAGCAGTATTATTAGGGTATGAATACTTTTGAGCGATACCCACCTGGTACACCGTTCGGAAATATCGATACCAAAACTCTGTTGCATCAGTAAAAACTATTGATCAAAAACCTATATTTACTCCCATCAATATTTGATAATTTCTTCCTATAAATAAATTCGAAAAGCTTATAAGCTGTTCGTATACTTTTATAATTTTTCTTAAAATATATACATATAAATAACGCTGCTTTTCCTTGTTCCGTTTTAGGGTGGTCTTAAGGCAGCCATTAATGCTGATGTTATACAAACGGTCACAGTTATACTTGTCTCCATTGCCATCATCATAAAGGGTACAATATTTAGTGGTGGAGTGAAAAGAGTTTACGATATAAATCGAAATGATGGTAAGTGTTCGGAAAAAGAAAACTAAAATGTTATGAATTTGAGAATTATTTGACGAAATGAGAAGTAGCTTTCTCATTTATATTTACTTTAAGTAGATAAGTAGATGTGGAAATAACTCCATTCCATCTCAGAAAATGCATTACATTCTGTTAGCGACTATTAATAAAATGTTTTACATTTTGCAATAAAAATTATTCACCTAATTTGTAAAAAAAATATTATTTCTACCCTATTAAGTAGTTCGATACAAGAAACGAACTGGAAAATAATTAACTACTCATTTTTATGTTAATAGTTTGACTAATAAATTTAAAAAATAAAGTTAAATTTTTTAGTCAATTTTATTTATTTTTCATCAACATTTTTAAGTACAAGTTTTTTTATTTATTTATTTTTAAAATTTTAGAATTAAATTAAATTAGTGTTTGCAAACGTTTTCCATGTGGGCGCATAAATACTCAGTTAGTTTTGTTATTACTATTGAGTTATGACAACAGCGCTGACATTAATAATAATGCGAATTTGTTATTTTATTTATTTCAAGTTTTAACTTTGGAATGTGACCAACTAAACAAAAAAAAAATTATTCATATCTGTTTAAACTATATTCCTAAGCCAGGAAAATAAGCATACCATAAACCTATTAACAAACATGACGAAATTATTTTAGAAATCCGTAAAGGCTGCTATGCTACATAAGTTCCTAATAACAACTTCATCAGGTATAGAAAACGTGAAAAAATTCCAACTTTACTGAAAAGTCTAAAAAAAACCTCCAAAAAAACTTAGAAAACTTAAATTCGTAAAAAAAATCAAAAATAATCAAAAACCCTGAAAATTTATGAACAACCATCGAAACATTGGAAAATAAAATTGGAAATTCACAAAACCATTAAAAAATATCATAAAAAATATCATATTTTTCTAAAAAATAAAAAAATTGCAATGAAAACCACAAATTAAGGAAAATAAATCAGTCGAGTGCGAGTCAGACTCACACATGTAGGGTTCCGTGCTATGTTCAGTACAACATTAAAAATACAAGTTGTTAATTTTTTCATGTTTGGTGGGGCACCCATTAATTTTAAATTTTTTTTTATTTTCCAGCATAGTACTAAGTACCCTGTATAAATATCAAGTGTCTGCCCATAACGTTTAGAAGATTAAATTCCTTAAATTCGGGACAGCTATGGAACACCCTCTTATTTTTATTAAATTTATTTTCATTACTTGTTGTTACGGCAGATATTGTAAAATATAATCTGTGTAAATTTTAAATGTCAACCTATTACTGTTCAATTATATGGACTTTCTATGAAAATATCAGCAGCCTACCTATTGCGGTTCAAAAGATAATGCAATATAAGTGCAAAACATATTAATGTGGAACACCCTTTATATTTATAGTGGTGATGGCAGCAGAACTACTGTAAAAATATTAAGATGCAATCTATTACGGTTCGATAAATAAGGCCATATACGTCCAAATCATGTCACTGTCGGAACAATCTTTAATTTTATTATATATTATAGCAGTCATGGCAATTCCCTTTCTATGAATATATCAAGATTCTACCCATTACGATTTAAAAAATAAGGCAATACACGTGAAAAACATGTCACTGTCGGAAGACCCTTTTATTTTTAGTAATTATCCACCCTTAAATTTTTACTATTTGCAACAAAGACCATATTAATACAGCTTCTGTGAAAATTTTAAGTCTACCTATTTTCCTTCAAAAGTTAGGCCTTATTCATGCAAATCCCGTCGGCCCACCCTTTAATTTTTGGGTTTAATTTTTAATACTTGTTTATAAAGCGAACACAGTTTTAATTACTGTCTGCAAATTTTGAGTTTTAATGGTTTCAATATTTAAATTTTATAATAACACTATTTAATTAAACAATGAAAAATTAATAACATAAATTAAATAATAACCATATTGACGGAAAAGTTCTATATAATCTGTAATATGTTTAAAATTAAGCTCAAGCGACTTAATTTTAAACATATTTTCTTAATTCTTAAGTCAGTTGAAGCGTTAATTTAATTTAATAAAGATCTGGTAACACAAATAGTAACGTTTAGTTGTTATTACCAATGTATATACATATAGAAGATTATGTTTAAAAAAAATCTAAAACTTTATATAATGCTGGCTACAGACAACGCAATTTGTTTCTGCAACACGTTTCACATTCAGGTTTCATGTTTTGACACAAACACTGAAACCAACAGTGAAAACATAAACGCAATCTCAGTTCTGTTATTTTATTTTATAACATTATCATCGCGCGGAAGAGCGGATGCAAAAATTAATCGTGAAGTAATTCAATTAGCAGCGTTGTTGTTATTGATGAAGTGTTATATCAAGAGGATGAAGAGGAGTTACAACCGAAGAAAAGAAAAATGTGGTCAAAAAATCGCCATTTTGTTCTTTCTTAATTACATAGATGTTTACAGCTTAAAGGCCCAACTATAATATGCATAAGCTAGCTTAAAGGCCCAACTATAATATGCATAAGCTAGCTTAAGCCAACTTAAGCAACTGTACAATTACATGTAAATCATATGTGGCAAACTATAATGTACTTAACAATACTTTTCGTTGAGTTTTGTCGAATGTCATTTGCTTAAGCAAAGTCCGAAACCGATCGCACATTCCGTACGGAAACAGCTGTTTGTGCTTTGTGTTTTACATATGAATGTATATTCGTAAAAAATTTCAATGGAGAATGAAAGTGAACAAATTATATAAATTTAATATAAAATGTTTAAAAAAGAAGTTTATATAAAAAGAAAGGGAGGCATTTTATAATAATTGTAATTAAAAAGAAAGAGCATTTTATTGTTTATGGGTTGAGTGATGCACACCGCTGTATTTTTTAGTACTTTTGGCCAAAATTACCAAAACAACAAAAAAATTTAAATTTTTCTTTCGAAATTTTCTTAAAACTATTAAAAATAATTATTAATTTGTATATGAATGGCATTAGGTTTATAAAATATGTTTATTTAACACCTTTTTTTTAAGAAATTAAATTTATTCAGAAAAAAATTATTATTTTTCAAAAGTACGAATAAAACAAATGTGCAACTGTGTCATAATAATTTTTAGATTCATGTAAGTACATTGTAGCCACCTAAAAGTCTACAATAAGTTGCTTAAGCATTTGACAGACTTTTCGTTCTTTTTTTGACATTAGCTTAAGCCAGCTTATGCATATTATAGTTGGGCCTTAAGTCAACTTAAGCAACTGTGCAATTACATATAAATCATATGTGGCAAACTATAATGTACTTACCAATACTTTTCGTTAAGTTTCGTCTAATGTCATTTGCTTAAGAAAAGTCCGAAACCGAAAATTGCAAGGTAGACCGAAAGTGAACAAATTACATATTTATTTCTAAATTTAATATAAAATGTTTAAAAAAAAGAAGTTTCTATAAGGAAAAAGGGAGGCGTTGTACTATAATTGTAATTAAAAAGAAAAAGCATTTTATTGTTTATGAGTTGAGTAATGCACACCGTTGTATTTTTTAGTACTTTTTACCAAAATTACACAAACAGCAAAAAATGTTTAATTTTTCTTTCGAAATCTTCTTAAAACTATTAAAAATAATTATTAATTTATATATAAATGGTATTAGGTATATAAAATATGTTTATTTAAGACCTTTTTGTTAACAAATTTCATTTATTAAAAAAAAATTATTATTTTGCAAAAGTACGAATAAAACAAATGTGCAACTGTGTCATAATAGTTTCTAGATTCATGTAAGTAACGAGTGATTTTTTAAGAGCTTGAGAACTTTTTAAAAAAAAAAAACGCATAAAGTTTGCAAAATCTCATCGGTTCTTTATTTGAAACGTTAGATTGGTCCATGACATTTACTTTTTGAAGATAATTTCATTTAAATGTTGACCGCGGCTGCGTCTTAGGTGGTCCATTCGGAAAGTCCAATTTTGGGCAACTTTTTCGAGCATTTCGGCCGGAATAGCCCGAATTTCTTCGGAAATGTTGTCTTCCAAAGCTGGAATAGTTGCTGGCTTATTTCTGTAGACTTTAGACTTGACGTAGCCCCACAAAAAATAGTCTAAAGGCGTCAAATCGCATGATCTTGGTGGCCAACTTACCGGTCCATTTCTTGAGATGAATTGTTCTCCGAAGTTTTCCCTCAAAATGGCCATAGAATCGCGAGCTGTGTGGCATGTAGCGCCATCTTGTTGAAACCACATGTCAACCAAGTTCAGTTGTTCCATTTTTGGCAACAAAAAGTTTGTTAGCATCGAACGATAGCGATCGCCATTCACCGTAACGTTGCGTCCAACAGCATCTTTGAAAAAATACGGTCCAATGATTCCACCAGCGTACAAACCACACCAAACAGTGCATTTTTCGGGATGCATGGGCAGTTCTTGAACGGCTTCTGGTTGCTCTTCACTCCAAATGCGGCAATTTTGCTTATTTACGTAGCCATTCAACCAGAAATGAGCCTCATCGCTGAACAAAATTTGTCGATAAAACACATTTCGAACCGAACACTGATTTTGGTAATAAAATTCAATGATTTGCAAGCGTTGCTCGTTAGTAAGTCTATTCATGATGAAATGTCAAAGCATACTGAGCATCTTTCTCTTTGGCACCATGTCTGAAATCTCACGTGATCTGTCAAATACTAATGCATGAAAATCCTAACCTCAAAAAAATCACCCATTACATTGTAGCCACCTAAAAGTCAAATGCTTAAGCATTTGACAGACTTTTCGTTAATTTTTTAACATTAGCTTAAGCCAGCTTATGCATATTATAGTTGGGCCTTTACTTGTTGTCAATGTACTAAACACATAAAATAATGAAACAGCGATACAAACAATGAAATCTGTTTCAATGCAACCAAAAAATATCAAAACATTTCGATTTTAATGAAATCTGTATTGCAACCCGAAGTGAAACACGAAACACGAATTCAGACGACGCAATCTGAAATGAAACACATTTCAGTAGTGCAATTCACTAACTTTTAACGATCTAACACTTGTTAAATATATCAACATGTTTTTTTGCATGTTGCAAAAGCACTAACGCATTTGCGATTCACTAACCTACATATGGTTAACAAATAAGAAATACAAACAAAAATAAATGGCAATGCTGCTAAACAAAATGTCAAAAAAGCGAAAAGAGCAAAGAGGAATGAAAAATGAAAAATAATAAACAAAATATAGAAAACTTTCCACCTAAATGCATCATTTTTTGTTTTTTTTTTTTATTTTATTTCTAAAAATTATTTAAATTCATTTTTATAAGGTAAGTAAAATACATATGTATGTATGTGTTTTAATTATTAATATTAAGGGCCGAATTCATAAAAAATATTTTTATTTTTAAAAAGGTTTATAAAACAAATTTTCATACAAAATTTGTTCAATAAACCTTTTATAACGCAAAAATATTATTTATGAATATGGTCCTAATTATTTAGAATATTTTGATAAAGTAAACGACAAAAAAATAGTTGTAGTTAAATTAACAATACTCGACTTGCTAAGAAAAATAGCTGATTTGATGATCAAATGTTATTAAAAAGCATTACTGAATAGCAAAGTGTTCCGTTTTGTTGTTAATCCCGAATCGTTAAAACTGAATAGTGAATCGCACTACAGAAACACATTGCGTTGTCTGTAGCCAGCTTAAGGTTGCTTTGAGAAGGCATTCCTTAAAAATAATGTGGCCACATTAATCAAACTCGTACTTTTTTAACACAATCAGTCGTTAGTGTTAAACCCTTTTACTCTTCAAAATGCTACTCGTAATTTTCACAAACAGATTATGAATGAGCTAATCAAAGTTGGTCTTTAGTTGCCTAAAGCCTTTTTACAGTGATCAATATCTACGATTAATTTGCAAAGATATTGACATCTTTACATAGGAATTATACAGGGATAAAAATTAATATCTTCACAAGATGTCCCTATCTCAGTTTGTTCTATTTTACTTCTTTCAATTAATTTAGTGTTATTGCTAGAAAAATAACAATAAATTGGATTATTTTAGTGACATCACTTTTTTACCAACTATCGTTGGGGACACCATTTAATTTCGAATTTTAAATCTTATACTGTTTGCTAGACGACATAGCAATACATACTTTGCATAAATTTCGTACCTTACGATTCGAAAGATAAGCTTATATAACGGGTGGTTCAATTTTAAAAGCCGTTGTTGAATGTGAACGACACCTAAACGACAAGTTATTTCTGCATTTCATTTGACATTTCTCAATTTCAGACTAACTCAATTTGAACCATGGAAAGACAAATTCAATGGCCGTGTTATCTCACCTGGTGGCGATGTCAATTGGCCGCCAAGATCATGTGACTTGACTTCTTTCTTTGGGGTTATTTGAAAGAAAAGGTGTACGTCGATAAGCCAGCAACAATTCAAGAGCTAAAGGATGAGATAATTCGGCACATTACCGGCATAGAACCTAAATTATGCCTCAGCGTCATCGAAAATTTGGAGCATCGGATGGTGGTGGTGTACCGCCGAAGTCGCGGCGGCCATTTGGCCGATATTTTGTTCCATACATAACTGAACCATACCGATATTATCAAAATAAAAAGAAATGCCAATAATTTCCTAAATAATTTGTGTGATAATCAACATCGGGCCTTAAAATTTAACCACCCGATATATCAAATTACATCATCTATGAGAACACCCTTCAATTTTTATATTTATACTAATTGTTATAGCGGACAGAGTAATACATATTCAAGTGTTTATCTATAAAATCTATAATATCTATGTATGTCAAATTAAGTCACCTATGGTAACACCCTTTACTTTTATTTTTTATATTTCTATACTTTATTACACTTCTTTTTTGATAAGAATATAAAAGAATATTGTTCAATTTCAAGTAATGATTATTACAATTACATGTAATTTGTAATTGAAAAATTAAATTTACTTTAATGCAATCGTAATTGAAAAATTCAATTATTTTTGCATGTAATGGAATTGTTAAGAATACATTTGTTTTTTTTCAATTTTAGGTAATAAATATTGCCTCCTTACTATTACTCGTAATTTGTAATGGAAAATTTTCCATTACAATTACATGTAATGTGTAATTAAAAATGTTTAATTACAAATTATTATTTGTAATTTGTAATTTGTCATTATTGAGAATATTTAATTACACATTACCTGTAATTTTAATTGTAATAGAAATGTAACTTAGTACCTCCATGTCTGGGTATACACTTTATTTTATAATTTTAAATATTTATTGGTATTATAGGGAACACAGTAATACATAATCTGTTTTCATGTGTTTGTCTTTAACGGTTTGGAAGATAGGGCTATTTAAGTCACATTACGTCACCTATAAGGACACCCTTTAATTTTTAAATTTTTTATTACTTTTTTATTAGGAGCTTTAGCGATATGCACTTTATTAAAATTTTAAATTAGTGGCTTTAAGGGTTTAAAAGACACGTAAAAATCATGTTTGTTGTATGAGGACAACCTTTAATTTTTAAATTTATGTACTTTTTTTTTTAAGTAGGATCAATCTGTAAGCATAATCTTTCAATTATAAAAATTTCATAATCGGTTCAGAAATTACTGAGTTCTGCAACAAACAGACGACTTTTTAACCTTCTCTTTTTTGGAAGTCAATTAAAAATATAAAAATTTTTTGTGTCCAGTAAAAATTCTTTTACATCTTCTCCCTTCTATAACTTTAATATTCTACATTAATACTTGGGATTGTTCTAACAAAGCAACAACTAGTCCAATCATAAATATTTGCTGTAAACTCATATTTTTAATTTTTTATTCTCAAAATTATGCGTTTGACTGTTGAGTTAACGGTAGATGTTAGATCTTGCAATCTTGCAATCTTCCATATTTTCAACATCTACCATACGTTTTATTAAAATATTGATCAGTGTAAAAAGGGTATTATCACACACAGTTTTTAAAGTACAACATGTTCGGGGCTACCAAAATGTATTTTACAAAAACATTTAATGTCTCTTTGGATGAATTGCATTACAAACATTTTAATGGATTATACTAAGTAGTAGTAGTAGTAGTGGCGTGATTAGTATTATTTAACCCTCAGCTTTTTTCATTTTTAGAGTTCCTATGACATCATAATCAAAATCATTGCGAAAGCAAATGACCATTTAAACGTACATACATATTAAAATAAGCGTTGCCATTTTTACTATTTCTAACCAAAATTGTTTATTTTATTAACCGACTTCAAAAAAGAAGGAGGTTATCAATTCGTCTGAATGTTGCTTTTTTATGTTTGTGCCCGCAGAAATCACTCATTTCTGAACCGATTTTAAAAATTTTTTCTTTTTTAAAAAGGAAATGCTTACAGATTGGTCCCATTTTAAAAGAAGTTCAGAATTTTGAAAATTAAAGGGTGTCCCCATACAACATACGTGTTTTTTACGTGTATTATGAACTGCATATCACTATAGGTGCCAATAACAGAAATTAATAAAAAAAATAATTTTAAAAATAAAGGGGTGTCCCCATATGTGACGTCAATTTAAATATATGAACCATTAGAACCATTGTAGACAATCACTTGAAAATTGGACAGAATGTCCAATATTTATAATCAGAAATTAAATATTTATAATTACAAGTTAAAGGGTATCCCAATAGTTGATGTATGTATATTGCCAAACTTTTGAACCGTAACAGAGAGACGGTTGAAATTTACAAAAAACCTGTATATCTAAGTCCTTTATAACATCAAGTATATAATTTAAATTTGGAAACTAAAGGGTGTCCCCATAATTGATATAATTTAACCTATTTAGCCCTATCTTTTGAACCGTTATAGACAAACTCTTGAAAATTAGACATAATCTCCACTTATATGTCCCGTATAATAACATTTATAAATATTTAAAATTTTAAAGGGTGTCTCAATAGTTGATGTAAATTGATGCATATGGCCAAACTTTTGAACCGTTTTAAACAGACATTTGAAATTAACAAAGAATCTGTCCTTTAAAATAAGTGTTTAATTTAAAATTGTACATTAAAGGGTGTCCCCTAGGTGATATTGTTTAAGCTATGTGGCCATATCTTTGGAGCCGTTACTTTTTATTACTGTGCCAGTAATAATAACTGTTAAAAAATAAAGGGTGTCCTCATATCTGACGTAATTTGTCCTTATGGATAGACATTTGAATGTACAGAACGTATTACTTGTCCGTTAGAGCAACAAGTATAGAAGTATTTGAATTGAGTACTATTTCTTACAGATTACTTCCTTTTAAATTTTTAGTTTAGAATTGATGCACATATATTTGTTTTGTAGTCGGTTTTTTTGCAAGAATTATTTTTAATGTAGAAATATGAAACTTTTTTAGTTCATGTTACTTTTAAACCAAAAATATTAATATATATTTTAATATTTTATATGTTAAGTTTTCAAAATACATTTTTTGAATTTTTCATATTGATCTATGCATACATATGTAAGTGTTTATATCAGAGCACGAAAATAAACTAAACCAAACGAAACGTTTTCTTTCGCTTTGTTTTGTTTTTTTTTTTTTTTTTTGTTTTTGTGCTATCAGTAAAACAAAAACAAAAACAGGAACCATGAAAACGATTGTGCCGTTTATTTGTGTATTGTTTTTGCTCAGAAACACAAACTGTACGCTGTTCGGCCAATATAAGGTTGCCAAGTCAGTAATCAACAAATTGCTTCAAATAACTCGTACAAATAAATCTAAGCAATAGCCAAAAATGGGCAACCCTGCAAACAAACTCTCATAATTCATACTTTCAATCAATAGTAAGACAATTTCGGGAAATCATTCGGCCGACATGTGCAGAAAATTTTAATTTTATTTTCGGGATGTCGTAACCTTGCCTTCTATCATCCTTGTACACAAGTAGACAAAAACATTTCGAGAGAAAACGTTTTACTAACGTTTTCTAAATGATTTTTTCATCAAGTTATCGTGTATATAACTTTTATTTTAAGAGATATTCAGAGACAGCTTTTAAGATTTTTTGTTTTTATTGTTGCTTATATAGGTATGTATATTTCAATACTATAAGAAGATAAAAATTAAAATATAATTAAATTCAAAAATATAAATCATAAACGAAAGCGTCCTGGTATATCGAAGCAAGCAGATGAGTAAAAACGCTATTTTTTATGTTTGCAATCTTTATCGGTCAAAAAGTATTTGTTTTGGTTTTTCTCAAAACTTAAAAAAAATAAAAAATTTTGTATTTTAGCATCAAACGTATTCGAAACGTTTTGTTTGCTCTTATAGGACAGAATCAAAATATTTTCAAAATAGTTCAGCCAATTTCAAAGGTGCTAGGCCAATTATTGTTCCAGAAACCCAGCGTCCGAGCCGATATAAGTGCCACAATGACCAATCAGAGCCCCCTGGGCGACCGGCACTCAAACGTCGTACTACAAGCTGACGTCCTTTCCTGCGATCAAAAACATATTTGCGTTGAGCAACGTACAAAAATGTTTTGAGTTTTGCAATATTTTATTGTGCAAACTACGTTCTACCAAATATCATTCCAACCTTTCATTTGTATTCACTGTATATATTTAACTCATTATTATTAGAATTCCCTTGTTTTGTTTTGCCTTTTGATTACGTTACTATTTTCCTTAACTGTCCTATAGTTATATACTGTTAGACATCCCTGTCCCAAAACATTTTCCTTGTCCTGCTTATCCTTAACTGAAATGCAGCTTATGGAACATTCTTGAAGCCATAATCAACCAACCATATCATAAAATGTGTTTTTATTCCTATGAAAATCAGTATTGAAAGGATTAAAATTGCAAATGTATTTGAAATAAAAAAAAACATAATTAAATTTAAGAATTTTTTCCTCCCTTGGTAACTTTTCTAAAAAATATGTTGGTTGTAATTACTTCTTAGTAGTGGCAACACTGATTATAATAGATGTATTTCAAAATACATATAAACCTCAAAGGAACGACAAATAAGACTTTTAAAATCATATTGACTTGAATATAAAATGGTACTTTTTGTTTGGTGATGTGTTAAAATGACAGCATTTTTCGTAAGTACAGCCCAACAAAAAATTACGTTTACTTGGAAGCAGGTTTGTAAGGGAATGAGAAATAGACTCTCCCTTCCAACCTGCTTCAGGAAGGCATGATTTTTGTTTGCGATGGCCCACTTGGTAGGTCTCTTTGCCAAATTCTTTATAAAAACTTATTCGCTTACATACCTGTATCCGCGTAAGCGAGAGAAGTATATTTGACCCACTAAATTTTATAAAGCAAACTTATTCGCTGACATAACTGCATCCGCGTAAGTGAAAGAGTATACAGTTTGTTCTTATTGTCTTACAATTATAGCATTCTCGAATACGCTTATTACAAGCGCTTATGAGAACTGCTTTTGAAAGACATGAGTTTTATTTCACTGCTTATCAAAACCCAATATTTTTTTGTTGGGAGCAAAGCAGCCAAAAAAAAATCAGACATTACGATCACGATTGTCCCAAAAAAATGTACGTTTGTACTGAATTTTTTGGTCCTGCCTTAGCATCACACATCACTTAAACTTCATGGCATCTAGTGTAATGGAATTGTTGTGCTCTTGTTGCCAACAATGTGTTGTGGTATATATAATTTAATTAAAGTCCTAGGGATGCAGGGTAAAGCAATAAATATTTATTTCTTACACTTTCAAATGGTACTTGAGCAAATACTTAATGACAAGTCATTAAGTTATTTCTAAAAGCAATGTGTCGAACTGTTTCAAATCTATATCGTTGGATGTTTAACAAGTAATTGAAAGTGTTGTGGAAAATGTCGAAGACTTGGAGAAAGAAAATGTTTAAATTAAACTATAAAAAATTGAAAAAATAAAGAAAAATTGTAATTTACTTAAAACCATAAGTAGTCCTTAACTTGCAAAGTAAAACAATGATTTTTTTATCATGAATAAATACTTTCTAGGTATGTTTCCGATATTGATGAATCGGCAATACTTCGTGTTTGCCGATATATCATTATCGGCTGTATTTTTATTGTCGGTACAAAGATTTGTTACCAGGGATCGCAAATAACGATAATTCTCCAAATTTAAACTAAATAAAACTGGAGTCGCCTACACTCAACTTTACCATACCCAATTGAAACAGATATTTTTCTGGATATATTACATAAAGAATAAAAGTTCAAGTATATTCGAATGGAAAAATGAATTATTTTCGGTTTGGGGTGTTAAGTAAAACACCTCTTGCCCCTTCCTAATTATGCCCAAAATTTATAAAGCACTTCATCTCCATATACCAAAGGCACATACTAAGTACAAACTCCACAAAAATAGTGGCATACAAAACAGACATCATCGCGAAGACTCAAGTGCTAGTCAGGCTCACACACTTTGGGTTCATATCGGGTGGTTAAATTTAAAGGGTCGATGTTGAATGCGAATCGAACAACGCTCGATTGTGTATCTTTTACGCGACAAAATTAAAGGCCGTGTTATCTCACGGGGTGGCGATGTAAATTAGTCAAGTGCGAGTTAGACTCACACATGTAGGGTTCCGTACTATGTTTAGTACAACTTCAAAAATTCAAGTTGTTAATTTTTTCATGCCTTATGAGTCACCCTTGTTACAGCGGCCGAAGTACAACATCTACTGTAAACATTTAAGGAGTCTACCTATTACGGTTAAAAAATAAGGCTATTTACGTACAAATCCTGTCTTTGTCGCAACACCCTTTAATTCTGTTATTTGTTATGGCGGCCATGGCAATTCTCTTTCTATGAATATATTAAGAGTCTACCTATTACTATTAAAAAAATAAGTTACTATGCGTGAAAAACATGTCACTGTCAGAACACCCTTTAATTTTTAGTAATTATCATAACGGCCATGGCAACACATCTTCTATACAAATTGGAAGAGTGTACTTATTACGGTTCAAAAAGTATGTCGGTATACATGCAAAAGATGTCACTGTCGAAAAACCATTTAAATTTTTATTGTTTTTATAGGGGTCATAGTAATACACCATTTGTGAAAATTTAAAGAGTCTATCTATTATGGTTAAAAAATTAGTCAATGTTTATGCAAATCATGTCCCTGTCGGCACATCCTTTCATTTTTACTATTTGTTATAGTGGCCATAGTAATACACCTCCTGTAAAAACTTCAAGAGTCTACCTATTATCGTTCAAAACTTAGGCCATATACATACATGCAAATCACGTCACTATCGCAACACCCTTTAATTTTAAGGTTTACTATTGTATACTTGCTTATAACGCGAACATAAATTAAATTACTGTGTGCAAATTTCAACTGGTTGCCTAATATAGCTCAAAAAATAAAGATATAAAGGCAAATAACATGCCACTTTGGGAACACCCTATAATTTTTAGTATTTGTTGCTATAGTGGCTACAGTTACACAACTTCTGTGAAAATTTCAAGAGTCTACCTATTATGGTTCAAAACTTAGGCCTTATACATGCAAATCACACCACTATCGGAACACCCTTTAATTTTAATTTTTATTTTTTTATAGTTGTTTATATAGCGAACTAAGTTTTAATCACTGTTTGTAAATTTCAAGTGTATTCCACCTACAGTTCACGAAATAGGCACATATTCGTGAATAACACCTCCCTATCGGAACACCCTATAAGTTTTAGTATTTTTTGCTATAGAGGCAACAGCTATACATCATCTGTGAAAATTTCAAGTCACCTATTACGGTTTAGTTTAAATTTTATATATTATGATCCTATAGCGGATATAATGTTACATTAGTTGTGTTAATTAAAAGCGTCTGTCTATTACGGTTCAAAAAAAGGGTTATATGTGTGAAAATCAAGTCACAAATGGAACACCCTTTATTTGTAGTAATTGTTGTAATAGCGGCCATTATAATACACCTTCTGATAATGTATGTATGTCAAGACCATTAAATCACGTCACTATCGGGCCACCCTTTAATTTTTAGTTTTACTTTTTCTTCTTGTTAATATAGCAAACATGATTTTAATTTCTGTGCGTAAATTTCAAATGTCTAATTCTTGCGTTTCAAGAGGTAAAAACAAGCTACTTTTGGAACATCCAATATTTTTTTCGTCTTTGTTGTTATAGCGGCCATAGTTAACACAATCGAACGATTCAATCACAAAAAGTCTGACAGAATTCTGACCTACGCAAAAAACCGTTTGAAAATGGCGTTGTAGGTGCCACACTATTATACATAACTCTGATCGGATAGAGGAAAATATTTTATTTTAATAATGCCATTTTTGACAGATCGAACGATTGATCTACCTGTTACGGTTCCAGGTAACTGACAGACAGACAAATAATTCTTGCAAAAAAAAACCGACCACAAAGCAAATATGTATGCATCACTTCTAAACTAAAAATTTAAAAGGAAGTTATCTGTAAGAACTAATACCCAAATCAAATACTTTTATACTTGTTGCTCTAACGGACATAGTTTTATACGTTCTGTACCTTCAAATGTTTATCCACAACGGTTCAGCAGATAAAGCCATATACGACAAATTACGTCAGATATGAGGACACCCTTTATTTTTTTACACTTATTATTACTGACACAGTAATAAAAAGTAACGGTTCCAAAGATATGGCCATATAGCCTAAATAATATCATCTAGGGGACACCCTTTAATGTGCAATTTTAAATCAAACATTTATTTTAAAGGACAGATTCTTTGTAAATTTCTAATGTCTGTCTAAAACGGCTCAAAAGTTTGGCCATATGTATCAATTTACATCAACTATTGAGACACCCTTTCTAATTTTAAATATTTATAAAAGTTATTATACGGGACATAGTAGTGGAGATTCTAACTAATTTTGAAGAGTTTGTCTATAACGGTTCAAAAGATAGGGCTAGATAGGTAAAATTACATCAATTATGGGGACACCCTTTAGTTTCCAAATTTAAATTATATACTTGATGTTATAACGGACTTAGAATTATAGGTTCTTTGTAAATTTTAACCGTCTCTCTGTTACGGTTCAAAAGTTTTGCAATATACATCAAATTACATCAACTATTGGGACACCCTTTAACTTCCAATTATAAATATTTAATTTCTGATTAGAAATATTGGATATACTGTTCAATTTTCAAGAGATTGTCTACAATGGTTCAAATGGTTCATATATTTAAATTGACGTCACATATGGGGACACCCTTTAATTTTTAAGTTTATTTTTTTATTAATTTCTGTTATTGGCAGCTATAGTGATATGCAGTTTTTTAAAATTTTAAAAGGGGGCCCTTTACGGTTCATAATATACGTAAAAAACACGTATGTTGTATGGGGACACCCTTTAATTTTCAAAATTATGAACTTCTTTTAAAATGGGATCTGTAAGCATTTCCTTTCTAATAAAGAAAAACTTTTTAAAATCGGTTGAGAAATGACTGAGTTCTGCGGGCACAAACATAAAAAAAAGCAACATTCAGACGAATTGATAACCTCCTTCTTTTTTTGAAGTCGGTTAAAAATTGTATATAATTATTTATAGATGTATGTGCATGAATCTTATATCCATAAGTATATATGTGAGAGTTGCATTAGATATGTATGCATGTGTATACGAGTATGTATGTATTTATAATGCTGTTTTTTTTTTTTAATTTAAAAGAAGAAAAGAATACCTATAGAAATAACTGCCAGCCAACTATTTTTTTTAATATCATTTGTGTGAATATTTGTGGTTACAAGAGCAAGAATAACAAAGAAAGGAAAATAATACTTGTAAATAAACAACAACAATAATAAACAGAAATTGAAAAACAACAACAAAATAGAAACAATCAACGACCAACCTGCGAACCACAATACTCGTACAGTAAGTGTCATGGAAATGAAATGATTTTGGAATATTGCTTTTATGTCCTTTAGTAACACAGTTGGGGATTTTCAATGCTAAAATAATTTAGTTAAATACATTTAAACATACCAATTAAAATCATTTTCTAACCGACCGTCGCACGGTGGGGTTTGCGATGCCAAAAGTGGGAAATAATTCGTAGTGACTTCCCTGTTGGTAATTTTTGAACTTTTTGGTTCAATATCACTTAGATAGACCAAGCTTCGAATTGAGGAAGAAAAAATGGTGAAATAGGATTGGGGGCAAGAGTTCTCCCTATACAAAGTACTTAACAATAATCTGTTATCTAGAAAGCTATAACACTAAGAGTCCTCAAATTTTGTATGCGTTAATGTGAAACCGGGAGGTGAAATTGTATAAAAGAGAGTTAGGGTAGGTGCAGGGAATGGGGTATTCACCATATAAAGTAATTAACAATTTTGTGCAAAAATTGCAAATTATTTTGACATAGCTTTCCCTGTTTCTAATTTTAACTTAAAGAAGTAAAGTATTACATTTTTAATTATATTTTAATGCAATTTTATTTGTGTCCTATTTATTTCTTTATTAAAAAAAAAAACTATTTATAATATTAAAAAAATGGAATATAAAAAAATATATAATTTGAACATCTATATTCCGGATACAATTCTGAACAATTATCATCATCTGAGTAATTAGTATAAATATCATCATCACTCTGGACAAAAAAATAGCTACTGCACAAATCTCAACAAGTAAATAATTTTTTATTTGGCTTTGCGAAAACGTGTAAAATGTTTTTCGCACAAATATACAAATATTTTATAAATGTTTGTAGTTTAAGAAGAAAAAAAATTTTTTAGTTAATTCGGCAACTATTTATTATAATTTTTCCTGAAACCCACTAAATTATAGGGTTACGTTTGAAAAGAAATTAAGAATTATTATACAAATTACATATAAAAACCAAAGGGAACATGTAATATTACTAACCCCAGGTTCAAGGCTCTATTATTATATTAGACATTTTCACTTCAGAAAGCACCGAAAATTATTTCTTAAAACACCGAAAATTTCAATTCTCATTGCCTCCCGTCTCCATTAGACATTAAGATGCCTTAACAAAATTTAAATTTCGTATAAAAGAAATTCATATAAAAGAAGAATGAAGTTTGACTTTTGTTAAGAGATGTTCAAGGCGAATTCATACCAGGTGTAGTCAGTAGAGCAACAACTACAACAAAACAACACCTTTGACATTAGATTAGCAGATATGAAACAATGTATTTTTGACAAGACATTAGCAAAAAAACGAGAACAAAAAACAATCAGCTGGGCTATCAACACCACCTGGTATGAATTCGCCTTGGACATGTTGATAGCAAATGCAGACAGGGGTTTGTAAGCAAGAAAACGAATAACCGAGCTTGAAAAGTGTATGTGTATTTCAACAACGGTATTTGTCATGAATAAACCAATTTCATTTATTTTTAACCGACTTCAAAAAAAGAAGGAGGTTATCAATTCGTCTGAATGTTGCTTTTTTTTTATGTTTGTGCCCGCAGAACTCAGTCATTTCTGAACCGATTTTAAAAATTTTGCACTATTAGAAAGGTTATGGCTACAGATTGGTCCCATTTTAAAAGAAGTTCAAAATTTTAAAAATTAAAGGGTGTCCCCATACAACATACATGTTTTTTATGTGTATTATGAACATTATAGGTCACCAATTTAAAATTTAAAAAAAGTGCGTATCACAGTAGCTCCCGACAACAAAAAGTAATTAAAAAATAAAATTAAAAATTAAAGGGTGACCCCATAGGTGACTTAATTTCACCTTTATTCTCCTATCTTTTGAACCGTTATAGACAAACACTTGAAAGTTGCACAGAATGTTCGTTACTATGTCTGTTATAATAAGTATAAATATTTAAAATTAGAAATTAAAGGGTGTCCCATTAGTTGGTTTATTTTGATATATATATGGCCAAACTTTTGAACCTTTATAGACAGACAGTTGAAATTTACAAAGTACTTGTATTGCTAAGTCCGCTAAAATAACAAGTGTAAAATATGAATTTGGAAATTAAAGGGTGTCCCAATAGTTAATGTAAAAGTAATATATATGGCCAAACTTTTCAACTGTTATAGATAGACAGTTGAAATTTACAAAGAACCCATATTGCTTAGTCCGCTATTAAAACAAGTATAAAACTTGGATCTATAAATTAAAGGGTGTCCCCATTATTGATGTTATTTGACCATTATGTCCTCATCTTTGGAACCGTTATAGACAAACACTTGAAAAATAGACAAAATGTTCACTACTATGTCTCGAATAACAACAAGTATAAATATTTAAAATTGGAAATTATAGGGTGTCCCAATAGTTGATGTAATTTGATGTATATGGACACAAAGTTAAAATTTAAAAAGAATCTGTATTACAAAGTGTTCTTTAAAAAGTATTTATATTAAAATTTGAATTTAAAGGGTGTCCCAATAGGTGACGTCATTTGATATATATGACCCTATCTTTTAAACAGTTATTGATAAACACTTAACAATTAGACAGAATGTCCATTACTATATCTGTTACAATAAGTATAATTATTTAAAATTATAAATTACAGGGTGTCGCAATAGTTTATGTAATTTGATGTATATGACCAAACTTTTAAACCGTTACAGACAGAAGGTTGAAATTTACAACGAACCTGTATTGCTACGACCGCTATAATTAGTATAAAATTTTAATTCGGAAATTACAGGGTGTCGCAATAGTTACCGTCTTAAAGAAACATGCTTTTAAGTTTGTCTGTTTTGAAGTCGGTTTTTTTTTTGCAAGAATTATATTTATTTATTTATTTAAATTTTGTAATAACAAAAGCCGTCATATGGCCAAACAAATATTACAATGGTATCATATACATATCTATACATCTATAATATAACTCTACAAATAATTATAAAAATTTGAAAATAAATCTAAAAATTATATACGGCATCAATTTAAAACAATACTTTATGGAAAATTAAAAATTTGCAAGAAAAAATAATACCGACATAGCAATGATTAATAAAAACTCATAATTTATGCAATTTAAGATACAGTTAATTTTTGCTAATGATTATGTGTACTTTTACTGAGTACAAAAATTTATTCGGTTCACACAACTTTAATTTTTCAATTAATTAACACTTTTAGTATCGAAAACCCCTCTGTGCGTCTGTCTGTCTGCCTGCGCTCTAAAGGCTATGATTCACTATCATACTCAGTCGTGCGATCTGTCAAAAATATCATGTGTGCTAAAAAAGTATGATAGTGTGGATTAGAAATGTATGTGTGACAGACTTTTTGACAGGTCTGTACGATTTGATAATCTTTTGAAAAATTCATAAAATAGTATTTTTTTCAAGCGATCAGAGTTGCAAAATCTTCTATTGTATGATAGTGTGGCATCTACAAAGCCATTTTGAAACGATTTTTTAGTAGAACAGAATTCTGTTAGAGTTTTTTGTGATTGAATCGTACGATTGTGTAGGAGAATCCTGGCCTTGGGTGGTGCCAAGGAGAATTCATACGCTTATGAAAATCGGGAACAACGGTAATCTCGTTTTGGGCACTATTTGCAAGCGTTGTTCAGGCGTGAGTCTATTCATGATGAGTTGCCAAACCAAACTAAGAATAAATCACTTGAATGTATGTATATCGAAACATTTATTACACGTTGTAATGATACTGGTAACATCAGAAAGAGTAATGAGAGAGAAAGAGTAATCGACAAAACTCAGTTCAGTTAGCAAGTTGACATTGAACATTCTAAACGAGGAGCAACATTTCTGAATGTACAGCTACGATTAATAGAATATAGAAAATCTTTATAAGAAATTACCTTTTTGAATACTGGTGGTTGAAAATTTTAAAAAGAATATGCCTTGTAGATCAAGGTATTCGTCATTAAAACTAAGTTGCCTTTCGCTCAGACAGGTACATAGACGTCGTTTGCTTTGCATGGTGGGTATATGCGGCATTAAGCTTCCTTTTGGTCTGAAGAAGTACTTCATAGACAAAATGCCATTTGTAAAAGGATAAAATAAAAATTACACTACATGTTGGAGCCAGTAAGTTACGTGTCAATTAGGGGTAACTAGGAGTAAGCAGTACTTTTTTTCCTGACAACGAGTTTTTTACATTTCCCCTTACAGTAGTGCATACTAAAAAGCACAACTGTAAGGCAGAGACAAAAAATCTAATTTACGAGGAGTTACGACGATTTACGAACATAATACGGCACTAGGAACATAATACGCTATTATTTTAGAACATTTACACTGCCCTGAAATAATCGATTAAAAGGAAATACTACTAAGTGGGACATCGAGAACAAATATCATGCCATGTCATGTCAGGTTTGTAAGCTATAACAACTCGTCATTCCCTTCCAAAACTGCATACGGCGAAGCAGTATTTTTTGCTGGGTGCTAACATTTGTCCAAGGCTTAGACCCTCCATGGCATTCACAATTAACAAGTTTCTGCCCGTGGTCCTTAGCCTTATGATAGCCAGAGCTGCATAAAGTTTCCATAACCTGTCCCTAACGCAGTTATCCAGATAAAGGTACATCTATTATTAGAAGCTTTCGAGCTTATTAAAAAATATTTTTTATCCACCAGTCACGGCATTATAAAATTGCCCCTGTATCTAAGCTTTTTCTGTTGTCGACTTCTTGTTTTTAACCGACTTCAAAAAAATAAGGAGGTTATCAATTCGTCTAAATGTTGCTTTTTTATGTTTGTGCCCGTAAAACTCAGTCATTTCCGAACCGATTTTAAAATTTTTTTCTTTATTCGAAAGGAAATGCTTACAGATTGGTCCCATTTTAAAAGAAGTTCAGAATTTTGAAAATTAAAGGGTGTCCCCATACAGCATACGTGTTTTTTACGTGTATCATGAACCGTAAAGGGCACCCTTTTAAAATTTTAAAAAACTGCTTATTACTATATCTGCCAATAACAGAAATTAATAAAAAAAATAAACTTAAAAATTAAAGGGTGTCCCCATATGTGACGTCAATTTAAATATATGAACCATTGTAGACAATCACTTGAAAATTGGACAGAATGTCCAATATTTATAATCAGAAATTAAATATTTATAATTAGAAGTTAAAGGGTGTCCCAATAGTTGATGTAATTTAATGTATATTCCAAACTTTTGAACCGTAACAGAGAGACGGTTGAAATATTAAAAGAACCTGTATTTCTAAGTCCTTTATAACATCAGGTATATAATTTAAATTTGGAAACTAAAGGGTGTCCCCATAATTGATATAATTTTACCTATCTAACCCTATCTTTTGAACCGTTATAGACAAACATCTCCACTACTATGTCCCGTATAATAGCATTAATAAATATTTAAAATTTTAAAGGGTGTCCCAATAGTTGATGGAAATTGATGCATATGGCCAAACTTTTGAGCCGTTTTAGACGACATTAGAAATTTACAAAGAATCTGTCCTTTAAAATAAATGTTTGATTTAAAATTGCACATTAAAGGGTGTCCCCTAGGTGATATTGTTTAAGCTATATGGTCATATCTTTGGAACCGTTACTTTTTATTACTGTGTCAGTAATAATAAGTGTAAAAAAATAAAGGGTGTCCTCATATCTGACGTAATTTGTCGTATATGGCTTTATCTGCTTAACCGTTACGGATAGACATTTGAATGTACAGAACGTATATTACTATGTCCGTTAGAGCAACAAGTATAAAAGTATTTGATTTGAGTACTATTTCTTACACATTACTTTCATTTAAATTTTTAGTTCAGAATTGATGCACATATATTTGTTTTGTAGTCGGTTTTTTTTGGAAGAATTATTATAATAATCTTTTTTATTTTATTGCCAAATGTCTTTGATTTAAAAATTGTATAAAATAATTTATTGACAACGTTGTTTGTTTTGTATTTATTTATTTGCAGGACGTTTAAGTTTTTTTAATTTTACCGGTGACATGACGGTAAGAGTCGATACAACTTCCGCTTGGTTGGGACAATTGTTTGTGTCACTCTCTCAATTTGGATGTCAGCAGAATTTTATGCAACGTTACGTTAGTTTGAAATCGTTAAACGAAGTAAAACGGTAAGTTAAAAATATTATTAATTAATCCATTTAGTTTGTGATTTAAAATGATACTTGTTAAAATGAAATAATAAAATTTGTTTGTTAATTTTTCAGTGCATTGATGTCCAACATACCAATTATCTTTATATTTTTCTCATTATCATGGCTCACGGGTTTGGTTATATACTCATCCTATTCCCTATGTGATCCCTTAAAAGAAGGCTACATCAGCAGAGCCGATGAAGTTTTACCCTTTTATGTTGAAGATCAAATGGCCGTAATACCTGGCTTTTTGGGTATATTCATGGCCACCTTATTCAATGGTGCTTTATGGTAAATTTAAAATTCTTTTCATTTAATAATTATGAAAATTAAATTAAATTAAATTAATAAAATTTATTTGTAGTATGATGGTCTCTAATTTAAATTCCTTGGCCACTGTTATATCCGAAGACTTTCTCACATTGCTGCCTAAGTTCAAAAATCTTCCCGATAAACAACAATTGAATGTCATCAAAGCAGTGACAGTAGTTTGTGGAATTATAATAATGGGAGTGGCGTTCTGTGTGGGATTGTTATCCGGTGTAATTGAATCATCAATGATGGCATTTTCAGCCACATCCGGGCCACTATTGGGCTGTTTCATTTTGGCCATGTTAGTGCCAATTGCAAACTGGAAGGTGAGTTTGTAGTATTTTTGATTGACATCTTAATCAACTACGAAACATACAATTAGTATACTTTTTGTTAAGGTATATTTGCTTTAATTATTTTCGTTTATTTAAAGGGTACATCCGCTGGCATGATTTCCGCATGTGCCATAGTATTATGGATTATTGCCGGTTCCTACACCGTTGATAAAAGTTCAATTAATGAATTTTTACCAACATCTACAGAGGTATGTTCAAAAAAAAATTATTATGAATAATCTGCTAGTAACCGGCTTCGTTTTCTCTCAGTAATAAACATTATATGACCTTAGTTATATAGATATACAGGGTGGCACAAATGTTATCATTTTTTGCTAAATGAAAAATAAAAATTTTTTTAAAATTGTATCTGTTAAGTGAAGAAGATGATATCCGTTAAGTGGCTGATACATATATGTATATGCCCGTTTTATCACATTTTCCAAGACTTTCCTATATTAGCATAAACAAAAAAAGAAGTCTGGAATGGTTATATGTGGCAATGTGGCTGACCTTGCTAAACACCACCAATCGATTTTTTGTTGAAAAATCTGCACAATTATACCACACTCTTGCAGCTGTATAGTTCTCAAATTTCAAATATGGCTGACGCACGACGCCAATCATAACATCTTTAGATAGGGTGATCGCTTCCTTATATATAAACAAATTGCATTTTGTATTTTCTGATGTTCTCTGTAATGACTAAATCGATTTTATTTTTGGAAATTTCCAATGAAAGGTGACATTAATGCCAAGGTTTTTATGTTACAAATTGGAAAATAAATGAAATATTTAAATACTTTGACAGGTTGAAGCATTTTCGTGGAATTCATCAATTCATTACGGCGTAAGCAACGAAATCGTTTTCAACTGGGTACTCAATATTTCCGGTTACAGAATAGTCGTTGTGGTCGTCAAATATTATATTCACTTTGTTTATAAATATAATAATCTTAATGTATCGATTCATAAAAACACTATCAAATCCTCGGTACTAAATAGTCTAGAGCAGCAATAGTCTAGAGATGCTTATCAAGTTATAATTTTGTTTGTGATTATTTTGTCTACCTATTTTCTATCGAATCTATCGGAATTGTGGACAAAGTTTCAACACTACCAAATACTTGGTAACCAATGCTAAATACTTTAACAGCACTAGTTTAAAGCTCAAATTGTTGCAGACTCAGCAGTTGTCGCTCGTGCTTATCAAGTCAGAATTTTGTTCCTAGTTATTTTATCCACCTGTTATCCATGAAATCTATCAAAATTGTGGACAAAATTTCAACACTATCATATACCAATACCCACTACAAATACCCACTACTAAATACTTTACCATTAATAGTCTAGAGCTCAATTTGTTGCTCATGTCGCTCATGCTTATCAAGTTAAAATTTTGTTTGTGATTATTTTGTCTACCTATTTTCTATCGAATCTATCGGAATTGTGGACAAAGTTTCAACACTATCTTTCTATCGGAAGATATTCTGTTTCGAGTGCTTTAAGTTAAGTGTGACGTATTTTACGCCCGAAATTTGCAAAAAAAAAACATTAGTTTTTATATTTGTCGATTGCCGATGAAAGAATTAGCACGGATGAAAACTTGAACAACAATACAATCGTAATGAGTTAAACGCTGTTGCTCAAGCAATTCTTTAGACAATAAATCCAGAGCAAAAAAAGATGTAGGAAACTAGTATGCAACAATGTTCCGGAGAAATCTGTTGAAGCTTTGGAAAGAACAATGAAAGATGTTCGGTTTAATTCAGAATTATTTGGTGGTGTATTGATTTTATTGTTAGTCGACTTCAGACTTCATTGCCTGTCGATACTAGATCGACAACTGTCGATCAAATAAACGCTCGCTTAATGTCTTATTTAAGGACATTTGTTAAAACATTGAAACTTACAACCTTCATACGTATTCAGTTGCATGAATGATCGATCTGTGGCTAATAACAAAGATGTTAGAGAATTTAAACATTACTATACGATCCAACAGAATTTATGAATTCGTTGGCTTTACCAGGATCTCCCACATAATCTCGAATTAGTAATGACTCATTATGTTTCGCAGCATTAATCAACCCTCTTTGTGTAATGATACAAGAATTGCTGTTAAAAGATTGATTGATTCCATCCATTTGAATTTTATACCATTTGAATATATACCATTTGAATTTTCCCCGGAGGTATACTGTCTTGTTGACTTCAAACACCTTGACGCCAATGCTTCCAGCATATATAGGGACACCATACCTTGAGGCTTGCCTATAACTGAAAGATAGGATCCATTGAGATCTTACCAGTGTCCAAACATGCACAGGCACCGGTAGCCCCATAGGGAATTTCCCAGTCCCTGTATCGGGGACTATCGTCTTGGCTGTGGCTTGCATCTATATGAAGTTAGTGATAGACTTCGTTCAAACCAACTTAAAATCGATGAACGGAACCATGTTGAATATCACAAAAATTTCTTATATTCCTTTATCTGCGTATTACAGTACCAGTAGTTAAGAGATTAAACTAACCACCTCTTGCGAGACTAAAAGGTTCGCCTTATTTATTGTACTTTTACAATTGCTTGTCTTCTCAGATTCAGTGGTATCACGCCAGAGACTAATCTCTGAATATCTTTCAAACCTCTTGACTGAACCTCTTCCAAAGTTGTCTTCTCAGATTCACTGGGGTCACCTCAGAAACTAACCTCTCCCTTCCTCGCGAGGCAGGGAGGTTCATCTTTTTCGGCTAAATTCATCCCACAGTATAACAGAAAGCAAGTCCACCTGCGTATAACTTATTTAGCCAGCATTCTACTAAAAGCCTATATCCCGTCGCTTCTACGAGGAGGTATAAGTCCGGTTTTGTAAACGAAACATTTTGCTCGCCTACAAATCGATATGGCAGAATTTATTTAAAAGTCAACGTCTTGTATAGTTGGTCAATAAGAACTACACAAAACTGAATAATTAAAGAGACCCTAAATCAAAATTATTATAATAAAACGTAACAATATCATCAAATTTACATCGTCAGTTTAACTTTTCCTGCGAACAAAATTGTAGCCAATTTACATTATTACATGAAATAACTTTTGTGCCATCTCGTAAATCATCTTTTAAACATTTAAAGCAAGGCACATTCATAAGGTAACCTCACTACGTAGGGGAAATATTAAGGCAAAAATTTTTAAATTTTTTTTATATGGAGTTTGATAGTTCAACTTCCATTTAAGGGGAAAAATTGTAAGTTTAAGTGTCAAAATCCATATAAAAAAAAATTATTATTTTCGCCTTAATATTTCCCCTCAGTAGTGAGGCTACCTGATTAATATGCCTTGCATTTAAAGTAAATTTAAAATTTCGCCACTAACACTTGATAAATATACATAAAATACATACATGTATGTACATACATTTAAACAGAATCAAAGTTATAGCAAGAAAATGAAGCAATTTAAATATTTGTTCTATTTATTTCTAGGGCTGCTCAAATTTCACGATTTCCCAATCAATACACAAGCCTAGCGAAGAAGAGTTTTCATTTTTGTCCACATCATCATCATGGTTAATGCAACACACAGCCAACAAAGGGATTGGTGGCGATAGTGGAATAAGTACCAATTACACCAAGTTAAATGATTCGTTGGTTTCGTTGTTGGCTACAAATCATACGGCTGATTTAGGATCAGTAACAGGGGGATCAACGACAGCAGCTGTTGAAGAACGGTAATAAAATCAATTCAATATTACTGTATGTATATATGTATATGTGTGTGTGTATGAGTACTGTCTGTCAACACACTTTTGCCTTTGCTGATTCTAATAAATTGCCTTTTTTTAAATCATGTTCTTGTTTATATTTTAAACTGATGAATACTATGTTTATGTTATGTTTTATTTTATTGCTTCTTTCTTTCCGCAGCACATCATTGCAGTACTTATATTCTATTAGCTACATGTATTACAGTCTCATAGGAACTATGCTGACGGTGTTCATTGGCATCATAGTTAGCTATTTGACACAAGACCCTAAGGACACTTACGATGCGAAATTACTGCATCCACTTGTGATTACATTTTACCAACGTTTCACGGGCGCTAAACCTTACTATGTCAAAGAGATCGAAACTGTTTTTGGCTCAAACGGTAATATTAGCAGCAATGGTAGTGGTGCCAAAATTAATCATGCCTTTGATGCTCAAAATGAAACCAATATTATAATTGGTGTTGGCAAAAATAGTAAAGAGAAAAATCCCATAGAAGTTATTTTCACAAAATCCACAACAAACACACCTTCATCTCTAATACAGACATCAACCGTAGGGACAGCAACAACTACTGCCAGTATGATTACACCAGCAACAGCGACTTGTAGCGATGTAACAAATTTAAATTGTAACTCAACATTGCCAAAAATACAAAATATATTTTCGACGCCATCATCTGATAACAAAATGTCAACAAATGATGTCACTGGCTCGTATCGTCAAATTACAGAAAAGGAAAATGTATGATGATCAACAGAAAAGTATCGTTTAAATGAATCTCTATGTAATAGAAAGTGAAAAAAGAAATCATTAATAGTGACTTAAGCTGATTTACTTAATACAATTATATTATAAGAATGTCTCGTACATATTATTTATAAAGAAAGCTCTTAATATTTTAAGGAGATATAAAAGTAGCTTAAACAAATAACAAATAATTTATTAAATCAAAATAATTATATTTTACATATTTAAAACAAAAAAAAAAACCTATTTGTCCCACGCTAAATAATAGTCGTAAGCAAGGTATATTTATCTTACTAGGTAATAGCGTCGCTACAACAAATACAACAATACAAGAACAACATGGCATTTTGTTGTTGCTTTGTAGTTCGAAATGTCATAAAACATATAAGAAAATTGAGAAGGCATGTATGTGTTTTGTTGCTTTCTCACTTCTACACTATAAAATTTCTAAACACATAGGACTTTTGACATGTCGAACTACTAAATCAGCTGGGCGGACGACACTACCTAGAAAGATAAATATACCTTGGTCGTAAGGTTCTAAAATCTCTTTAACTATATTAACAGAACAAGAGTTTTTTTTAAAGGTGTGTTCAAGAAGTTATTAGGCTAAACCTTTATTATTTATTTTTTAGGCTATCCTTAACTAGAAGACGTTTCCTAAACTCCCATCCAGAGGGGAGAAATGGAAGATAAGCGGCCAATAATTATTCTCAATTTTTTTATTATCACCCTCTGAAAATATTCGAAATATTTCTTGCGATCTGATAAAATTTAAGATTTATTTATTATTTTTTAAAAACGTCACATACACAAATACGACAGCACAGTGGTTTTAAAACGTTTTATTTTGGAAATAATTCTGTAGCTCACGAGCCACTAAAGATATCCTAATGAAATTTCACATAGGTAAAGCTTGTGGGTAAGCCCCAAACTGACTCTTCGAGCATTTTTTTCCTCTTTTTTGTTAAATGTCATAACAAGTTTATTTATAACTCAAATTTTAAGATTAATCGGTCGATTATGGATGACAACCCAACCTCAGTTGTGTTGTCAGTGGCCGAAATTGTATTACCTATGGCAACTGGCAACTAAAAGTTGTTACTTTCAGTTGCCAAACTGGCAACCATAAATTGGTGGTTTCTGTTGATATTTTTTCACAGATTAAGCCAAAAAGGCGGTAAATCTGAAGAAAACTAGATTTGTTTTCCATATAATCTTGCATATTTAATAGTTTATATAAATATTTAAAGCAAAATTTATATAATATGCACACATATGTATGTATTTCTTTAAATCGTAGATTTCAAAACCGTAAAATAACATAACACTTCAGCAGTACTTTCAGCATTTAATATAAGACAAGAAAAAAATTTTAAAATCGGTTTAGAAATGGCTGAGTTCTGCGGTTACATACATAAAAAAAAGCAACATTCAGACGAATTGATAACCTCCTTCTTTTTTGAAGTCGGTTAAAAAGGAAAACAATCGACACGTTGCTTTTTGGAAGTTATCATTTTATTTAGAAATTCTTTTAATTTACTTTATATTATTTTTTCTTTTTGATTGTTTATATTTATTTCTAATTGCTAGAGTGTCAAAATAGCATTATCGATAACTTTATGGCAACTAAAAAGAGCTGCCATACGTAATACCAATTTATTTGCCAGTTGCGTTGCCTTTTGACAACAGAACTAAAGTTCGGTTGCCATCCACAATCGACCTATAAATTTTGGTAGTCCTTGAAAATATCTACAAAAAATGTGCTAACATGACTGGGTTGGGGAAAAATTCGTATATTTGGCGTCGTGGTCTTATTAAAAGATATCGGCTGATAAAATTTAAAATAAAAAATTCTTAAGTTTGGTTTCGTTTAAAGTTACTGGACTCTAAATTGGGAAAATGGAAAAACTACCGCTTTTTCAGGATTTCCCCCAAAAACGTGCTTATATAACTTAAACTTTCTTAAGTACTAGAAAATTTTATTCGTATAGAAGAACAATTGGGTCAAAAATTGTAACGATTCTCCATCCAGCCCTACCCATACATACCCAATTTTGAAATAAAATTTATAATTTGTTGTAAAATGCTTCCGAGTGCAAAGCACCGATTAAAAAAAAGTAAACAGACTATTAAAGCTCCATCCCTTGGCTAATTACTTTAAAAAGAAGTTGACAGATCCATGGTTAACAAATGCAGGGTAACCTATTTTATAAAAAAAAACTCAATTTTTTGGGACATATCTTGCCCGTTTTAGGAATTAAGGGGTATATTTATTTATTTATAAATAAAATATTAAAATTTTTTATTAGCACTTGTTTTTAAAGCTCTCTTATCTATATTAGTTTAAAATTGTGTTAGAATACTTCAGCCCGTTCAGAAGTTATGTCAATTTAAATTCTATACTAAATTTCCAAAAAATCACTTTATCGTGAATTTTCCATATGTAAAGGCAAATCGCACTAGAAAAATGTAGCTTGAAAATTTTTTTTCACGAAAATCTAAACAATGAAATTTAGAAGTCATACATTTTACTCTGATATCAATAAAATAATGTATATATTTAAGCTATAGGAGATTCACAAATCTTGCTAATAATTACTTTTTTTATCATTTGCTATGTAAAACTACAAAATGTGTTTGTAAACATTCTTGCGAATTTTTGTCATGTTCACACATAATGTTTATAAACACATTTTGTATTTTTGGCAAAAAAAATTTCAAAGAATTAACCACTGTGCAGCACTTTTAAAATCTGGTTAATCTTTTTTTTTTTTTTTTGATTTCTGAAAAAAATAGTACATGGCAAAGCTACTAGACCAAAGCGCCTGGATGTGATTTCCTTAGCTTCCTGCAAAATCTGCAGCGCGACCTATACCTTCGTGTAGCAAGTGAGACTCCAAAAGAAGCTAGGTGATATTAAAAGAGTTTAATGGTGTTCTTCAAGTGAAAAAATCTTGAGTTTAATGGTTCTCCTTTAGTGAAAAAATATTGAGTTTATTAGTCTCCTCCAGTGAAAAATTGAGTTTTAAAAATGGTGCTTAACCAATATCCGACTTATTAAATTAAAATTTATAGGTTATATACGATAACCAAAACGATAACACGCGGCTGATTAAAGCAACCACTAATAACAGTACCGCAGTACAGCTATTCGAGGAAGCCAAGCAGCCAGTGTGGGTGAGACGCTTTGAGACGAGACGAGATTGAATTTAAGCCAGAGCTACTTTACGACAGCTGGTTAATCTTTCGAAGATAAACAAAAACAGCTGTTCTAGCGCAAATCGCCAATTTAGAAGAAATCAAAGCACACTAAAGTTAAATAAAACAAATAACTTTTTTAATTTAATATTTTTTATGAAAATTGCTTAAAGACGTTAGATTTCTTTAAACAAATTAAAAGAAGACACTTGTACTAGACTATCAGTCCGGGGTTGTGGGTTCGATTCCCACCAAATACTCTGGATGTTTCACTACAACGAGAGATGGTCTGCGTTACTATGCTGCATAAAAAATTAGTAATTGTATTGTAACATTAAAATAAATAGATATTTGCACATATTGTTTTTAGCTATGGAAATACACTTTGCTAAAGGCTTGCAAATTGAAATTGCCAAATTTTTTGCGATAGCAAACTCCAATATACCTACATATTTTAGAGATCTTGTAAAAGGTGTTTTTTTTTGGAAGGAATGGCCAAATGAGAGTGGTATTAAAAATAAGTTCTAAGCAGGCCTGAAATATATATAGAATTTTTTAATTAATTTTTCATTTTTATTAACCCATTAAGAGCCTACATTTTTTTTTTCTTATTTTAATATTTAAAGAATCCGGCCTTTTGGTGAAAACTGTCTCTATTGGCCTGGTGCAAGGAATTTCTTCTCTGTGGTATGGCAACACCGGCTACACTTACTAAAGATTACCTGCTTGCCAGCCATTGATCGGGCGCAAGAGTTTTCTTCTTTATGGTATCTTTAACTTTAATTGCCCTTCTAAAGATTTCCTGCAAACACTGGCTGCGGTCGAAGGCAAGGAGTTTCTTCTCTACAGGTTTCCGCCGATTTTTGTACTTAATTTATTATGACCTTGGGTAGATTTAAGCCAGAAAGGCCCTAACTCAAAAAACTGTAACTTTACAGGAGAAGGTAAAACATAATAGAAGGTAAGAACACAACATAAATGTAATTTGTAATGTACAACTGTTTGTAAAAGCGTTATTATTTACACTATTACGGTAAATTTTTGTGAGGAGAAGTAGTTATGTGAAATGTAAGACTCAATCTCGTAAAAAGTTCGAATTAGGGCCCTTCTACTTGAGACCATCAATATGTACATAAAAAGCGACAGCTTTCGGATTTTAAATACACATAAGCTCTCCTTAGGCAAAAATAAAAATGTCCCTAAAATTTTAATATTTTTTATTTTTATTTCTTATAAAAATTATTTATAAAATAAAATTTATTTATTTATTTAATAAAAATCTTTTGTAAACTGATTTGAACCATAGATAACACATAGATAGTCAACTGAAACGTCAAAAACCTAAGTCTCTTGTCAAAAAACCTAAGTCTAAGAATGTATGGGTAGGCAAAATTGTATAAGTGTTGGTTTAAAATAAAAATTCCCCACAGCACCTAAACTGCACATAGTTGTATAAAATATTTTTTAAAAACAGAATATTTTTGTACATTCAATTTTAGATGTTAAAATTAAATAATTCTTTTGCTTTTTAATAAAAATATGAATTTTGTATTTTTCTAATTTATTTATATGCGAAAAACGTTAGATTGAATGCTAATTTTAAATATTTATTATATTGATTTGAAAATTTTCATCCCCTAAAAGACCAAAAAATACAATACTGTTTAGAAATATATTACACCAAACAAATGTCAACAAAATTAAATTTATTTTGTATAAAAAATTTAAAACACAATAAATTCTTAAATAATTTTTTGTGCAAAAATTCAAAATTGTTTAAATATTTGGAAAGTGCAATGAAATATAGCGTAATAGTGTCTAAATGTGAATAAAAATTTTAATCCCCTAAGTGTGTTGAATTCACACCGTACCCGTATGTGTGAAGACTTTTGTAGCCACGTTTTTGACATTTGGAGAGTTGGCCATCTATGTGTTATCTATGATTTGAACACACCTCGATAGTAAACTCTGTTTAGAAAAATAAAATATAACTTTATATATATTTAAGTTTTAAGTGAGTGACGATAAAGACACTGTGATCATAATGCATGTTTAATCTAGTGTATTTGATTTATTTAGAATTTATATTTTTACAACGAAAGAAAAAAGACAAAATGAAACACAGTAAAGCTATTCACAAATTTTTCAGAAATAGCATACATACTATTTTATTTAGAATGTTTGGTTAAAACCTTTTACTAATGTTTTTCAATAAAATTTTATAACAAATGCGAATAACTTTTAAATAATAATAATAATTTTTTAGCATATATTTTGAGAATTTATATAAAAAACTACAAAGTACAATGTAATTTTAACTACAAAATTTATTAAAAAGTAAAAGAAATAAAGACCTATGAAATTCAGTTAATAAGAAATCGTTTAATTTTTTACATTATCCTTTTCAGACATAACAATTCTTGCAAAAAAAAAACCGACTTCAAAACCGATAGAAGGGCACCAATTCTAAAATAAAAATGTAAGAAGTAAACTGTAAGTATTAGATTTAAACCAAATAAAAGATGCGCCAAAATTATAGGGAAAAAAATAAAGACTATTTGAATGCCAAGGCTCTTCTTATTACTGTTCAAAAGTTAAGCTATTTTCACCAGCATCCGTCTTTTATGGGGGAACCACTCAAGCCTCTGTCTATAATGGTTTTAAAGATAGGTTCACATAGATCAAATAACATCACCTATTCGGACACCCTTTAATTTACAATTTTTAATTAAAGACCTGTTGTTATAGAGGATTTGGGCACAAAGATTCAACTATCTGTGTATAACGGTTAAAAAGTTTAACCATATATATCAATTTACATGAACTATTGGGACACCCTTTACATTGTAATTCTAAATATTTATAATTGTTATCATACCAGAGGAAGTAGTGGATATTCTGCCTAATTTTCAAGTGTTTGTGTTTAACGGTTCAAAAGTTAGGGCCATATAGATCAAATTACATAATTTATGGGGACACCCTTTAGTTTCTAAATTCAAATTGTATACTTGCTAAAGTGGACTTTGCAATACAGGTTCCTTGTAAATTTCAGCTGTCTGTCTGTAAAAGTTTGGCCACAAACATAGAATTACATTAACTATTGGGACACCCTTTTATTTCCAAATTCAAATTTTATACTTTTTGTTATAGCTGACTAGCTGACTACAGATTCTTTGTAAATTTCAGAGGTCTGTGTACAACTGTTCAAAAATATGCCCACATACATCAAATTAAATGAACTATTGGAGCACCCTTTAATTTAAAATTTTGAATATTTATACATTTTACTATAAGGGTCATAGTAATCGACATTCTGTCAAATTTTCAAGTTTTTGTCTATAACGATTCAAAAGATAGGCCCAAATAGGTCAAATTACGTCAGCAATGGGGACACCCTTTAAATTTAAAATTTATTTTTATATTAATTTCTGCGGTTGGGAGCTATAGCGACACGCAATTTTTTAAAATTTTAATTTGGTTCCCTTACGGTTCATAATACACGTAAAAAACATGTATGTTGTATGGGGACACCCTTTAATTTTTAATATAATGAACTGTTTTTATAATGGGACCAACCTGGAAGCATAACCTTTCAAATAAAGAAAAAAATTTTAAAATCGGTTCAGAAATGGCTGAGTTCTGCGGTTACATACATAAAAAAAGCAGCATTCAGACGAATTGATAACCTCCTTCTTTTTTGAAGTCGTTTAAAAAGAAGGTAAGAACTAGGGATGGATTCGATAGCGATATATCGACGATACTTTGGGATTGCAGCTATGTATATAGAGATTGGCATTCAAAATATATAGACAGAACTTTAGTTTTGAAATAAGTTCTTAGAAATCGAAATTGTCTTCCTCCGCAAAATCTTACAAGTTTTGTTAAACATAATATATCTTAAATTTTAATTCACAAATCGGTTATCGTTATCGTACAAAGAAAGTACAAACAACATTTTGCATTAAATAATCATTCTATTAAAGACAAGGAAGACTATACTTTGAATTGTAGCGCCTCTAGTTTAGAACATAAAAATCTTCAAAATAGTGCTGGCAAGGTATTGAGTAGCGCATTTTCAGTTATGTAGGTGGTAAACAATATGTAGTGCATACAAATTTTGTTTCTAAACCATAAATCGGCCAGGCCCCACTAATTTAAGTGCTAAAAATGGCGTTTTGAAACTGTAATATAGTTATATAAACTTTTTTTCGCTATAAAGGGACAAACATTTTGTTCATACAAACTTTTAGCCAACGATAAAGCGTTAGTGGTTTTTTAGTGGTTCAATTCGAAGTTTACCTTGAATCTAAATTTTGAGTGGCTCTCATTCATTTCTGAAGGCATGTAAATACGAACACTCTTCATCACATTTTGCGCTAATTAAGTATGTGAATAAAGGTTTTTTGAATATCGTTCATTTTATGGCTTAATGAACAAAACTGATTTAGGCCTGCAATATTATTAAGTAATTTTAATACTACTTTAAGTCTAGATCTAAAGTAATGCTAATAATGGAGCATTTTTAAGTGTTAGTGAATCAGTTTGATAGTAAATAAACATAATATTTTGCTGATTAATCGAATAAAACTTAAAAAAGTATTCGATTAATCGATTACTTTTTATGTTGTTTTAAACTTAATTTAAATATGTAATATATTATGATAATATCATTTATTTTACGTTTAATTGACCAAAAAGTGACTGTTCTGAAATACTATTAATCTATATATGTACATATCTCTACATATAATAAAATAGGTCTGTCTGACTGTCTGCTTTTCATTTGTGTTCGCATCACGTAAAAACTACTGGATGAATTTCAACAAAATTTTGTGATGAGGTACTATAGCATTTTTTCCGCAAAAATATCTCATTTCCAAGAGAAAGTGGAGAAAAAGCAGTGGAATAGCAAGGTTACTGAAATTTTCGGTTTAATACTGGGATATTTTCAACACTGTTATATTTTCAACACACCTTTTTATTTTTGAAAACTATTGCGCAACATTAGGCGCAAATTGAATAAAATTTGTATTTGATTTGTATTTTTACTTCGGGGAATTACATGGTTCTTTTATCCAGGGATAAAAAGGGTACCGTTATATAAAGTAAATACTAAACGTGAGCATAGAGGCCCAACTATAATATGCATAAGCTGGCTTAAGCTAATGTCAAAAAATGAACGAAAAGTCTGTCGAATGCTTAAGCAACTTATTGAAGACTTTTAGGTGGCTACAATATACTTACATGAATCTAGAAACTATTATTATGCCACAGTTGCACATTTGTTTTATTCGTACTTTTGCTTTTCGTACTTTTTTTCTCAATAAATAAAATTTGTTAACAAAAAGGTGTTAAATAAACATATTAAATATACTTAATACCATTCATATGAGCCCTTGATTATGATAGTGGTATAAATCATATATTTTATGTTTCGAGATATTAAGAGGTTTGTATTTTAAAGGATTAAAAAATATTTTTGTATTATGGAATAAAATATTTTGATAATTAAATAGTGCCAACAAAATAGTATTTATTATGATTGTGAAATTTATAACCATTTTTAAAAGGTAGTGTGGTTTTAAAAGGTTGAAATGACATACACCATTTTCAAAATTAACTGCATGACTTTATAAATGACTCAAACCATCAAGAATAAATTTTTTGTTTAAAATTAACATTTTATTCAAAATCATTACATTGTAATTAAGTAATTTATTTTTAAAATTGGTGGGATATAGGGTAGTAAATCCATCATATCTTTTTTTCTTCTGTTATTGGTCTAATGGTTGTATATAGTGAAAGCAAATCAATATTTTCGTATATTCTTGGCCTTCCTCTTTTGGTTGAAAGGTCTAACACTTTGAATTCGGAATTTTTTTAGAAATCCAATCCATTGTATTTTTAGCTAAGATACAGCTTCTCCATTGGTGTTTCTCTTTCTATTAGTCGTTGATTCTCTCAGTTATTTCGTCGAAATGAAATCTTTCCGAGCCATTTGTTGTACCAAAAATGGGTTTCTCTTTTTACATAATTCTATTAAATAACTTATTCTTCTTCGCCGTATAATGTCTACAATTAATTATAAATAGTGCATTTTACATTAATAGGCTTACCTGATCATAACTGAACTGTTATCTGAGAACATGACAACATTACTAATAATTATTTTGTAAAACTTTGAAAGCAGACTGACTTATACCACTATTAAAATATACAGTTATTGTAATTTGTTTACCAACCAAAAAATAAACTCAATTTATCAACTTAATTTTCGTGGCATACTGCGAATTACTTCAGATTATGTTAATTTATTAGGATTTGATATGAAATAGCTGATAAACTAGATTTTAAAAATTTTTTACTTATACCACTTTCAAAATCAAGGGCTCATATACAAATTAATAATTTTTTTTAATAGTTTTAAGAAAATTTCGAATGAAAAATTAAATTTAATGCTCTTTCTTTTTAATTACGATTATTATACAACGCCTCCCTTTTTTCTTATAGAAATTTCTTTTTTTAAACATTTTACATTAAATTTAAATACAATTTGTTCACTTTCATTCTCCGTTGCAATTTTTTACTAATGTACATTCATATGTAAAACACAAAGCACAAACAGCTGTTTCCGTACGGAATGTGCGATCGGTTTCGGACTTTGCTTAAGCAAATGACATTTGACGAAACTTAACGAAAAGTGTTGTTAAGTACATTATAGTTTGCCACATATGATTTAATGTAATTGCACAGTTGCTTAAGTTGGCTTAAGCTAGCTTATACATATTATAGTTGGGCCTTAAAACGTCTTGTTAGACTAACTCATAGCTAGCCAAATCTTCATTTTCAATACACAATTGTGCTACAAAAACAATAAAAAAACTCACACCGACGCTTGTTCTCTTCTATTTCAGTTTGATTTCAGTCGTTAATTGAGTGTTAACGAGTGAACATATGCGGATGCTTACTGCTTTTTTTTCAGTTTTATTGTTTTTTCAGCTTTGATTAAATTTCAAAATAAACCAGCAAACAAAATTATATATTATATTAATCCTTAAGTAAATGAATTTACGATAATATATTAATTAGCTAAATTAAGATCAAAACAACATAAAAACTGATCGATTATTCGAATATTTTTTTAAGTTTTATTCCATTAATCGGTCAAATATTATATTTATATACTATCAAACTGATTCACTAACACTCAGAAAACTAAAATAATGGAATTGTACATACTAAGTGAGCGTAAAATGTTCTGTCTCATGATGAAGAGAGTTCGTATTTACATGCCTTCAAAAATGAATGAGAGCCACTCAAAGTGCAGTTTCAAGATAGCCTTGATAGCGAATTGAACCGCTAAAAACCACTAACGCTTTATCGTTGGTTAAAAGTTTGATTGAACAAAATATTTGTCCGTTTATATCGAAAAAAAAGTTTATATAACTAAATAACGAAAATCTCTCAGTTTAAGAGTTATTGATAAATAAATCCAGACATTTTTTTTAAAGCTTTTTAAGGCAATTTTTACCACTTAAATGCGAGGGGCCTGGCCGATTTACATTTGAGAAAAAATTTGTATGCACATCTCAATTTTTAATCCTCAGATAACCGAAAATGCACGGGGAGTGGAAAAAATAATACTTTTTCAAATCCCATATATTTCATGGGTGCTCTAATGTAGTTCATAGACTTATTTTTATATATAAAAGATTGTATATAGTAGGTTTGGTTTGTCAAAATTTTGACATAGATTCTGTAGTATAGGTGGTTATATAACTTTATACAACTACTTTATTGCGTGCGTAAATTGTAAAATGTAAATTATTTTTTTAGAACGAAATTGGGGGTTTGCGGACATGAGAAATATATTTTTTGGCAACATTGAAATAGACACCAATCGTTTTAAACGAGGATGCAATATAAAGATAGACAACAGTGTTCATGAGTAGGCCGTTAGCAAAGACAAACACCACTACGAATCCATAAAGTGTTGCCGATTTCTGCGTAACTATTAAAATTTGAGACAATTTTTGGGACAGACGTCCCTTCAATTTTTTAGTAAGTAAAAATTTAACTTGAATTCTCTAAAATTTTTTTTTAAAGAAGATGTAGGAAAACATGTAATGAACAATTTTGAATCAGGCAAAGCAAGTATTAGTTAATATTAGTTAATAAGTATAAGCAAGTATTAGTTAATAATAAAACTTGCTTTTAATTTTCTAAATTTTAGATTATCTTACAAGTTCATCCGTGTTAAGCTAAATCGTGTTTCTAACAACCAAGACAAATTCATTAACAGGTAATCTTGACAGCTCAGGTGACTAAGTTTTGATTTCGTTTGTTTTTTCTTCTTCCAGTGTCAAAATGACTTTACAAATGTATGTACATTTGTTTTTTTATGTTCTTAAAGGCCGAAAATGATATTTCCGACAACAAAATGTACGTGTTTTTATTGCAGAATGGGCCTTGCTAACAACTCTACAACAAACTCATAAAACTAAAAAGAGTTGAGGTAGCATTTTTTTAGACATCGTTGTTTTCCACGACTGTTATCAACATTTCTTAACAAAAGTCAAACTTCATAAAAAAAATCAGTATTAAAGATAATGTTTTATTTTGATTTTTTAAGACAGGGGGTAAAGTGTTTTGAATACGGTGACCAATCGTTCTTTTATTTCAGATCATTATTCTGTGTAAATTATTCTTGAGTTAACAACATTATGTTCTGTTTTTGCTTAGTGTTTACCAGGGGTTTTTTTTTATCAAAAATAAAAGTTATTTGTAACTTTAATACCTGTAATACCTGATTCAAGTTGTTTTACAACAAGTCTGATTTTTGTTGGAGGGAAAATAAGTAAAATGAGTCTGCCCTAACTGAATAAGGGGTTACTGCGTAATTTGATTCGAAAACAAAATCATTCGAATTTGTATGACTTATACGTTCTGTTTCGAAAAGGTTTAGTATAGAATAAAATGTTAATATCGCTTAATACTAGCCTGTGAAGCCTAAGGCTTGTCTGCAGAAATGTAATATATTAAACATTCAATAAATATATGTATGCACATACATACATACATACATATGTATATTCATTACGAATTTAAGAAATGGTTTTTTACAATTTTTTTCCTTTTATATATGTACATTGGTTATGTTCGTTATTTCATTTGGTAACTAATTCAATATTGTTGGCAGGGAATTAGTTAAGATACTCTTTTATAGTTTTTTTATATTTATGGATTTTGAATTTACCGGCAGCTCGAGATCTTGTGTGGTGTGTATGGTAAATCACGTGTAGGAAACTAGGTTCATTGAAAAATTAGTTGGTTAAAGTTGGGTAGTATATAAGTACTTTAACTTGGCCAGCGTATAGAATTGTTAATATTACTTTTGTTGATATTTTCATTTGCTGGAAAGTTAAAGCCACTGCGGAGCGCATTATAGTTATAGTTGAGGTTTATGCTACTGTAATTGTTTCCAATTTCATAGTTTATTAATCATTTGCGTTTATAATCTATATAATTAATAGGCAAACACGTTTTTTATAATCCCTTTTACGTCCGTAATACTGCACCGATTTCGGAAAAACTTATATGGATTTAAGGTTTTTTTTCACAGATGTGCATAATCTTAATTTTATTTAAATCGGTTCAGTACTTTAGGAGTAATACGACTATAAAGTTCTTACTCACACCAATAAACAAAACACAAGTAAATTTTAAGAGCGTTTTCGTGTTTAAGCATGGCTATACTTTTTCTTCCAAGTGTTTATTTTATTAAAAAGGGGCAGCAAAGCGCACCAATGATATCTAGTATATAATAATGAGCCTAATTTTTATCCTTTACGTACTCTATGCGTAGCATCAATTTCTTTGCTATTACTGTTGTTTATTTTTATATATTTACACTGTATGTTCTGCAACTAAAATAGTTTTTAAACCATAAGCCAAGACTATGGTAATCGTATTCTACACACATAATAAATCTGTAATGTCCGTCCGTCTAACTGTGTTCGACACGTAAAAACTATTGGAAGAATTTTAGTAAAATGTTGTGAGGAAATATCTTAAAAAAATTAAAATCACAAACAAATAGAAATTTCAGCAAAAACTCGAAGTTTCAAGACTACATATTGCAGACCTCCATGTAGATTACATTGTATCGGAGGTACCACTATTCCAATCCAGCCTTTGTTTCGCTAAACTATGTATATTAATATGGGAATTACTGCTGCATAATTTTAAATATATACATATGTGGGCGTAAAGTAGTCGTGGTCATATTTTTTTCCGTACAAAACTAAGTTCTGTTATTTTAAAGATTTAAAAATATTTTTCAAATCGGTGCGCTTCGCTAACCCCACCCTCAAAAATAAAACTTTCCAAACAAAGGTATGGCCAAATTTGAAGAGTGCCATTATTGTAGTTATCTAGATAGATGATAATTACTGTGTATGGATGATACTCTGCCGTCTCGTCTCAATCGTCAAGCTTTAACTTGAAATTTAACGTTATTTTTAGTTAAAAATTTCAACACTCTATTTATTAAAGTTCCATGGGTTTACGACAATAATTTTTGACTTTGCATGCCAGGTACGATGCCCATTATTCCAACCCAGCTAGTTTTTCGTAGAAAAGCAAAAAAATTGCTGTCAAACGTATTAGTTAAAAGAAGCTTATCAGTCAATTGTTTAAAAATGATACCGTTTCTTGGTCCTTACTGCCTTATTCCATTACATATTTTTCGGCAATCCTGATACTATGTGATATAAAATTACCTTAAATCTTAATTTAATTAATTACACAAAAGCTCAACAAATACGTAAATATTTTTTATATATTTCGTATGCCAAACATGGGCGATTGTCTTATAAGTTCATCTAATTTTGTTTGAAATAATTCCGAAGTTACGGGTGTACCAGGCGTCCACAAAGGATCTCTTACCACATATTCCACCCACACCTTACTATAAATTTGATGTAATAGTTCCTTAACATTCACAGCATTTATATCAGTGTTCAACACAAATCTGTAAGTAAAAAAAATCTACTTTAAAATTAACTTTTAAAAAGAATTACTATTATTTTACTATTACTTTAAACCAGAAGGAGTTTCCAAGTAATGTAAAGCATATTTGTTTGTTTTATAAAACAAAAAACCTTCCCGAGGATCATGTGGCGAGATTTTGCTAACAAAGGACTTGATAGAAGACAGCATTCCATATGTGAGTTTAGCCTCCTATACAAGTGTAAAATAAATAAAATAAGTAAAAGGACATAATTGCCTTTAATTCACGGCTGAATTAAATAAACTTATACTTCTTCTTGGGTTAAACCCGATTTTTTTGTGCGATTCCATTCGGCATAGTACATTAATGTACCCAGTTTATCAAATATATATAAATTAAATATTTTCATGTTTAATTAATTTATTGTGTAAATTAAATACACAGTGGTTAGATGAAGAATATTGAAATTTATTTGTTTATAAATACTATACATAGCTCAGCTGTGAAGAATAGTAGATGCCAGACTGGATCATTTATTTTTAGTACAGTTTTGAAGTGCAACATTTTGCTATAAAATTTTGTTGCAGTATTAATTGCTGAATTTCATTTTTATATCCCTTAGATTATCTTATTAAGATTAAATGTGTTAAAAATTGTTAGTGTTAATTCACGCGTGAGGCAACACAAAATTAACAAAAATATCTCACCGTAAATATTTTTATTGTAAAAATTTTGTTTATAGATTAAGCCAAGAAATATAAAGGAAAAAATTTTACTTTTTTATATAAAATTTGTCAGTTTTAACTTAATATCTTTCCCTTTAAATGCTAGTTAAACTCCCAAACTTACTAACACATTTTCATTTTTTCATTTTTCAGTTTTCAGTTTTCATTTTTTTTTTTTTTTTTGACATTTGAAAGTTGAAATAACTATTAACGGCTAAGAAAATAAGTTTAACTATAAAACTACATAAAAAATTAAAGAGAATATCCCCTAATATTATGCCTCTTCCCCTGAGGTTACATTCCGTTTATATCTAATAATTGTCTCTGTTGTGTAGGCCAACGATTAATTATGAGTTACGGCTATACGCTTTTTCACGGAGTCCACACCTGATGAACTTATATCGTGATGAATGTCAAACCTCATATAAAAAAAACAGTATTAAAAATAATGTTTTTGCCGAGCTATGTAAGCTAGAAAAGAAAATAAAAAATCGTACATGTAACCAAGTCATACAGGCCTGTTCTGTTAACTTTCTATCAACGTGATTTTAAATATCAAAAAAGGTCTTTTACACATCAAAATTTTTTATATCGGTTAGATAATGGGCTGTGATTTTAAACCAATTGCTTATTTTTGCGAGTTCTTTTTAACAGTCAACAGGTTAAATGCTCAGAAAGTACTTACAAAAGGTAGATATTGGAATGGCTGTGCAATAATACCGCCTATTTCTTTTCGTTTATTTAAATTAATTACTTTAAATTAAGTAAAATTTAATAAAAAAAACAATAAAAATCAGAAATTTTCTATTTAAAAATCAGATAAAAAATTATCTGATTACCGGAATAGGATTTTCATAGAATGTCCATGATTTGAAATCACGTCTTATTTAATGTGATATATATATTTAATTCAGACATTTGAATAAGTGTGCATGTATTGTTGTTATCATTGGTAAAAAAAAATATTTATCATTAAACATCCATCCGGGTGTATAAAATCATGGTTAATCGACAATTAATGAAAACATTAAAAAAAAATTTATTTTATTTTGTTAAAGGAATTAATATAGTAATTCATTTATTATTTGTTGTGCATTCAGCACATCTTTTTGTCCAATAAACTTTTTTCTAGTTAGAGGCTCTGGCAATCCTGCTTGGCGACGTTGCCTTACTTTTAATTTCGTCAGCTGTTTGGCTATTGTTATTTTGTGAATTTCGCAGTTTTGTTATTTTTGTGATTATTTAGCAAATAAAAAACTAAAAGGGGATTTTCATTTAATAGCAATATGAATTTTAATATGTAGATAGACAACCTCAAAGGAAAATATATAAAACTTGTTAAGTATCCAGAAGTTATAAATCGTCAATATGGCGACTTTGGAGAAGCCAAAGAAAAATGTAAGTTATTTCTTAAATTTTTTTGTAATCTACATATAATAGATAATTGCGTTTTATTAATTAAAGAAAATAAAAAAATCGAAAACAAAACTATCTGAAGCAAATATTACCGTCGAAGAAGCCTCTGAAAATGAATCAGAAAGTTGCAATGTTAACAAAGAGATGCCGACTACTTCTGCTGCTGGCAGCGGGGTTACAACGTCAACAAAACGTACTATAGATAATATAAATGAATTGGTTGAATCAACATCTGCCACCAGAGATGAGATTGTAACTAAAGAATGTTTTATTGCCTCCGACTATAAAGAAGACAATACATTTAAGGAATCGTCTATATATGAGGCAAACATTGGTGATGTTGCGACATCACCCTCTGCACCTCCTACCGATAACATACAATCACCTGAAGCATTAAGTTCCCCAAATATAGTTCAATATCCTCAAATAGAACGTTTTCAGTATGAAGAAATGGCACCAGTTGTTGAATATATCCCAAACAAATTACGAACTTCCGCTTTTCGCTCAGCCTCGAAACTTCAACCCCTAACCCAAGAACAGTTAAATCAATATTATTATTGTGCAGATTTGGCAGTGGTACAACAATTCGAAATGGAATTTCTCATGAATTCCCTACTGGAAACATACGAAAGTGACCCACTATATGCCGCTCTGCAAGAATACTATAACATGCAAAGTAAATTAACAATGAACTTGCATGATGTTAAGAAGTTTCGAAAAGAAGCTGAAGCTGCACAAGAACACATATGGGTGGAAGTACCCATAAGTAAAACATTTTCAGAAAAATGTGGTGACAAAATAGAAGTTAAAGAGACTGTAACTTTTAAGTTAGTAATATATTTTAACTGTAAGATAATGTTGCTTTTAATTGGTTTCGGTTTTTTAGTATTATACAAGTTGATGGAAAAAATCTGGAAGTGGCTAGTGCAGCTTTAACTGTTCTATTTGATATTATATCTAATACATATACCAGTAATTTTATAACAACAAAAATTATTAAAATCAGGGTAAGTTTTCAAATATTCATATAATAAAATTGAATAAACTTTTATTAATTAATGTCTTGTGCATAGTTACGCTTATAAAAATAAAGCTCAGCTTAATCCAATTTATGTATTGTTTAAACCTCTAAATTTTAGATCGATCAAATGATAGATGAATTAATCTACCATCTAAAGGAAGACTTTGAGGGTCCTCTTAAACTACAATTCCAACTAGATAGTAATTCATTGGCGGCTGTTGCTCAAATACGTAGAGCTTTGAGCATTCTTTTTCATTTCTCAAGAAAGCTATCTCCAAATAAGGTATGTAGGTTAGAAAGGCAAATATTTCATGAAATTAAACAAATATACATATATCTCTTTGTTCATTTGATTATACAAATTTAGATACATAGTTTTAACTAAAATCTTAAATATTTTTATTGAAGAATTGTTAGGTTAAGAAGGGTTGTGCCATTACTGTCACGTTTTTTTTATTTAAGTAAATTCTATCTCCTGGGCATTATATGAGAGAGATGAGTATGGTATAAAAAATGTGTTGCTAGATTCTTATTTATGGCTGTATAAAAGTTTATGTATTTTGTACTTGTTTGGGAGTTTTTATAGATCTTTTATTGGTTTTAATTTTTATTCATTTATTATTGTTGTTATGAAGAAGTACAACAACATAATCCTTATGTTGTTGCACTTTTTCATAAATTTTTATTTGTTTGAGTTTTATTATAAAGTTGAATATAAAAATTATTTATTCAGGTATGTGATGAAAATCGATCGTTTTTAAATGGTGTGATGAATTTCGGTCGATTTTGAGAATTATTTTTGAACCCATCTCTTAACATTTGTGTTTGAAAAATATACAAGAAGATGAAAACCAAACAATAATGAGGAATTTAGAAAAAAATATTAAAAAAAATTAAAAATTAGCACAAACTAATTTTTATGCCAAACAACAAAATCGTTTTAAAATCGATTCGTTTTCAAAATCGTTTTCCATCACATAAATTTTTAATTACAAAATAAAAGTATTTTTTGGATTTTTTGGATTTTTTTTTTTTTGCTTGGAAAGTAATAGTTATTTTTTAAGTTTTATTTTTTGCTTGAAAAATAATAGTTATTTCTCAAGTTATCTTCCAAGAAAATTTAAAAATTAAAAAGTAATCATTAAAAAGTATTTTTTTTTTTAATAAAAACGTTTTGATCACTTATCTTTGTAGTAAAGCCATAATAGTAAAAGCCGTAGATATATTATTGTGGAATGGCTATAGTAAAGGGAATATAAGATTCGATATGACTGAATATGTCAGTCTTACTTGCTTATATTTTATTTAATAACATACTAGTAACGTAAATAGCTATAAATTCGCTGAAATTGAATAATATGTTGAAGTTCTGAATTCAGCACATCTGTACTTTCTCCTAATTTTTTGAGTATTTTTTGTTTACTATCATCATAATAATATTATTTGCCTTGCCTCAAGAATGTTACACATTACACCTAACGAAACATAAAATTTTAGGATTTTGATGCCAATGTAAAATGTTGGCTTAGAAGACTGATATCATTTCACCTACGTTTGGCAACCAAAGAAGACCATTGGTTTTTATTATTCAATATCTTACGATGTCCTAGTGGTGTGGGTGCTTGGGCTAGTGAATTTGTACAAATACCTTGCAATCAGCCTGTATCAACTACAAAACACAAAAATGAATTGCCTCTAGATATAAATTCAGCGGAAATAAATCACTGTATGTCAGTGTTACAAGTGCTAACAATGCCCATTAAAAAACGGAATGAGTATTTAAAACAATTCACACAGGTAAGTGTCACAGATTGGCAGTGATACAATTTAAAATAATTCAATTAAAGTCGCAAAAGGAAATAACTGATCCAGTGACAGAAGAACGGTGGATTTTGATTGATTCGGATGGTGAAGACAGCCATACACCATCAGGTGATTGTATTGGCTTAAAAGAGAGTGATTTAATAGCTCTGCTTAATCAAATTCCATTTGAAGCGCTTTTTAGGTTTGCATTTTTTTTAGTTTCTTTTTTTTATGTTTAAAAACAAATGCAACATTTAATTTCAGATCAGCTTTGACTATAGAAAAGTTTTTAGAAGATTACATTATTGAAAGCGACTTAATCACTGCTGACAAAATGCTTCAGGTTTTGGCTTTCTTTTCCCAACTGCTTACAATTTTTGGTGAGGGCATGCTGACCTATAACAATGAACGTTATAAACAATTCGCCAAACGTTTGGGTCGTCTAATGAGACATTCTCTGCAATATGTTTCCGATTATCATCAGTTGTTTAAGTAGTTTAAAATGATTTTAATTTTAAGATGTTTATACATACTCACTTATATATTTGTAGACAAAATAATATAACAAAGGAATTGGTCGTTAGCGAGCGCATCGCTCTAGAAAACAAAAGTTTGCTTTTAAAAGCTTGCAGTTATATCTATCGTACACGAAATTTAGCTACTTGGCAATATTTTTCCTCATTGCCATTTTCATCTATGGAAACTGATACTATTTGGCAAATATTTTATTATTTCAATGTGGGATTTCCAGCAAATATAACAACACCAGTTGAAGGTATGGCAATTTTTTTTTTTTCATTTTATATATTATTTTATGAAAGAAAATAGGTAAGCAATAGATATTATGAACATAATTTTTTAGATTACATGGATCTCTTGAACTCTAAGGACTTTTGGGATAAATTCAATGTAGCCAATGCTGACGCATCTGACGAAGATTTATATTATTTACTGCAAGCGTTCTTTGAAATGGCTAACGAAAGAGATAAGAAGAAAGACTGGGATTTAATTAAAACCATTTGTCTGCATATTTTTAATGTAAGTACAAAAATATTTAAAACTTTCTAAACAAATTACCCTCCTCATAACTTTTAATAGATTGGATTTATCAATCATCACACACGGGATATTTGTTATAAGGCTGCCCGCGATATGTTGGTTAATTTAACTTTAACCTATGAAGAGTTAATATCCTGTTTGCTGGCTCAGTTGAAAATACGTTTTGATGAATGTGAAAATGTTAAATATTTATTTAAATCATTGCCATTAGAAAGTTGGAAACCAAACATGGAAAGTTTTGAAACGCTTTCCAATTGGCTGCTGCATTTTGATTTTAAAACAAATGAAAATATGTTAGCTCGCCTTATAATCAGTAATTTAAATTGGTCGTTCGATTGCGATGGTCGTTTATTTTTACCGCACAACATACACGTTCGTATGGCCTGTCTGATCTCCGATGCTTTGACAAAACATGCTCCTGAAGTGTTGGGTTTGTCGGGCATTTCAGAAAGTGTTCGCCAAGTTTCCAGTTTTATTGACTTTAATCAGTCGACCAAAGAACAATTTAGTACTTGGTGTTGGAGTATAGTTTCTGTATTGCGCCTGCACATAATGGATCAAAATGTCGAAAAAGTTAAGCTAACTCTGCGCAATCCCACAGAGGCTTTAATTTTTGTCTCTGAGTTGGAACGAATTGATTTGATATATCAAGGTGTAACCGAGAATAGACCTTTGGCTTTGTATGCGGCTATATTAGTGTCCTTGCATGGGCACTCCATACCGTTAATATGCCAAAAGGGTTTTGAATTAATGCAACGTTTGCTTAGTGATCATAGACACGCTGCAGTCATTAGATGCTTAGAATTAATAGTGCCGTTGTTCTTGGAAACACCAGAAACATTGGGAAATTCGGAGTGGTAAATAATTTTTTTTTTTTTTAGATTTAAAACTTTATTTTTTATTTATTTATTTTCTTTTTGTTTCACTTTACAGCTTTCACTCTATTTTAAATACTTTATTAAATGCTGATAAAACTTACCTAAAAATGGCTAAAGATATGGTATATCCAAATACAGTAGGACCAGTTTTGGAACTATTGGACAATATGATACATCATCAAATAACATCGTATACCAAGTAATTTATTAGAAAATAAAAATTTATATTTTTTTCAAGTTTTTAAATTTCAATAAGGTCGAAATAACAGTTAATCTGACCTCAAACATTGATGAACATATATCGGGTGTTTTCTTTAGCTACATGAAAACTATCGATATGGATAATTATGGTTTAACATCTGAGAATGTTCAACTGTGTTGACATTTCTGTTCAGTAAGATTTGGCAAGTTATCATGACACGTTTTGCGCTTTCAAATTGTCGAATTTTACTTTAAAAAAATAAATAAATCTGTTCGCGAAGTCACTTCGTTGATAACCGACCTATTGGAAGGATAATTGGCTTTTGTGGACAAACTAGCAACTCTTGAAGCATTGGAAGCCAGTATTCATGCCACCATTTATTGGAAAAAGTAGTCAAAAGTTGGACTGATCGAATGGACCATATAACTCGTAGCAGCGGCGGAAATATGCCGGAAATCGTATTTTAAAAATAAATTCCACGAAATTATTTACCAGCTTATCATAAATAAATTTCATTCCAACAATATTTCTGCCATTTTAAGTGCTCATACAGCTAAAAAAAAAACGCTATAAAGTAGATCAACTTCCGATTTTCTTTTGTCAAAATCAATAAAACGGTCCAAAAAAAGCGAAAAATTTAATGGCAACTGTCGTTTCTGCTCTTAGCTTTAAAAGAAAATTTATCAAATCCGGAAAAAGCAACAACTTTACAAAAAAGTTAAACGGATAAGAAGAGCATTTTTAATCTGGGGTCTAATCGCCGCTTTCGATATCGAGTAAAATCTCTCGTAATTTTTCATTTTGGTATCATGGCACTCGATATCGAATAAAAAGTATTGTAATTTCATTCGGAAGGAAATTTTTTTAAGCCGTGTTTTCTTGTTCACTTGTTGACTTATTATTAATCTATTACAATTTGATAAAAATAACGAGTTAGCTCACTCGACTCGTATCGAATTTGTTATTCGATACGATAGTTTACTCGAATTCGAATGCGATGATTAGGCCCCACAACTAGTTTTAAATTTGAACACATTTTAAGTTACATTTTTTCTTATACATATTTTTAATAATTTTTCTCAAAAAAGAAAAATCTATGACATAATATTTTTTTCAGTTATGGCCTCTCATCACCTTTAAATCTTATCAATATCTGGCTTAATTGCTTAACAGCTTTGCCCAATTGGCAAAACACTTTTGTTGTCTACTTATTGGATAAAATTCTAAGAGTAGCATATCAATTTCCCGATGCGCATATGCAATGTTTAGAATTTTTCAATAATTACTACAGAGAATGTACCGACTGGAAGGGCGTCAATAAAATGTCTACACTAAAAGGATTCTTTGGTGGTAATATGTCAAAATTACCCGCCATATCAGCTGATTATCCTTGGTTGGCGTTGGTGTTGCTTGAAATTGAATTTAAGACTCAAGACTCCTATATATGGGCTGAGTTTTTGCGTCAACTAAGTGCAGCTGGATCAAAACCAAATGTAGATGCAGTTTTAAAGGTAAATTCAATTACCATTTTTAGGTTTTGTAAGATTTTTTTGTAACTTTATTTTAATTTATCCTTAGAAAACCTTAACTTTAGCAAAGAAACCGACTTACCCAGCCCACATGTTGGTTTTATATAAATATGCAAATCTTATAGCAAACATGGATATAAATCATCCCCTCTTTCCTATAATCAATCAAAAATTTTTCGAACTATATTTATCGCGTTTACCCATACACTATGACGAACATAGTTTCCAACAAGTCTATGGAGTTTCGGACAAATTCTATGATTCCAATATGTCAGTAATGAAGAAAGTTAAAACACAACTAAAAGCTGCCGAACATCTGTATGAAAATGAAGCAACAAAAAATGCCCAAGATCATAATCTTAGTTATTGGTATAGAAATTGTGCTAAGTATGCGTTTAATTTAGTGTTTATCTTATCCGTTTTATATTTGAGTGTAATTTTAGAATTATGAAAACATATGCATTGTGGCTAGAGGATACAGCCATGAATAAATTCTCAAATGATCAGCCTAATTACCCACCGCAATATAATAATGAAAAGTTAAAGGAAATTCTTAATGGTAATACGGTAAGTACAGACGAGGAAATGTAAATATTTCGTAAACCACCGTTTGCATTATACAAGTTTTCATGCAGATAGTCTTACTCCGGATTCACACACTTGCACAAGTTGTTTTAAACTTTCTTTTAGATCCATACATGATATTGAGTTTAAGCCATTCGTGTCTTGATTGCTTAAAACCTGTTTTTGTTTAATATTACCAATGATATCATGCGTGTTCTTGCAATTCGTTTTAATCAAAACCATTTAAATGGCCAGATAAACGACACAAGCGGTTAACCATATAAACTTTTTTTCTTTTGCACATGCACTACACAAAAACTATTCGAACAAACACGGATTTTATAGTTTTTCTTTATGCTTGCTAGCAATTGTATCTCGGAAGTTTTTGTATGCCTTTTTGTTAATACATGCTATTGCCATTTCCATTGTAGCTTCTTGGGCCTAATCACCGCATTCGATATCGAGTAAACTATCGTATCGAATAACAAATTCGATACCAGTCGAGTAATTTATATCAAATTGTAATAGAGTAATAATAAGTCAACAAGTGAACAAGAAAAAACGGTTTAAAAACAATTCCTTTCGAGTGAAATTACGATACTTTTTTTCGATATCGAGTGCCATGATACCAAAATAAAAAATTACAAGAGATTTTACTCGATATCGAATGCGGCGATCAGACCCCTGGATACTTTTAGAGCTTTTCAATAATAAAATACTAAAAATAAAACTATATTTTTAGTAAAAACAGATTAAAAAAATAAAAAGGAGATTTTTTATGCTTCCCCATAGTAATCCATTTGCTTTTTTAGGAATAGAAATTATGCATAGTTAAAAATAAATAATTTTAAATATAATTTCCAAATAATTTTTTTTTTTAATTTTAATCTAAATTTCAAAAGATCCGTTGTTGACTTTATTTTAAATACATATATGTTTTGAGAAGATTTGAATGTTTCTACAAGTTCTGCTCGAAGGATTTTTTTATTATCAATTTGATATTTTCGCAATGACTGCGCTATGAAAATTTTCCCATTATTACTCGTAAAACAGTTTGAATATTTACTATACAAAATAAAATAACCAAAAAAAAAATCAAAAAATTTAATTTTTTTCTACCAACTTGTTTTGCCGAACAGTTTGTGTAGTTTATTTGGTCCTTAAAATAAAAGGAAGTTTAAAAGAGAAACGAAGGAAACTTGTATAGTGTAGATCAGTTGCTTGAGAGAGAAAAAGGGAAAAGATAATATAAATTTACAATGTGGAAGTTTTATTGCAATATTTTTTATTCTACTAAATAAGTGATTTTGTTAGAAACTTTTTTAAAACATGTTACTTATTTAAAATATCTAAATTAAATCAAAATTTAGTTTTTAAAAACGATCTGTCAACCAATATATCTAATGCATATTTAATTTATAAATCCAACTTTTCCTATTTCATTTATTTTTTTTTAAGAGTCATTGGACTGAGTTCATATATCTCCCCGCTATACGTAAAGAACAACGTTATCAGGCCGATCAGTGGGCTCGCAAGTGTTTCCGTTTCAAAACGAACACAAATTCGCGATCTCCACTTCAACCAAGGACAATAATAACGCCTATACAACGCATTAAGACGCACTTGAGTTCTTATGATAAACATTTACCGCCGCCACAATATGTTAAACCTTCTCTGTTGTTGCAACAAGAAATTACTCAACATTCACTTAAAGAATTGAAAGATAAATTAAGAGTTTTAACCGGTACAGCAACGTAAGTTTAATTTTTATTTCAATTTACAAAGTGAATATTTATTTCCATAAAAATATATTTTTTATATATCGAAGAAACTAGTTCATATTCCTGCCTACCCATATAAAAATAAATATTATAACTTTTTTCTTCTCGATTTAATCAAACATATTCAGAGTTCTATTTTACTTTTGTGTTACTGATTTTATTGAGCTGAATCTCTTTTTGTTTGATAGCAGACTAACTCATCTACATTTATATATTGGGAATATAAATAAATGTAGGACCTCTATCTTCCACAAAGTTGATCATTTTTACACGAAATTTGGTTTAAACGTAGCTTAAACAAAAATATAACATTTTTATTTATTCCTTAATAAATAAAATAAGCTTGACCCTTTTCTTTTTAATTTAAATAATATTAAAAACTGCTGAATAAAATACTAAATATTAAAGTTTTTTTCTATTCAAGATTGATGGTTCTTTTTGCTAAAATACACAAAAATTCAATAATAATACTAGTGGAAGGCCTCTTCTGAATTTCTCCACCAGGAAACACAGAGATATTATTAATAAAATCTACTCCCATTTACAATCATCAGTCAAAATGGGATATCTACCAACACAACTACAAAAATATCAATCTGTTTGGGACCACACCAGTTTTTGAGAAATCCTGTTCACGCTACAAAACCAATACTATAACAAGTCTTAGAATAGGACACACTTATCTTACACACGTCCACCTATTAGAAAAAAAAAATCGCCCCACAATGCCCAACTTGCAATATGCAGCTTAACAATTTACTCCTTTTAGATGAATGTACCGTTTACAATCACTCCAGAAGCAAAATCTTTGCATTAAAGCCTCCCTCTTAATTATTGAAAAATACGTGCAGATAAATAATGTAATTTAATATTAAAATGTTTATGACAAATTAATTTAAATATAAAAATTATTAAAACCTGCAACATTAAAGTAAAGGAAACCCCACAATTTCCAAAACAAAGACCAAAAATCCCAAAATTGGAATTTTTTATTCTTTTGCCCATAAAGTCATAAAATACTTTCAGAAAAAATTGGGAGTATATACATATGTCTTTGGCATTTTAGAACATATAGGCTAAATTTAAAATTTTGATGTAAAATAGGTCAAATTGAAGGACCTCCATCTTCTACAACGGTGATCAATTTTGCACGAAATTTGGTTTAAACGTACGCATATGTAGTTAGCTTACACAAAATTATAAAATTTATATACATTCCTTAAGAAGTTTTTCTATTTAAAACAAGATTGATGGCCCTTTTTGGGCTAAAATGCAATCATTTTGGAATTTTTAAATTGAAAATCGTATAGTGTTTAACTCGGAAAAGATATAACCTTGAAATTTTGCCACAATATTTTAAACTTTGCTAACTAAAAGAAAAAAATTCAAAAATTTGCTGGAAATTGTACTCGATAGCCTGGTCAAAACTGGACCAGGATATCGAAAAATCAAAAACTTTAATTTTAAATTACTTATAACTAGCTCATTTTAAAACATAATTTATAGATTAATGTATCACTTTGTAGATATTAACTAGACCTTTAAGACAAATTTTGTATTTTGTATTAGTTTTGAAAATCTAACAAAAACTGAAGAAATGCCTAGCTCTAAGAAGTGTTAAGTTGAGAGGTTTCCAACTTTATGGCCACATAGCGCCACCGCTAACAAGTGAATGACACCCAGCTTCAAAACTTCAGCACAGATACTGCTATGCTCATGTCAAATTTTGGATCAAACAGCCACACCCTTTACAAATGGCTGAATAATTTTCAAAATATTTTGATTCTGTCCCACTGTGCGCCTTCGGCAAGTATTAGTAACGTATTAAACAAGCAATCAGGGCATCTGTTTTAGATTTGATGTGTAGTTTCGCAGCTTTGCATGTGTACATGATTTAAATACGGTAGCACAAATGTATACAGACTTTGTATTGATCCATTGTTTTTTGGAAATATAAATAGCAGAGTTCAGAAAAATACACACCCATATCAATTATGTGTTTTTATATGAATTTGTTTTATTTTAATATTTTGTTGGGTCCATGAACATGGGTTGTTCACGTATTATTCGATCGCAACACGATTAAACACATGTTCGAGAGTAGCTTTACTTTGAGTTATACAGAATTAATAAAAATAAATAAAATAAAATACAAAAAAAAACCCGAATATAGTTAATTTGCGTGTACATATCATATTTCAAATTTTTAAAAGGCAGTGCTCAACATTTCACATGTTTTAAAAGCATCTCAAAAATGATTACATGGAGTTAATAGAGCTGTTTCTTCTACCTGTCATAGGAGAGCTCCAGACGCAGTACATCACACTCGTGGGATGGTAAAACTGACATACGCCATCCGTAACCTTTGTGAACTTTGGAGTTATTGTATATGTAGGATTTTTGTTTAAGGACCCTATAGCAACAAATTCAGCCTGTGCATATTTTTCTCTGTGGTTAAACATTGCCACTTATGAGGTTATTAATCCTCAAAATAGTGATGTGGTTAGAAATGCGATAAAATCTAAACTTTAGTACCTCTCGGATGAGTTTGTTGGCTTAAATGAGAAAATATCAAATGAGGCGAGGGTGAAAATTGTCAAGAAAAAGGACAAAAGGCAAAAGCTACGTCATTTTAAGACCTTTTGGTTAATTTTATCAATAAAATATCATTACAGCTGTTTGACAAGTGGTAAATAATTTTTTTTTTTTTTTTGACCACTCATCCAAACGAATGGAATGCAATGAACATTACAACAGTTGCATAAAAATCACAAAAAACTTGAACATCGATCAACGCCAAACCGTTTTTAATACTCTAAAAAGCTTCTGACAAATGATAACGAAGAATATATCGACCAAAACAACAACTGGATCTTTGCTCCTGAACTACCCGAGTCTTAGACGGCCAAAGATTGTCAACTCGGCAACAGCTGTGCCAACGGAAAGTTTTTTCCTTAGCAGAACTGTTACAAAAACAACAAAACAAGCATTAGTTAAAATTTGAAAGCCGTCAACTTCAAAGGACTCAACCAAGTTTATTTACCCTAATCACTACATTTTGGATTTTTGTATTATTCATGAATATTAATTATACCATGAAATAAAATACATAATTTAGTAAAGAACTTAATCCTGAATAATTATTAATTAAAAAAGTAGTTCAAATAAAATTAAATTAATATAACAATTTAATACTTCTCTGATAGTTGTACATAATTTAAAACAACCCTCAATATTCCCTCCCGAATTTTCATATTTAATGTTACATGTTTTCGATCACTGTCTTTCAATTGAACAATTTTCTTCTACTAACTTTTCCTAATAATAAAACAAGTAGTTTTATTGCTAGAAACTTGTGGGGTGCCCAAATATGTAAACTAGTTTTGAAATTTGGTCTATATAATATGGGTCACCCCATATTTTACAAATGATATTGTAAAATTCAAATCGAACTTTAATGAACGATCTAAAAAAATCTTTTCTTATATATTATACTAGCTATTCCCGGTGCGCTTCGCTACACCCATCCACAAAAAACACAATAAACACTTGGAAGAAAAGTATGACCAAATTTTAACGCGAAAACGCACGCTATTCTCAAGTCAAAATGTCCCCATCCAACCTGTTTTTTGCTAGACTATACGTATTAACACGATAACAATTTTTTACTTTTAATGGGATGTGCCACTCCCAGTATTCTTATCTAGTCTGTATTTTGCTAGACTATGCACATTGGTATGAGGGTTACTTGTTCAAAGTTGCAAGACTATACCTAATGTAGTTCTCTAGGTACGCCATAATAATTTTTCTATTTGTATAGGAGGTACCACGCCCTCCATTCAAATTCAGTCTGTGTTTCTCGACACAATGTATCTTAATATGGGGGTTACTGATGCCAAATTCCAAGGCGCTACCTATTGCAGTTCTCTAGATACAGGATAATAATTTTTTACTTTGTATGGGGGGTACCACGTTCACTGTCCCAATTCAGCCTTTGTTTTTCTAGAGTATCCGCATGGGTATGGGGTTTACTTGTACCCACTTTGAAGACCATACCTATTATAGTTCTCTATATACACAATAATAATTTTTCACTTTGTATGGGAGGTACTACGCCCACTGTCCCAATTCATTCTGTATTTTGGCAGAATATGCGCCTTAGCACAAAGGCTACTCTTGCAAATTTTCAAGGCGCTATATATTGCATGGGCGGTACCACGCCAACTATTCCGGCTATAACTCATGAACCAATACATAAACAGAGACCATTTGTACATAAAATCCTTGGTATTGACGTCACCTTTCATATAAACTTTGCAGAAACAAAATCGGTTCTCGCATTCCAGAGAACATCAATTTCTAACACAATACAACTTTTTTTTATATATATAGAAGATTAATTTATATTAATTTCTGTTTTTTATACTTACAGTAAATTTCACTTTAAAACATCTGAGCTTAATGCTATTAATCGCAATTATATGGACAATATTGTTAATCTTTATAAAATGGTGCCTTACGAAGAAATAAAAATTAAAAGTTGTAATTCGCTGCTCTTCAATCGTCAGTGTACAAACCCTGCACGAATCAAAACCACTTTAGAAATGATACGTAAAAATGAAAATGTGCAAAATAAAATAACTTCGTATCGAGAAAGACATGACAAAATCGTTGATGAAATGTTAAACGAAAATGTGAATGAATTTGCCAAATGTGTTGGACAAATCAGTCAAATTTTACGTTTATTACTGTTTAGAAGTAAAGATCTCCATAATGTTTTGAATCAGTTAAAATCAAATACGGGTATAGAGTTCTTTTATCATGTCATTGAAAATATGTCGGACATAACAATGAAATTTAATGCCACGAACAAATTTTACACTGAGTTACTAAATGATTTGGGAGTAAGTAAAAAATAAATAAATTATAAGTAAAACGCTTTAACTTTTATCAAATTATTTTAATTATGTAAACTTAAAGGTTTTTATACAAGAAAATCAAGAAAGTGAGGGTTTAAAAATATTGGAGTTGGCCTTAAGAAGACCTGAATTAATAAAATCGTTATCTGGTGTATTTATGCCCAGCAAAACGCATCCTGCTCAATTTCTTAGAATGTATAAATTTTTAATTGATTCCCATTTAAAAAACTGTGATACAAAAATTCTATTTGTTTTATTTTCCAAGGTATATAAGTATTTGTTTTAATGGCGATGAATTCATTTTAAATAACAGATTTTGAATTATTTTGTATATAACAGTTTGATTTAATTTTATGGTTGGAATCCTATCGACCCAAACTTTTCGATATAAATAATTTGTTGCAATTAGTTTTGCAAGGTCTAGAGTCCTGGTCACAGTCATCCTCATCTCTCTTGCAAGATCAATTCCGTCGTCATTTGGTTCATATATTCGAATGTGACTTTCCTGAACATTATGGTGAAGTTATGCAAATGGTTTTAGATCGCATATCAGAACAGAAAATAATGCCAATGGTTCTGTTGGATCTACTTAATTCATTGTTAATTAAATTTAATTGTGAACAATTGGATTTAAATACAAAGCAAGAGAAATTAGAAGAGATTTCAACGGATTTTGCCAGAAAACAAAATCTGTTCAATCTGAAAGCCACCACAGACACTGTTATCTTATTTGCTCGACACTTTCAAAAGGAACGTTTAAGTCATGGCTTACACGGTTTATATCCCAAGCACAAAGACTACTGTCAACCTTTATCTATGTGGTTTTCTTGCTTCGGACACTGTTTGTTAGTGACAGCCGTATGTACCTATCAGGAATTGTTGGCCGACCAAAGTGAGTTTATTTGAGTTATTAATCAAACTTTTTAAAAATATATATACAAATTATTATTGCAGTTTGTGATTTGGTATTTGGCTCCGTAATTGAAATGTATTCACCATGGCTTGTTACCTATACAGAAGATACAATACAACAATCTTCCGCCAATTGGATACGTCAACTGTTTAACAATGTAAATGGCAAGATGTTATATCCTTGGACTGAGCTACATGCTGGCTCCAGCAGAATAATTATTAAAAATTTTGTTAGAACTTTAATATTCATTATGGAAAATTTGCCAAGTAGGTTTTTAGTTTTTTATTTATTTTTATCTTTTTTATTATTAATTTTCATTTATTTTTTCAGTTTCACATAAAATACTGTCACATACCTTTAGCTGGTACGTACATCATTTTAGTGTTCCTAATATAGAATACTATATTTATGGGCCCATACATGAGGGTATGGCAGAATTACCCTGGGAATATTTTCGACCACAGGTGGAATATATAGATATGCTTTACGATAGCTTACAAAAGGTAAATGTTTGGGTTGAATAACTTTTCATTTAAAATTACTTTCAGCTTTTATAAGTCAATCTCTTATTGTGCTCAATAAAAAATATATTTTTTGTTTAAATATTATAATAATTACCCATAACATTTTATAAAAAAAATAAATTTATTTGTTGGGGGAAAAGCAATTTCCTATACGCATTTCACTGGTTGCTTAGGCTTGATCATCAGGAAACATTTTTTCCTAATTTTAGAGAAGCCAAAAATACTCTATAAATTATGAAATGAATACACAGCTAATTATGTTCTCGTGAGAGAATCGAAAATTAACAAGTATTGCCAAAAAGTTATAAAATTATTTATAAAATTATTTGGGCGTTTAAATATTTTTTGTTTAATATTATGCTTATTACCCATAACATTTTATAATAAAAATGGAATTTATTTGGTGGGGGAAAATCTAGAACAAAATAAGCTTGTGTATTCATATCATTACACCTTACGTCTACATTAAGTGATGGAAAAAAATCATCCGATTGTAGAAGGACAGTAAGAAAAATAAAAAAAAAATAATATTCAGTTATGTTATTCTATTAACATACTTCTCATTGTGTTTTGTAGAATTTTATTACTTATAGAGTATTTTTGGCATCTCTAAAATTAGGAAAAAGGCTCCCTGATGATCTGGCCTGAGCAACCAGTGGAATGCGAACAAGAACTAGCTTTTCCCCAACAAATAAATTGCATTTTTATTATAGCATAATTATTTAAATTCCCCAAAATAAACTTATAAATATAAAATACACATATTTATTTAGAAAAGCTTAGAGAAAAGCATTACATCCTTAGAATTTGAATTTAACAAATTTTCAAGAGAATTAAAATCGCAAATTAAAACGATTGGATTCCTTAACATTTTCCTAACATTTTAGTGATTATTGTTTGTAATATAAATTTGGACTAAAACATTTGGAATAGTTTATGGAAAATTTGTTAATTTAAACACACATAAGTAAAATGATCGCAAAATAAATTCAATCCGGAATTAAATTTTATAAATGAGCTGTTTAACAGCCCTAAAATATATTTATATTGAATTTTTTTCTTTTAGTCTTATTCTTTTTGTATTTCTAATATTATTTTAGTTTATTCCTGAATCCCATGCCATGCTAGGACATATTTTTATACGCATTAATTGGAATGAATGGTTTTCGGAAACCTTACCGAAAATACCAGTACAACAACACACTGCTGTTGTTTCTCGTTTATTCACAATATTTATAAAAATTGCCTTTGAGCCTAATATACACATTCAGGTTAACACAAGCAAGACACTTGAAGATGCCATTAATTATCCTTGGTACATGATTGATTACACAGAATTGGAGAACCTATTGAAGTGGTTTGTAACAACTGTGGAGCCGACAATTATTCTTAAAATACCATCGGAAACAAATTATGCCGATCGGGCAGTATTAGAGTAAGAACTAACTCACTTTTACGTTAAATAAGCAGCGTATTGATATTTTAAGTTTTATTTTAGCTTAATACGCCTAGCTTGTGCTATGATGCCGGAGCGTGGCAATCAAACTAAAAATATTAGTAATGCTACCGCAAAACGTATTTTATATACTAGATCTATGATTCGTTTGCAACGAGCTTGTGCGGCTAAAAATCCTAAACTGTTGGCTACAAAGGAGGGGCATAGTGTTTTTAAAAATTCCTTTATCGAACTGCTAAATACACTCGATCAGTCTTTGTGTGCACTAGCTGCTACAAAAAGTCGCGAGGAACAAAGACGTGAGGCCCTTAATGTAATGTTGGAAATTATTTTACCCATGCAAACACAAAGTGAAGAAACGTCAAAGTGAGTTTCTTTTACTAAATTCATTCTTATTTATGCCTTAACAAATTTTCAATAGTTTACACATTGAATGCCTGGTAAAATGGCAAGAATTCCGTGCTCAACCTGGCAATTTATTCATGTGCAGCATTTTAAGCTCCATTGGTCATATGAAAGCTTTTATAGGTGGAACTTACACGTTGCTGGAAGCAAGCATTTCCTTTTATTTTCGTTCTTCACAAGAGAGTTTAGATTGGCATACGCCTTCATGGGTAGATCTTCTACATCTGGTGCAAATGACTTTGGAGAAACTGGAATTAATGCCTATTATGAGAAATGCTTCTTTGTTCACATTGCATGTTTTCATTTTATATAAAATGGAGAAAATGCCTACAGTTGGTGATCAAATAACATTCCTACAAGATCTAAGTCAATTGGTTGAAAGTTTGAAAACAGACCCATCTAATGAACCAATTATGGCGGTGGTTTGGGGTGCTATGATCTCATGGGGTTGCAGAATTATCTCGCAAGAACCCCAAAATGGTAGGAAACCTTTAATAATGTTAGCCCGGCACTTACAGATAATATCAACACAAGCCGAAGGATGGGGTGATGGTATTCTAGGGGCTATTGGCTTTAAAAAGGATGTAGTGACCAATAAGTAAGAATTTTCAATAAATACCTTAAAAATTTTGAAAACTAAATAAAAATTATTTTTTAACTTAGACGCAAAGTTTTAACACGTTGTCTAGCCATCGTAATACTTTCGCTGTTTCCCTATAAAAGGTAAATTTAATCATGGATTGCGATCCGTTTTTTTTAATTTCTTTAACGTATATTTTCAGTCAAACTGGTGAAATTGTGGCGCCTTGCGAAGATCATTCATCCTCTATGAGGGAATTGTCAATGCTTTTGGCTAACAAAAAATTCTTTGACGTTAAACCATTGATTGTTCAATCTATAGGGATTTTAAATGAAAATACAATGCCTAAATTAAATGATGTGTCCCATTTGGTGTGCCGTCTTATATCATTGTTTTATAACAATGTTTTTCTCACCACAGTACCCGAAGTTTGGGAAATGGAATTCAAAATTCCTAGTACATAATGAGTTATTTTTACTTATTCCAAATCGTTTTTCTTTTTTTTTTAATAGAATCCAATTTATATATTATTCAAGAGTATGGTTATTTTTCTAGTTAGTTTTTATATAACACATTATAATCATTACAAAGTGAACAAGTCGTTACTTTTATTTTTTTATATTACGCTTTCTTTTTAAAAGAATAAAATTACATAATATATCTACATTTATGTATATGTGAAATTTAACTATTATCGATTTTTATTTTCTTTGCAGAACTTGAGTCGTTAATTATTATTAGTTTTTTGTGAGAGTAACCATTATTTTAAATATTCTATGCCAACTTAAAAAAAACTTTCCAGTGTTTGTTCTCATGTTAGCATTTTCCAAAAGAATATTTCGTATTTAAATTGCATGCGGAAAAATTTTAAAACGAATCATAAATTTTGTTTTAAAATTGGCTATGTTTGGATAGGGCTTGAAAAAAAAGCGTTACAATTTATGACACAATTTTTTTATTCTCTTGTTGGGTTGTTTTTGAAATATTTCAAAAAAATTTACTAGTAACAAAGTAAGTTTTAATTACAAAAGCAAAAAATTCAGAGACTTATAACTTTTTAACGAAACGAGCTATCAAAACAAAACACTATTTTATTCTAAATTTGATCAAGAGTGCAGCCGATAAATTAAAATAATAATCCGATCATAAATGAATCCACAACATCAAAAATACTAAGTTAAGGTTGCCAAAAATTAAAAAAATATTTTTAAGCCAATTTTCTCTCAAAATAAAGTGTAACCCAGACATGTTACACATTTATTAGATATTTTCAAGGACTATAAAATTTGTTAATGTTAGTTATTGATAAAATATAAAAAAACGAATGTTGAAAGAAAACAAATAAACAAAAGTAGTTATTGCTAACCGAAGGTTGGCTAAAGCAACAACAAATATAAGGTGGTAAATATTAAAGTAAAATATTCAACAAGAGGGAAGCTTAAGGTAGTGGTAGACTTCGTTCTCACCAACTGACGATTGATAATTGAAGACAAGTTTTCTCGTATTCCTTTATTTGAGCATTCCGCTCTGCTGGTATTTAAAAATTAAATTTTCCCAATTTTTCTTTAATAATACCACCTAATTTGTAATTTAATTTATTCTTTCTTAGAAGGAATAGAACGAACTCAAGCTTGACTACAAATTTCATTGTATATAAAATATTTAAGTTTTAAAAAAACTTTTTATGACATTTCAAAAAATTGGTATGCCCAAATTTGTAAGCCGCCCTTTACCCAAGGAGGCCAACTCTACTAAAAACCATCTCTTTTTTGCCTCTGTGAAAATTCATTAAATTATTATTTCCACATTAAAACGCTTTTAAGCCACGGCGAGTTGAACAAAGCCAATAAAAAGTCAAAACTAGCTGAGTTCTTCGAAAAATATAAAGTAATATACTCTGTCTTGTTTTCATAAGCATGAGTGTTGAATGATATGTTATATTTTGTTTCAGAAAAGCGTGCAATTAGCGTATCAATGCAATTTTGAATTTTGTTTAGAACTTGGTTATTTTTGATAGTAGCAGTTAACAATTTTGCACACATACATATGTAATATGATGTGGCTAAGCGTAATCAATAAAAAATCAATTTTGAATTTTTTGATGATACGTTGTTTTGCAGTTTAGATATATATTTTGGCCACAAACAGCTTTTTATATTACACAATGATAATAAATAAATAAAATTATTAAATTAAAAATTCTTTCTGTTAAAGGTTCACAAAACGAAAACAAAAACAATCGAACTAGTCGGATTTTGATGCTTGGCAATCCATAGAAAATTTTAAAAAATATATATATCCACGTCGTGGGCTTCCTGACAATATATTGCTTTGGAAGTATTCCACACCAATTGTAACCCTCTTACTTTAATAATGCTTGCCTCGTTTTAAAGAAACCCGTTTTCACTTATCCGAAGTCCATATAATTAAAAATTCCGGATAAGTGAAATATAAATATTAAAATAAAATAATTTGTCATTTGCGCTTAACCGAATTCGACTGTAATAAATAAAAATGGAATGGTGATCGCTAGAAGTCTCTTTTTTTTGACGATTTTGGCCATATATTGTAAACGTCCTAGGTAATTAGAGAGGGTATGGATGCTCGCTCTAAAAATAAGTATAAAAAAATAATTGAATAATTGACGTGTATGAGCTTATCTTTTGTACCAAGCAGACATTTAACATTTTGATAATATCAAAAATTAACAGTTACGGGTTCCCGTAAAAGAAATGAAAAAATTAATATCTTTTTAAACTTATTTTAATGTTTAAACGTATGTGCAGACTTAACCCCCGTCTCCAGTAGACCCTTAGTCTTAACAAAAGTCAAACTTCATATAAAAAACTTACACACTGTAATTTTTTAAGTCATGGCAAAATAACCATATACGGACACCACTACGTCATAAAAGACCAAAAAAAAGACCCCTGTCTCCCAGTTTTGCCCAAAGTCCTCAAGGTTTTTATTATGGGCCCTCAAAGATGTGGGGCCTCGATGTCATTTTTGCAAAAAAATGATCATTTCCTCAAGCTCATATTTTGCAAACCATTTGAAATTTTGATATACTCTCTGAGGCAAAGTTGTAGCTCTTGTCATAAAGAACAAAAATTGTTAACATATAAAATCAAAAAAAAATTCATCTTCAAGGTCAAAATCGCAAAAAAATTTTAAAAATTCAAAATTTTTTTTTACCTTTTTTCCCCTGTTCCATAGGTAGCAAACCGTTCAAAATTCAAGGAAACAATCAAAAAGTTTTTCACTTTTGCGACTACCTAAGCGCTACCTAAACGGTGTTAAGAATCATTCCTAGGAAGTTCATATGTTCTAGAAAGTTGTTTATTGAAATCTTAGGCTCATTTTTGTAGTTGATTGTTTCCTTTGTTCTTTATGACAAGAGCTACAACTTTGCCTCAGAGAGTATATCAAAATTTCAAACGGTTTGCAAAATATGAGCTTGAGTAAATGATAATTTTTTTGCAAAAATGACATCGAGGCCCCACATCTTTGAGGGCCCATAAAAAAAACCTTGAGGACTTTGGGCAAAACTGGGAGACTGGGGTCTTTTTTTTTGGTCTTTTATCACGTAGTAGTGTCCGTATACGGTTATTTTTTTCCGTGTTGCACTGTGTTATTACTGTTTTTTTTATATGAAGATTGACTTTTGTTAAGACATGTTGATAGCAAATGAAGACGGAGATTAAAGAACTGATTTTGAATTAAGAACCCACGTGATTTAGCCTAAAATTTTCTTATTAACCTTGACCTATTTTTGGTAGTTTTTATGTCGATAATAATGAACAAGTTTTAGATATTATCTTACAGTTGAAGAAACTTTTTATGTATAAATGATAAAGTAAATAAATAAACTAATGATATACATATGTACGTAGCACTTAAATGCAAATAAGTATTTAAATTCGTGACATGTTTATTAAATTTGTTGTTCACAGTGTTGCTAGAAGTGGGAATTTTTTGGCAATAGGCAAAATCGGGCAGATTGTTTAATTATCTGTAAATACCGTTTTTACGGGATTCATAGGATCTTTTGCACAACTTTTATGTTCATCGTGCAAGTTCCCTACACAATAGGAGATGATTGAAATCCCCAGCAGACAATAGATAAGCTTCTAGAATTTTTATTCAATAAGACCACAAGGCAGGTCTCATCGTTCAGCCTATGGAATAGTTTCAGATTACTCTATTATATAAAATGTTTTTTTTTCGTGGGGTGTGGCACATTGGCTTAAATTAATTTGCGTTTGGTTTAAATAAATGTGCGAATCCTACACCTGTTTTTAGTTTGCACATCATCGACTTAAATATACAGTCAGAGACTAAAGTTTAAATACACCTCAAAAACTTAAAGTATGCAGTTTTATTTGTCCTAGTAAATAGCAAAAAACAACAAAAAATATAGACTTCACTACTAACCTGACATTAATTCTTGAAAATACGATAAAATTCACTGGAAAAAAAGTTTAAATACAAACATATTTACATCTTTGAATGTTATTACATTTTTTAAATAATTTAAAAAAGAAAAACATTTCAATACTTTGTTGGGCCGCCAATGTCTGCAAGCGGCGTGGCATAAAAATTACCGAGCTTTCTGTTCAGAAGGCGATATTTCTGACCAGATTTTTGTAGAAGCTTCTTTTAGCGACTCTTTGCTCGTTATTTAAGTTTTTGCTAATTTCCGCTTCATTAAATCCTAAACATGCTTAATTGGTTTAAGTCTGGCGATTAAGGTTGACTATAGAGCTGTCTGGGAGCATAATAAAGCAGCCACTCTTTAACAGAAAGTGCGGAGTGCTTGGGATTGTTATCCTGTTGATAGATCCAACGGGGTCCAAGACCCAATATACTCTTGTAAAGATGTTGATTCATTATGCCATAAATAGGAACAAAATTTTGTGTTCGAAGGGCAGTGTTTGGTTTGCGCCAGACTTTTGCACATCCATCGCTTCCAAATAAATTAAATTTGCTATCTTCTGTAATAAGAACTGCTCTCCATAACTCAGCGTCTTTGTTTTTATACTTATTTGCAAACTCTAGTCTAAGTCTTCTGTTTTTTTTTCACTTATCAGGGGTTTCTTTCGGGGAAGTCTGCTTTTATATCTATTTTCTCGCAATGCTCTTTGTACAGTTCTTGGATGTACATACTTGTTGCAGTTATTAGCAATATTATCTGGAAGTTGTGGGTCACTTATTCTTGGATTCTTTTGCACTTCTCTTACAATGTAGTTAACATCACGATTGGAAAGTTGTTTTGGTCGGCCGCTTCTTGGCATATATTCTACTGAATCTGTTTGCTTATATTTTCTAATTATACTAGAAAAGAGTGCATTTAATAATTTTCCTATTTCTCGATAGGACTTTCCTTCTTTAAAGTGTTTTATTATTAAATGTTTAACACTGGTCTCAATTTCTTTACCTTTCTCCATAATTTCCAATAGAACTTCGAATGCTGGCAATAAGAACGCTACTAATAACAACTGGTGGCTTGTAAAAAAAGAATTTGATCGAAACATAAAATGTAACTGTACTTTGTTTTTAAGAAATGAAAGTTTTGCAAGGTGTATTTAAACTTTTGTCTGCTGCATTTTGTTGGTATTGTGGGATTTACCGTTACGTTTGCAATTTACAAAGAATTTTTAGTTTTTTGTTATTTATGTACATATGAAGACAAATAAAACTATAATTGATCTTTCTACCGACAACTCGTTCTTTATTCGTATTCCACCATATAAATTGAATAACTGACGTTGTGATTTCAAAAAATGTACCTACATATATATCGCACTTTATCAACAAGAGGGTATTAACTCAAAATTTTTAAGATGTATTTAAGATGTGATTTCAAAAAATGTACCTATGCATTTTTAAACTGTAACTCATGCTAATATCTTTAGATACCTATGAGTAGATTATTGTTTTTATTTGTTCCAAATACAATAGTATGTTGTTCTTTGTAAGTTGAGTCAATTTGCTTGTATCTTTTAAAAATTTTTCTGATATTCGAAACACGTTGCTATAAAGAGCTGCCGTCTGTGTTTTGTTTATTTTTGTTTTTATAAGTACATGGAAGAAAGAAGTCATCTCTTTTAACGATATGTAACATCATTATAATAATTTTAATGCATTCGTCGTACACTCTGTCAAATAAGTATAGTATTTTTATTTGGGAAATTTAATCCCCCATATGTGTAACTTTTCTTTCTACTTTTTTAAAAAACAATCACGAAGTTATTCTTTTAAGTCCAGTATTCTGTTCAGTTGTTCATGCTAAATGCTGTCAAACTACATAAGTATGTACATACATAAAAAGTCTTTAGCTCCCGTCTCCATTTGACATTAACATGTCTGAACAAAAGTCAGACTTCATATAAAAAAAATATTATTTTTAATACTGGTTTTTTTATATGAAATTTGACTTTTGTTAAGACATGTTGATAGCAAGTGAACACGGGGGTTTACAAAATGTTGCAGTAGTAATACTCTGTTTTTGCTGTGGAAAAACATTGAAATGTTTTTAGCAACAGAGCTGTGAAATAATTATTTTTTTTTTGGGTTTTAATTTAAAATTGCCAACACTAGTGGGTTCTATTTCCAGGGCCTATCAAGATGTAGGAAGTTTTTTCCGGAAAATCCAGCCGACCTACACCCTTTGCACAGGAAGAAGACTCACCAGAGTCAAATCCTAGAGTATTACTGGTCTCCACCAGTATCAATCTTAGTTATTTTTACTGGTACTACACCACGTTAAGAAGTGAGGTTACAATCCTCACTTGTAAGTTTTAATTAGGTCCTCCACCAAGTTCTATTATCCAATTGTTTGGTTACTTCTTTATATTAAGTAATTTTTGTGTTTTTATTTGGTCTCCACCAGGTTCTTTCTTCCACTTTTTTAAAAATGTTTTTCTTCTCGTAAAATCTTACATCTCATTGAAACTTTATTCACGAAATAAAATGTATCTTCTGCAATTCTTTCGTTCTTTTACTTAACCAAAGCTGTGAAATAAAGCAAACGGGCATTATTTCATGTGAAATTTTTCAAACAACAGCATTTGTAAAACAATGTGGCATATTTAAAACAATAAAATCGTAAGATAGACACCACAATTTAAATGTTAAATTTTCCTTGTGAAATAATAAATGTTGCTCAACATTTTTCACAAATTCGAACAGAGTACAAATTTCAATTAATTTGATTTGTTCTCTAACTGTTATAAAAACTGTTGCAACATAACAAGGTATATTTATCTTACTAGGTAGTGGCGTCCCTACAACAATACAAGAACAACATGGCATTTTGTTGAGAAAGCATGAATGTATTTTTTGCTTTCTCGCTTGTGCACTATAAAATTTTTAAACACATACCACATTTGACAGGTCGAACTACTAAATAAGCTGGGCGGACGACACTACCTAGTAAGATAAATATACCTTGCAACATAATTTTTGCATTTGTTTTATTTGTCAAATAACTATAGCACTATTCGAATTATTGTTTCTGTCATTATCAGTAATCAAAATTACTTAACGCGTGGTCCAAATAAAGTATTTTTATAAAAATGAATTAAAATGAACTAATTTCTTCTGGTATATTATTATTATTAAAATAACAAACATAACTATTATTTATGGAAAAGGATTTTTTTAATGTGACGCCGATGCTTGCTTTGTACTAGCCTATGCTATCAAATCAATTTTTCAAGATGGTTTCTGGTTCTATCTTACGAATGGCTCACTAAGTCGCTTAACTCATAACATTTAGGGTCTGGATTGGCCTAATACCAATAGTATTGATAAATTTGCGGTCTCTTTTCTGGCGTGTTTGTAAAGGAAAAAGACAATATATTGGATCTAAGAACAGGTGTAATGGAAGAATAGGAGCGAATTTATGTTTATTTAATGAAATCGTTGTTTTTCTCAATCCCCAAAGAGTTTTTAATTAATTATTAAAATTGTCAATCAATCCAGCAAAACTCAAGTCTATAGTTATTTAGCAAACAAGACGAATACAGAAATTGAGCTTCAGTTGTTATTTCAGCCGTACTTCGAAAAAGAATTACCAAATTTATTCATATATAATAAAATAAATATTTTTTTTTAAATACATATAAGTTAATGTTACAAATTAGGAACGCATTATTTCGCATAAAAAGGCTATAGTTATTTAACAGAGTGTATATGCACGTGTGTGTGTAAAGTGCATTTGTTTTATTTCAAATTGTAATTTTTATGTTTATTTTATTTAAATGAATATTTATTTTGTTATTTTTAACACGATATGACAAATTTGCTGACACCAGCAAATCTGTTATAAACTTAACCCACTGGTCCCATCCAATATGTTTTTTTGCTAGACTAGCGTAATAACACGGAACCACTCCTACTATCCTAATCCAGTATATATTATGCACATTAGTGTACATATTGTAGTTCTCTAGGTACACCATAATAGTTTTTCACTTTGTATGGAAGCTACCACGCCCACGGTACCAATCTAGTGTAAATTTTGCTAGACTATGCACATTACTATGAGGGTTACTTGTACAAAGTTTCAAGACTCTACCTTTTGTAGTTCTCTAGGTAGACGATAATTGTATTTCACTTTGTATGGGAGGTACCACGCTCCCTATCCCAATTCAGTCTATGTTTCGCTAGACTTTTATTTTTGCGAAGTTTCAAAACTCTAACTACTGTAGTTCTCAAGGTACGCGATAATTTTTCACTTTGTATGTGAGGTACCAGGCCCACTATCCCAATCCAGTCTGTACTTTGCTAGACTATGCACATTAGTATGAGGGCTTTTAAATATATCACATTGTTTTAACAAAATTTCCACAAAAAATTTTACAAAAAAAATTCCACATGAAATAATGCTCATTTGCTTTATTTCACAGTTTTGATCAAATGTTGCCAGAAACATTTCATATTTTTCCACAGTAAAAACAGAGTACTACTTCTGCAACATTTTTTCATGACTTTTTCATACAAATTTTTTTATGTATGTAGTTTGACAGTATTCTGCATGAAAAACTGAACAGAGTACCAGGCTTAAACCGAAAACGAAAAATAAAATAAAGAAACCATAAAAATAAAATAAAGCGAAAAATTGTTTATATAAATACACTTTATTATATACAAATCTAAATTCCTCATAAATTTATCCTTGAGGGTAAAAGGGTTGCGCTGGATATGGTCGAGAACCCACAAAAGCATAAGGGTTAGCATTAATAACTCGAGCAATATCACTATAAGTACGTCCAGTACGTCTACTGCTGCCACGACTAAAATGTGGGCTACTATAACCACCATAGTAGCCGTAGTAGCCTTTCAACAACGGTAAGTATAAGCCGGCACACAAATCACTGCACAACATGGTGAAGATCAGTGTAAATAAAATATATAAAAGTTTCATGTTTCTGTTGAAATTATTTATTCGAATACTCTTTCCGCGCTTAGAAGTTCTTTTTTACTCAAGGTTTATTCACAACTGGATGCTTTCTTATCTTCAATGGAGGTATTTATATAAAGAGTGTGATAGAACAAAAGTAAGAATAATTAAAAAAGTATTTTTTTGTTTGTTCTTACAATAAATGTGAAAATAATTTACATGTATGCAAAATGACTTTTTCTAAATGTTTCTAAACAGCGACAAATCTTGATACAATAAAAACAAGTTTAAGTGATCCAGTGATTCACTTTATTCCCTCTTAAAAGTTTATTTATCATGATTTAAGTTTTAAAGTTCCTAAAATTTGCAATGATTTCTTATTATTTTATTCTTATTGGATTATATTTATACGACGTTTTAGCCGTCCGTTTCATTTTGTTAAGAACGAATTCAAATCACGTCTCGACGCACAGACTGCATGCACACTTGTAAATGGTAGATGTTTTTAGCATAACATGGTCATTGCCATGGCTGTAACATGAGAGAGTTAGTTAGTAAAATGAATGGGTTTGTGGATGGATGTATGGATTGCTAGTTGCATGGTGTTACGGTTTAATTATTATTTTTCAGATTTTAAACTTAAAAAGGATTTATTTAGTCTTTTACTTAAATGTACTTAAATAAAACTTTGAAAGTATATTTAAAGTACTTCCAAAAATTAGGTTGATTGCACTTTTTCAACAAAATTTATTCAGTAACACTATTGCACAGTGAAGCAAAGGACTACAGACCTATAAGTCTGACATCCTTTCTACTAAAGACCCTAGAAAGACTGATGGATGATCACATTCGAGACAGGATGCGCAATATGGTATTTTCACGTGATCAACATGCTTATACTAAAGGTAAATCAGTAGAGAATTAAATCCTGCTGAATCTTGATGCACATGGTGTGAGCGTAGTGGCATACGCTGACGAAAAAACCAATACAGTACTCTTCACAAGAAAGAGAGTATTTAGTTTTAACCCCCTAAGCTTGGGGGCCGAACTCTGTCGCGATCAAAAGAAGCGAAATTTGTGGGTGTAATTTTCGACCTAGGTCTTAAATGGAAATGTAACCTTCATGAGAAAGTTAGGAAGGCATATGCTGCAATGTATTCCTGCCAAGCTTTAATTGGAAAAACGTGGGGACTTAATCCACAAATGATCTACTGGATATACACTGCAATAGTTAGATCAACACTGTGTCATGGATCACTTGTATGGTGGCCAATTTTGGGAACACATACTCATGCATCATTTATAGAGAGAGTAAATAGAATAGTAGCACTTAGCATTACAGGAGCAAGAAAATCTACAGCAACTGAAGCACTGTGTAGAATTCTTGGAATCGACCCACTAAACTTATATATAAAGGAATATGCATTGAGAACACAATTAAGATTAAGACAGAATAAACAATTGAATGTTAGAAATTATGGACAGTCCACGTTGATAAGAAAATATCAACTAGAGAACATAGAAACCGATTATTTAACACCTGAAATCTATTGGGACTAGGAGATTACTACAATCATCCCAATAAAGGATGATTGGAAACCTCTGGATAACTTAACTGGAGAAATTGGGATATATACAGATGGATAAAAAAAGACAATGGTACAGAGGGTGGAGTACTCTGCGAGAAGTTAGGAATCAGACACAGTTCTAGAATTTTTGCGGTGTCTGAAGCTGCTAGGTTACTATCTATGACGCCGATATTCTCAAGTAATATCACTATTTACATAGATAGTCAGGCGGTTTGAAAGCACTCGGTAATAGGTGTATTAGATCGAAGGTAGTCAGTCGGTGTCGCAGAGAACTTCAAGCTCTCAACGAACAAGACACACTGAAACTGTGCTGGGTACACGGTCATTAATTACAATATCGTAGGAAATGAAGCTGCAGACGAGTTGGCACGAACTGGAGCTGATTTGGATATAAATGTCAGATGTGTGGACGTATATCCTGGTCTTGATTCAATGTATAGGAGGATAATGGACGTGATGCCGACACAATGTGGAATAATTCATTGAGATGCACACAGACGAAATCCTTGCTGGGGAAAAAGGGTAATGGGGAAATAGATAAGCTGTTACGTATGAGTAAGTCCGAACTGAGTATGTATGTAGGTATTATAACAGGACATAACGATCTCAGATATTTCTTAAGAAAGATTCGACTTTGCGATAATGATATTTGCAGATGGTGTGGCGAAGAAGAGGAAAATACATTCCACTATCTTTGTGAATGTCATGCACTATCACACAGAAGCAATAAATGTTTTGGCTCTTTTTTCTTTCAGAATATTAAGGACTTGAGGGGTGTGGAAGCTATGCTGATTGTCAAATTTGCGAGGATCACTGGACTACTTAGAGGGACTGAATAGAACAGAACTATAGACACCGGAAAATATCAGAAGAGTCACTATGGATCAATAATGGTCTTGTGAACCTACACACAAACAATCATGTGTGATCCTCTCTAACCTAACCTAACACTATTGTGGAGAGCAAATAAAGTCTCCATTTCAAATATATTTAAGAAAAAACGCGAACAACAATTTGTACGAAATTGTAAATTATTATTGTAAATAGCAGACTAGACTGTAGCTAAATTTAGATGTGGAACATATTTGACAATATAGACAGACGTAAACACTAAATAATTGTTTTAATAATAGAACTACCGATCGGTAAAATGTCAAATTACATATGTATGTATATAAATTGATCACAAGATTTTGTTTTGATATTTTATTTAATATTTAATAATAATGTTGTGATTTTTGTTTAATTCATGTAGTTAATAATATTATAAATTATTTTTGCATACATACCTATATATGACATAAATATGTATACATATATACCGACAGGTTACTAATACCTCATTCCGCCACTACGGCGTCAGCCATTGAAAATTCCCTGCAAAATAACTGCTTTGAAATCACTGGATTTTCCCTAATTCTCGGAAATTTGTAAAGTTTTTATTTATTTTCCTATTGGTAATTTTTGTAAACAGTTGAAATGCAGCAACTCTTAATAAAAAATTAACTGAGTACTGTACCGAGTTATTTGTTGATTTTTTTTTATTGGCAGTTGTTGTATACGATTGATATACATAAGTGCGATTGAAATACTTTTACTAGATGTACAGTCGAATTCGGCTAAGCGCAAATGAAAAATTACACGATTTATTTTTCACTTATCCGGAATTTTCAATATAAGGACTTCGGATAAAACGTGTTTCTTTTAAAAGAAGCGAGCATTTGACATTAAAAACAAAACAGACGTACATATAATAAATTTCAATGCTGTGCCCGCCACGTTGTCATTCTGACAATATTTTGTGAGATTTCCCTTTGAAAGTAAGCCACACCTAATTTTAAGACCCTTACTTTTATAGTGCTTCAGTTATGATTTATTTTTTTACTTTACATAGAAGTACCTATCCCTGGATAAAATTCTAAAATTATTTTAGAGTTGTGTTAATATTGTTTAAAACATCCAGCTTTCAAAAATAAAAGGTGTTGTCAATTGTGCAGTACCTTTAAATCGGTAAAATTGCGTACTTTTACTAACTTTTCTCTATTTTCTCTTGGAAATGAAATACTTTCGTGGAAAAAAGTATCCTGTATTTAAACCAAATACTAAGGTAGTTACTCTCAAAGTTTTATTAAAATTTAGTAGTTTTTACGTGATGAAAAAACAGACAGACAGATTCCAAAAATTGCTGTTTTGTATTCCAATTCGATTACTATACGCACCAGCTAAAATGCAAAAAGGCGTAACTAACAAAAATATAAATTTGCAGGAGAAGTAAAAACTTTTAAAAAGTGAAAAGTAATTTTTTTTATCGCAAAAGTGTAAAATATAGTTTAACGGCATTCATAATAACACTGTGAAACACCAAAATTATTCAGGGGTTCTCATATACCAATTTTGTTTTGTTGGAGTCCATGGAAAACGAAAATACCTTTGGTTTTTTTAGGTCACTTCGAAAAGTGGTTTTATAACGGTAAATGTAGAGAAAAACGCGTATTCTTATATTTTCAGATTTAAACAGGCATAACTTCTTCGTTTTACAACAGATTTCTATAATTTTTAGAATGTGCAAATATTCTCTTTCAAACAGCATATACCTTTTTAAAATCAGGTAAGAAATGGCTAAGTAACAGTGGTTGAAATATAAAAAAAAACGCATCAAAAAACAAAAAAGTTTTTTCACCGGGTTCTAGGCTGCTAATGAGATACCAAACAATGTATTTATTTATTACTATGAGAAAGAAAAATTAATTAGCTTTCTGAAATGGGTAATAACAATAGAATCGGTTAAAAAATGGATGACTTATGCAATTTTTTGTGTTTTAACTTTTGGGTTTTTTATTTACAAATAACATGTATTTCTTTGCTTTTTATAAACTTCGCTGTCAGTATCACGCTTTAAAGACCAGCAGTAGTTAGAAAGCATGCTGATTTTATTTTTTCCTATATAACGCTGTTCAATTTTAGATATTTCCTGGTGAAATCTTTCACCTTGCTCATCACTCATCCGTCCTAAATTTAATGGAAATCTTTTCAAATGAGCATGTAGATAGTGTAGTTTTATTGACATTTTGCAACCCATTGCATGGTAGGCAGAAAGCATATTATTTACTATCTGCTCATAATTTTCACTTTTTGTGTTTCCAAGAAAACTTTCGCACACTGAGACAAAACCATTCCATGCATTTTTTTCTTCAAGATTCATTTGTTGTATGAAATTGTCATCTTTTACCAATTTTCGTATTTGGGGGCCAATAAAGATACCTGTTAATTACACACAAATTAGTTTTTATTATACATGCGTTCATAATATATTTTTTACCTTCTTCTAATTTTCCGCTCGTAATTCGGGGAAAAATCTGTTCAAGGTATTTGAATGCAGGTCCATTTTTATCAAGGGCTTTCACGAATTGCTTTATTAAGCCCAACTTTATGTGCAACGGAGGTAAAATAATGTCTGTTGAATTTACTAACGGGATATTTATACTATTTTTTTCACATAATAGCTGTTGTACGTGGTTTCCATTCTCTCTGTATATAATGCTTAGAAGAATCTCGGCTGTCCCATTCACAAAAATAGCAGGGATACTTTGTGTTACCACCTTGCAAGCCATTCAAAATTGTTAGTACTTTCAAATCAGCCACAATTAGCCACTTGTGCGTAGTATAACCTATGGCATTTAGTATTAGAGACACACTATCATACGTTTCTTTGATGTTTGTAGCGTAAGCCAACGGTACTGAAGGAAGCGATCCATCGTTATGCAAAAGCACTGCCTTTAAACCTTGAAATAGAAGATAAACATACATGTATAAGTAAAATAAAAGGAACTATATCAAAAGTACTTATATTACTTTTTGTTGAATCATCAATAAATAATCTCCAATCTTGAGGAACATGACTATATCCAAGTTGTTCAAACAATTTATTCACATCATTGCAGTAAGCCAAATCACTAGTTTCATTGCTTTCGTTGAATAGTGATCCAAACAAACTGGTTTCCTCGGTCCTGCGAAATGTAATGTTAACATTTTCTTGCAAATAGTTCCACTGTTTAAGTCTTAAACCTAAAAGTTCGGTTTGTCTTTTCGACAATTCTAAATCCCGAACTAGATCATGGAATTCGCCTTGGGACATAAAGTGTTGGCTTTTAAATTCCCTTTCGGAAGGAGCATATTCTGATTGGGGGCTTACAACATGGCTTGGAGATGACTTAAACTCAGTTAAATCTGGTGATATTCTTTCTGGAACAACGTCGTTTTTCTGACGCGATACAGTCTTAATTACACTATCAACATTTGCGTATTTCATATGTTGTCTTATTTTAAAATAATATCCTCTTGTTTTCGTTAAACAGAAATAGCAATTATTTTGTCTATGCACACGTAGTGGAAGCCAGTTTACCGGTTCGAGAAATGGCAATACAAAAGAGCCATCTGGACAATTTTTCCAGGATCTTAGTGTTGCGTAACAAGACGAACAACAAACCGATGGTATATACCATTTTCCCTGTTCTAAGGGACGACTAAAATATTCTTCATAAAGGGGAATAATATGCTTATTTATCGACACATCTATTTTATGTCGTTTATCCACAAACAATCCACATAGAAGACAAAAGTTGTTCCTTTTACTACACATTTTTATGTAAACTTTAATAATAACACTTTGTATTAGTTCACTTATTAAGTATATTTGCACCAAAATCACTCCGATGGTTATTGTTCACCTACAAAAATTAAACTGTGTCATTTTCGCAACCGCAGTCTTTTATAACAAATTTTTGGTACTATTGTAGGCAGTATTAGTCTTTACCTGTTGAACCCATTAGTAAAAAAATTAACATTTTTTGTAAGTCATAAAAAAAGAAAAGTTTAGAATGTGTGTTTTTTAAGTCGGACCTAAACAGGTAAAATGGCTTAATTAGTATGCTATTTTTACTGTACGAAATACTCTTTTTTAAACACTCCCCTTTCTGTACTCAAACAGGTACAATGGACATTAATGGGTTAATTAGAATTTGTTTTTAGGCTAAATCTTGTTGTGGTTGGTGGGTTTTCAGAAAAAATGTGCAGGTCAAAATTGCATAAGTCATTTATTTTAAGAAATTTCTAAATAAAAACTAAAAGGTTAAAACACAAAAAATTGCATAAGTCATCCATTTTTTAACCGATTCCGGTGAAAAAAACCTTTTTGTTTTTTAATGCGTTTTTTTTCACATTTGTTTTAAAAATATATATCTTGTTTAAAAGATAACACTCAAACCTTCTAAAAATTGAAAAAATAATAGAAATCTGTTTTAAAACGAAGAAGTTATGCCTGTTTAAATCTGAAAATATAAGAATACGCGTTTTTCTCTACATTTACCGTTATAAAACCACTTTTCGAAGTGACTTAAAAAAACCAAACCTATTTTCGTTTTCCATGGACTCCAACAAAACAGAATTGGTGTATGAGAACCCCTGTATATATTTTTTTAACATTTGTATCATAGTGTAATTAATCAAAAACTCTATTTTGCATTTTTTGTAATTTACGACTTTTTGCATTTTGACTAACGATATGAAGACATTTTAAAAATTAAAATTCATATTGTTTTATTGTTTTTTTATTTTTCTTACATTAAAGGGGAAATTACATTGAATGGTTTCGTGAAAATAGTTTTTTATTTTTGTTGTATTGTTGATTGGAATGTTGGATTGATTATTACTTCATTATTGTCTCCAAAAAAAAATTTTTTTAAGCATGAAGCTAACGTGATGTTTGAGATTTACAGGTTCAGTTTTAGTTCTCGAGTGTCGATGTTGTAGTCGTATTATACATGTCGTTTCGTCTTTCGTTCGCAATAAAATGAATTTTAACATAAACAGCATATGTGACCCGGCCTATGAAAAGGTGGCTTATGACTCAAAAAAAAATTTTCCACTTTTTTTTTGTTTCGATAGTTTTTGAGACGCTCTTTCACGTGGTTAAAACTATAAAGTTCTAACTTGCTAAGTGCACTAAAAATGTAGAGAAAGAAAACCCTGGCAACGCTGGGTCAGAAACTGGTTTGTGCTTTGCATTGAAAAAAACATCGCTCTTTATATATGTACACATACGAACTTATCTCATTTATGCTCTTTTGCTTTTTTTGGTTGCCTTTTGGGCATGACTGTTCATAATGCAAAAGAAAAACTACTAAGAAACTGACGAAATGCATTGTTTATCTTTAACAGCTAATTTTTCGAAATTTTGTTTTTGAGCCATAAGCCACCTCTTCATAGACCGGGTCATATATATTTAAGTTTCGTAACTTCATCAATTATATTTCGCAGTTGCAACTTTAATTTTTTTCTTTTATCGCCCCCAAAATTGTGATTTTTAAGAATTCTTGGCTTGCCAATATATTGTATTCGATGGGTGGCCAAGCAATTGCAATTAACAATAATCATCATAATTATAAGTCATACAAATATCTACATATACATATAGGAAGTCACAAAAAACATATTTTCTTATAAAAAATATTATTTATTACCCTATGGAAAATCGGTGACAATTGCTGAAATTGTACTCATCCTATGACCTGTCAAAATAAAAGTCGAAAGTGGCTTGTAAATAGAGAACAAATGAGATACTGAGAGAATTGATTTAAAATTGTTAAAAAGTAGGCAAAATACCTAGAGCCAGGCTAGTATTATATTAACTCAGAATGTATTAGCACGTTGAGCAATTACAGCATTTCCTATCAATTGACCTCCTTCTTAACATTACCATGTTAAAGGGATTTATTCATAGAAAGTGTTAGAACTCAAACCAATACCTATCACCTCTAAACTATTCACGTGGCAAGTCATGTGTTAGTTTCCTTTGATCTAGAACAATGTTGATTAGGTCAGTAAATTTTAGTTTATAAACAAAAAAATATAACTAACACTTTCATATTATTAGTTACAAATATTTTTCAATTAGTTTAAATACAAACCATTAAATATCTTAACTTAGGCATAAATTGACTTACGTTACTTTCAAAATAACAGCAGAAATATTCTTTTTTGATAATTTGTTTTGTTATCTTGTATCAGAATATGTCAGCTTCCAAATAAACCCTTGTGATTAATAACGATACTTGAATATTCGAATATAAAAGGCAATGGAAAATGTGTCATATTTTCGGATTGTTTTGCGGTTAAACCATAATAAATAAACTTTTATATGTATATACATATGTACATATGTATGTGTGTACATATATGTAGTTATGCATATAAAAGGTTATCTGTATAAAAATCTTCTCTTGTTGTGCATCTTTATATGTATGTATGTAATGGGTGATTTTTTTGAGTTTAGGATTTTCATGCATTAGTATTTGACAGATCACGTGAGATTTCAGACATGGTGCCAAAGAGAAAGATGCTCAGTATGCTTTGACATTTCATCATGAATAGACTTACTAACGAGCAATGTGACAAATTTTGTTCAGCGATGAGGCTCATTTCTGGTTGAATGGCTACGTAAATAAGCAAAATTGCCGCATTTGGAGTGAAGAGCAACCAGAAGCCGTTCAAGAACTGCCCATGCATCCCGAAAAATGCACTGTTTGGTGTGGTTTGTACGCTGGTGGAATCATTGGACCGTATTTTTTCAAAGATGCTGTTGGACGCAACGTTACGGTGAATGGCGATCGCTATCGTTCGATGCTAACAAACTTTTTGTTGCCAAAAATGGAACAACTGAACTTGGTTGACATGTGGTTTCAACAAGATGGCGCTACATGCCACACAGCTCGCGATTCTATGGCCATTTTGAGGGAAAACTTCGGAGAACAATTCATCTCAAGAAATGGACCGGTAAGTTGGCCACCAAGATCATGCGATTTGACGCCTTTAGACTATTTTTTGTGGGGCTACGTCAAGTCTAAAGTCTACAGAAATAAGCCAGCAACTATTCCAGCTTTGGAAGACAACATTTCCGAAGAAATTCGGGCTATTCCGGCCGAAATGCTCGAAAAAGTTGCCCAAAATTGGACTTTCCGAATGGACCACCTAAGACGCAGCCGCGGTCAACATTTAAATGAAATTATCTTCAAAAAGTAAATGTCATGGACCAATCTAACGTTTCAAATAAAGAACCGATGAGATTTTGCAAATTTTATGCGTTTTTTTTTTTTAAAAAGTTCTCAAGCTCTTAAAAAATCACTCGTACGAGTACCATGCACTCATGGATGTACATAAGTACATACATATATATACACCTAAAACGATTATGTAAAATTAAATAAATACATACATATAAAAAACAAAATTCGATCGTTAAAATTTACCAAATTCAGTTGCTCTTTTAAACTTAAACTTATTAAACGCATTATGATGGGTGCACGAAATTTAATTATTATTAGTGCTATTGTCCTTTTGACACACTCTATTTGTAACAGTTATACATTGAGTCCAAGCGTGCCTATTTACATAGGTCAACCACAACCTGTCAATACGGTTTCAATATATCCAAGTTACTATTATTATCCACAAGTACAGCATCCCAATATAGGGGTGATATATCAGCACCCAGGTAGCGGTGTTCAATATCCATACTATAGTTGGTCAAATACACCAGCCTATAAGCCTTCATTTTCGCCAACATCAACAGATACTACTGGAGGAAATACTGGGGACCCATACAATCCCAAAAAAGATGTGGAATATATAATTTAATTACATATTTGCCATTATATTTAAAAATAAATTTTTGTAATAATTTTAAAAATTTATCTTTAGAGTACCTGCAATTCTTTAGGTGTGTTTGGTTTTAAACGTTTTTTGTTTAATATAAAATATTCATAAGGGAAATATCCTTTGCAAATTTAATAAATACATATCAAAATCGACATTTTGCATCCGTTTAAGTTTTAATCTACGCTGAAAGCTTTTAATAATAAAGGAGCTTAAAAAAGTAGATTCATTAGCTGCTCGTTGTGTACTTTTTATTATTCAAACAAAATATTTATTTAATTCATTAATTAAACATCAGTTTTTCTTTCAATTTCGATGGCTGGTTCAAGTTAGTTCTTAATGCAGTTTTAATAATTTTAGTTAAAACGAAAATGAGCACATACATGTATTTATCTATCTTTCTTTCTATCTTTCTATATATCTATCTATCTATCTATCTATCTATCTATCTATATATCTACCTATTTTTTTTTTTTTTGACCTAGTGGTAGTGCGCTACCAACTAGTGGTCCTACACAGAAACCACCACCCGGGACCGCTTTCGCATTACTTCGAGGTGGGTTCATTTACTGCAAGCAGGCAGTCATCATCCTGTTCCCGTCTAACATATGAACATTCGTACGAGATTTGGGGTTCAGCACTGGCGTTCTTTGTTTTTCATTTTTTTCTCGTAGTATTCTCTTCACAAAAATAGAAGTAATAGACCACTTTTGCGGTTCTTCTACCAAGGCCTTCGTCAGGCTGGCTACCGTCAAATTTCCTTGTGAGGTTCCCAGAATCTGCACTTTACTATGGTGTGTTCAACGTCATCCTCATCTTATCTGCACATTTCGCATAGTGCGTTGTGTTTTATTTGAAATCTATGCAGGTATTTTGCAAAATTTCCATGTCCACTAAGCATCTGAGAAAGATAGAAATTTACTTCCCCATGTTTCCTATTTACCCATATCTCTATATTGGGGATAAGTTGATGCGTCCATCCGCCCTTTTCATCACGATCCCAGCGACTCTGCTTTTGTTGGCTTCTTTTTTAATATTTGATAATTCTTTACGGGTTCCTGGTACGACTTACGTTGATAATAAATCTCCGACCTTTCCTTCAGGGTTATATCTATAGGAGGTATGGCACTCAGAAGCCGATGCTGTTGATATTGTTCGATAAACTGATATTGTACTTATGATACCACTTGGGCATATGCAACTGCAGCTATCAGCTTCCTTGTTGTTTGACCTGGGCCCTTTATATTCGGCATTATTATAGCAAGTTTTACTGCTGCTCTCATCGCCTTATCTGATACTTTCTTGATTTGATCTTCAAATGAAAGTTTACTATCAAGAAAAACACCTAGATATTTTAAGCTCCTATTCATGGTTAGCCGTCTACATTTAATTTTGGACACACAAATGTTCTTCTTTTTGTCACCAGTATTGCTTCTGTCTTAGTTGCAGCCAAAGTCAGACGTTTTGTTCTAAGCCAACTACTTATCCTCCCTAAGCAGTCGTTGGCTACGATTTCTATTAGGATGGCACTCGGTTTATCCACCACTAAGGCTATGTCATCAGCGAATCCTACTAGCTTCGCTCCATCTGGCAACGATAGCTTTAACAGACCATCATACATTAAATTCCAGAAAAATGGCCCTAATATGGAACCCTGGGGTACATCTGCGGATATTTTGTACTGCTTTGGGCCTTCATCAGTTTCATATTCCAGAAAACGTTCTTTAAGATAGCTACCTTTCATTCTGATAAGATAGTTAGAGAAACCTCGTTCCCTAATAGATTTTTGAAATTTCTTTCCAGTTTGTTGTATTAATGGCGTTCTTTATATCCAACGTTACAATAGCACAGTATCACATTTCGTCGCGTTTATTCTTAAACCACGTAAGCGTCAAGAAGTCGTTTTTCAGAAAACGAAAAAAACTTAATAACTTCTTTAATATGGGTTTCAAAATATTTTTTTTTTTTTGGAAACATGGCTGTGCGACTTTCTCAAGGGTATACAAACTTTTTTTTTTTAATTTGTTACTTACAATTAATTGTAGCCAAATCTATCGCTTACGTGGTTTTGGCGCAAACAGCAAATTTCTGTGTGTAAATAAACATTTATTTTTGTATTTATCAAAAAAAAAAAAAAAAAAACTTTTAACTTTACTAAAAATGCTCTAATTGGCCTGCAACTTTCATGATTGAGACTTTTACATTTCCAACTTGAAATATAAAAACCATTATATTTTGCATGCAAATGTCATTTGTAAGGCGCTTACGAGGTTTTGAAAATGGATTTATTTATTTTTCATACAAACTTGTTAAGATGAGAATGTAGTCTGGTGGGAAACGTTATTTACTACCATAATAACAAAAAAGTCAATTTCGAAAAAATGTCGCTTACGTGGTTTAAGAAGAAACGCGACGATTTGTAACATAGACTCTTTAGCTGAATTCACTACCTCGTTTATTGCATCGACTGTTGACTTTTTTTACGAACCCAAATTGCATTGGTGAAAATCCACCGGAGTTATTTAATTCCGTTTCTAGTCTTCCCAATATCATTTTATTCTAGAAGTTTTCCACAAGTATCCAATAAGCACAGAGGCCTGTAAGAAGATGGATTATTGAGAGGTTTATCTCCTTTACGAAGTAGGACTAAATACTGCTTTTTCCATTTTTTTGGGAAAATTCCCTGCATCAAACAAAGATTGAACACGTTTGCCATCTATCTATCTATCTATCTATCTATCTATCTTTTTATCTATCAATCTATATATCTATCTATCTATCTATATATCTATCTATATATCTATCTATTTATCTATTTATCCATATATCTATCTATCCATCTATCTATCTATCTATCTATCTATCTATCTATCTATCTATCTATTTATCTATCTATCTATCTATCTATCTATCTATCTATCTATCTATCTATCTATCTATCTATCTATCCATCTATCTATCTATCTATCTATCTATCTATCTGTCTATCTATCTATCTATCTATCTATCTATCTATCTATCTATCTATCGATCTATCCATCCATCCATCCATCTATCTAAATTTTCTCTGCTAGTATGTAAACGATTAAATCAATTGGCTATATGATAGAAATTAATGAAATGAGTTTGTAGTTGTTATTAAAACTAGGTGGTATTATGCATTTTTTTCTTAAATTGTTACAAACACAAATGTACGTCAGGAAAACGCTGTAATTGATTGTATGCGAAATTATACCAAGAGCCTTAGTTACTAGAGATCATAGAATGTAAACCTTGGTTTATATTTTATTCAAAAAGCTTGAATATTCTGGAAACTTTCAGGGAAGTCGATTTACCGTTGAAATGGAATTTCCGAGGACTCTAAATTACTTATAAAAACTTTATCAGAAAATTTTGGAATTTAAAAGTCAAAATCGGTTTATAAATTGGGATTTTTAAAACAAACGAAATCGAAAGGTTTTTAAAAACTTAAAAATTCGCCTAAAAATATCACATTTTTACCAGAATTTCAAAATATTTTAAAATATACCACACAATTAATCAAAAACAAAAAAACTTAAATTATTGGAAAATAGTAAATCCGCTAAATAAGACGAAATAAGACGAAATTAATCCACAGAAATGTCGTTAATCACGTTTTTTAAATACCAACATACATATACATATAAGATAAAAATATTAAACTTGACTAAAAAAACTGAAATTAAGAATCATAATATCGGACAAATAGAGCTTAACAATATAAACCTAGATTCGTCATTAAATAAATTAGTTAGTATAGTTAAAGAAGCTTTTTCCAAGATTCCAATTGGCCAGAAAAATCCTTGGCAGAGGGAAATTTCAAATACGTCTAAAATGCTGATTACTCAGAGGAACAAACTTAGTTACAGAACTCAACTAATCAGCATTTTAAAACAGTTGAATCACTTAATTGATTTTCATTTTAAAAGAGATAGAAATGAAGCGTGGGCTAAATTCATTTCCAAACTGCCTTCCGGCTCTAAAAAGTTTTGGAAACTAACAAAAGCTTTAAAAGGTAGAAATTCTGCAATCCCCGATCTAAATATAAATGGGGAAGTTTTAAGTACCGGTGAAGCAAAAGCAAATGCCATTGCGGAAGTTTTTAGATGCAACAATAATATCACCAACAACAATTCATCACCTTTAGATAATGTGGTTCTAAATTATGTGCAGGAACTTAACAATGTAAATCTCGCTGACAGTGACAATTTTGAATTCACAGATGCAGTAGAGGTAAAGACATTTTTTTTTTCTTTAAAAAATAACAAAGCCCCAGGTTTAGACGGAATTAACAGCATTATTTTAAAAAATATGCCCGATTACTTTTTTGAAACTTTGAGCAAACTATTTAATTACTGCTTGAGAAATGGTCATTTCCCCATGATATTTAAAAAGGCCAGGGTTATACCTATTTTCAAAACTGGAAAAGATCCAAAATTGCCTTCCAGCTATAGGCCAATAAGCATTTTGAGCTTGTTGGATAAAGTCTTTGAAAAAATAATCCACAAAAGAATCGTAGAGTTCTCAGAACAGAATAACATTATACATCAGCAGTTTGGATTCCGAAGAGAGCACTCTACGGTACATCAAATCAAACGAGTGGTTAATATTATTGAGAATAATAAAAGAAATCGTAGAAGTACAGGTATTATATTTCTTGACATTGAAAAGGCTTTCGATACAGTATGGCATAATGGCCTATTGTATAAACTTAACTCTTTTAGTTTTCCTTTATATTTACAAAAAATCATACAAAGCTTTTTAGACCAACGTTCATTTGTAGTTTTCGTGGAGCGCATCTCATCAGATGAAAAACATATACTCGCAGGTCTACCGCAAGGTTCCGTTTTGTCACCTACGCTTTATTCGTTATACACGTCAGATATCACTCTACGCAGGGATCAGGAAGCAGCATTTTATGCAGACGATAGTGCTTTTATTTGCACCGGTAAGGTATCTAATTCATTAGTTAGGAAAATGCAAGAGAGCTTAAATTCAAGCCAAAAATATTTTAATAAATGGAAAATAAAGGTCAATGATGATAAAACACAGGCCATTATTTTTCCATATAATAAGTCGCCAAAACGCATACCTTCTCAATCTATGATGTGCCGTGGGAATGTTATACCTATAAAGTCAGAAATCAAGTATTTGGGCATTATAATGGATAAAAAACTAACATTTAAGCAACATGTCAACCAAATTTGTGAAAAAGCTATAAAGTGTGGTCGGGCATTGTTTTCCATACTCAACAGAAGATCTAAATTGAATATGAAAAACAAAATATTGTTATATAAAATGTGCATTCGACCAATTATGAGTTACAGCTGTCAAGTATGGTTTCATAAAACTGCGAAAACTCATACCAAAAAGCTTCAGATTATACAAAACAAGAATTTGAAAATAATTCATAATCTTCCTCGTAGGTATCTGACAAATTTACTTCACAGTAACTTTGGACACAAGATGATAAACGATTTCACTAGAGAACTAACACTGACAATGCAGACTGTCAAACTTTGAATCAATAAGGAATTTACAAGGTAATCACTAAGATTCGTTCGTTAAGAATGAATGTATTAGTGATTATCCAAACAAATTTCTTTATAACTTCCATAGAGATCAAAAAGATTTTTGTGAGCTATTTTCCTTAAGGCTGTATATTTTTATTGTTATTAGTTTTGTAAATTTAATTATAAGACTCTTATTGTTGTAGTACTTATAGTAAAATGTCATACCTCTGTACCTTTTATATTTTGAACTTGTAAATAAAGACTTCAAAAAAAAAAAAAAAAAAAAACTTGACTAAAAATCTAATCAAATCACAAAAAACCTACCAACAAAAAATAAATTTTAGCAAACAATCGAACTTTCACCAAAATATCACAAAAAAATTAAATTTTACTAAAAAAAAATCGAAATATCACAGATAACATTTAGGAACAACCTAAATCATCAATTGTCGAGTTAAAAAAACGTGGAATTACCACGAAACCAATAATATACGAAAACTCACAATTTTACAAAAAAAAAACGAATTTTCACATAATATGTAAATTTCACGAAAAACGCACTTCCAATTTATTGCATTTTAAAACTAATTTGCTCTTAATCCATACTGGTGATTATTATAACTATAGCCATTTGGTTTATTGGCGGTATATGGTGGTCCCTTGTAGTAGCCTTGATGATCATACACTGCACTTGGGCCATAGATACCTGTTTCGGTCGCCGGATAATATTCGCCGTGGATATTGTTGGGGTAGTAAACGTTTGGGGAATTATTTTGATAAAAACTTCCTATTTCCTCTGGATGAGGCCTTTGATTGTAACCGTAACCAACGTGCGCATAGCCCGATCGACTGTAACCATTTTGTGTGTACGCACCATTATGAACATATTGCGGAGGTCTATGATTTTGAGATAGATTCGGTTCATGAACTAAATCGTGTATTATGTCTGCTATAACATCAAATGTTGGTTTAGCTGTAGCGTTTACAATGAATGTGACAACTATTAAATAAATTGTAACTTTTTTCATTATGCCTTTTTAAAATTATTTCTTTTCAATGTTTAAAGTAGAACTAAGGCTTGAGATGATTTTAAACAAGTTTTTATATATAGTCCATCTGCATAAAACCGAAAACAATGATAAGATTTGTTATTGCATTTCATATTTCCTACGTACAAACAAACAAAAACTGAAGACAGTGGAGTGTTTAACCAAAAAATTATTTATAAATTGTGAACGCGTTTGCTTTGCTTTTAGAGTAGACCATATCAAATTTTAAGACTCTTAGGCTAGTTATTATAACTTCCCAATAGCTAAAGTTAGAATTTTGTCGGAGATATAGATGATTTTTCGATATAATAACGAGGACGAGGCTCTACTTAGTCTATCTATCTATAGAAACCAGCAGACCTATCTATAAAAAACAACGTTAGCTGACGATAGTGACAATAATGCGAGTTTAATCATTTTTCTTCAAGCAAAACGAGCAGACCTATGTATAGAAACCAATGTTACGGTTGTGATAATGGTGTCGACAGTTTTTGAGTTCAATAATTTTTCTTCAACCAAAAAGCGCTTAACGTGGCTAAAGAAGTTTTTACTTCAATAATAATCATTAATGATGACGACGGTTTTTGGTGACGTCGGTTTGTGGTGACGACGGTTTTTTCTTCAACAAAAAATTGCTCAATGTGCCTAAAGATGTTTTTACTTCAAAAAATTCGATAATCGAATGTATAGACAGCCCGCGCAAATTCAAAATTCACCTTTTTTTAACAGACCCCGTATATATAGATATATGATATTTTTACAGCCATTTGCTCAAAACTTAAATTAAACCGCTAAATTTTTCAATCAAAACTTCAACTTCAAAAATGGAATTGGATATAGGCTAATGATTTGTTTAATACTTCTGTTTTCATCTAAAAGTTTCATGTTTTTTTTAAATTTTTAGTCAATTTATTTATTTATTTATTTTATTATTCAATATAATTAAATTTAATAATAAGGGCATATTTAGACTGAAGTAATTTTTTTAATAAAATATGTTTACCAAAATTAACTCTTTTCTTATGAAAATCATAGGTGTGGAATAACATATTTATATTCAATTCTATGTCCCTTTATACGATACCTATTTTGGTAATTTTTTAATTAAAAAAAAGATGCGTAAGAACTCATTTGAACACTAAACTAAATCGCTGCGAAATTTTTAGTTCGGATAAAAAAACGGATCTAAGTCTGACTCAAGTTCTTGTTGAGGATAGTTTAAGCTAAAAATGGACAGGGACTAATTTTTCTTGGACTCTCAATTAATTTAACCTGATATAGTTTCGGAATGCAGAACGACATTGAGATCAAGTAACTCGAATCAGTTTCTCATAACTTTCAGACTGGTAATTAAGCAAATTTCGTCAGATAAGTTTATGTGTCCCTTTTTCAACCAGTTCCTTTCTGAATGATTCTGATACCCCGTTGGTAATTGCAACTACCTTACTTTCATTGAGTCTCGTGCTATCACTAGCCTTTTTTGAATGTAAACTGTCGGCTGGTATCTACTGACTTTCTTCCTTACCACAAAGTCTCTCGTAATTGCTAGCATTTGTCTGAAACTAAAATCTTCCATGGCATCCAAATCAAATATGTGCCTAACCGAAGTCCTAAGCATAATGCTAGTCAGTACTGCAAATTTATACACAATGAGCGCTATCGTCTCTATATTTTCACCTTGCCTTGTGGGCAAGTTGAAGTTTTCATTGCATGTAATTAATACAGTTATCCAGCTATGTTACCTCAAAGCAAATTTCTGAACTTTCTGCAGAAATGCGGTTGCCTTTAGAGATTAATCCTTTCACCTGTCCGTCTCCTTGGGTCAATAAAACACAGAGTTGCTTCAGGTATTAACCTCTTCACCTCTTGTGAGTCTTTCTTTTATATACCTGTCGGATTCTCCCTGCTTTGTTTGATTTTATCAAAATTAGGGTTCCTAGAGTACTCCATTATAATCTTGTATTTACTTTTGTTCTTTAAATACTGGAAAATAATTTTTGATTTCAGTCTGTGTAATAATTATTCTTTTGTTTTTTATTTAAATTGCAATCTATCATACATATGAGATTATAAGCTAATTATATGAAACATTTAACTGACCTTTAAAATTGAACATAAGTGTAAAAGTACAGATATAGAAATAGAACATACATATCGCACATGATCAACCAGAGGGTATTAACTCAAAATTTCAAATCAACCAACAACATCAATATCCATCTACTGTAACAATTTCAACGTATTCTGATTACTCTTTCTTGTGTCTTGAGTACCTTTATATCAACAAAAAGGTATTATTTTTATTTGGCAAAAATATTAAAAAATTTAAAAGAAAAACAGTGTAAATATATTATTAAATGGAATTTGCTTACTATAATATGTTCAGATTTTCAAATTATCTTAAAATGTAATCACAAACAGTTTTTTACCTCTACTGAAAATTTAAACATTTTGAGTTAATACCCTCTTGTTTATCAAGTGCGATATATGTTCTGGTTAATAATTTAATTAACTATGTATATTAATAAGTTAATAATTTAATAATTTATGTTATTTGTACAAGAAATAATTAATAACAAAATTTAATTTAAGTTTTGATATTAATTGAAATAAAATTAATATAATAAAAAAACAAAAATAACAATAATAACAATAATAATAAAGTAAAGAAAAAATAATTTATTTAATAATTTTAAATTTTCTATTTCCTGAATGGAAGATCTAAAATATGAAATCTTTTAGTCTTTGTATTTCATCAGTGTCGTCTTATAAAGTAATATCTAATGGCCTTGCATGATTACTTATACCCCTTTTACATTTGGACAGAAAATGGGCAGACAGACGAGATTTGTATAGAAAGTAATCCAATACACACTCTACCTCTTCATCCCCTTGCCGGCAAATCTCGTCTGTCTTCCCATTTTCTGTCCAAATGTAAAAGGTAGCTTAGTCTATTAAAACTATATTTTAAAAACGCTACTACATCTTCATTCCACAGTGCAAACTATTTTTAATTTATTTTTATTTTTGATTATCATTTTGAGAAGTAAATATTTTTAAAATCAAATCAAATGTAGGTCAATATCAAAAAACTTAGATCTTGTTTTGTTTTATTTTTATTAATCTAGAACAACATGTTTGTATGTATGTATGTATGTATGTATGTATGTATGTATGTATGTATGTATGTATGTATGTACATACTACTGATTTATTAAAATATTCTTGGAAACCAGTTTTGAAATGTAGTGTACTTAATTATAAAAATTAGATTTCGTCCTTTTCGAAAATCACCAAGATAAGACCCACGTGACTTTTTTAATTTACCATGCGGATTACCGTTTTGAGGATTCCTGAATCCATTTTAGCTATTTTCACGATGATGTCTGTGGGTAGGTTGATGGTTGTGTTGTGCATGTCACTATTTTTGCAAAGGCTCTACCAGTATTAAAAATAATGTTTTTTTTATATGAAGTTTGACTTTTGTTAAGACATTTTATTGTCTAATGGAGACGGGGGTAAAGTTACTTAACATAAAATGCAATCACACACATTGTTATTTAAATTATTATTAATATTATTATTCTCTTGAATCGAAGCTGTTATTTGACTTTTGTTGCAGGTTTTTAAAAATTGTATAAAAATATAAACTATTAGGTGTACTTATAATAATGCAATGCAGTGTAATTAACTGCATTATATTATTTTACATAACTATCAATCTGCACTACATAGTGAGCATCTTTTAAGGAAATTTAAGGACACAAAAAAAATATCTATGCACATATGTATGTATGTATGTATATATGTATGTATAAATGCGTGTATTTGTGTTAAAAATAATATAAAACTCCAAAAAGTTGAAGGAAATATGTATGTATGTGCGACAATCTTAGAAAGGAAAGGTGTGCTTTAAAAACATCCTTACATATGTATAACATAAAGGGTTTCCCAATAGGGACCGTTATAAGAATGTATATTGCGACATCAGATGTGTAGCATGTATCGTCGTCCTGTGTCAAACAAATGGCGTTTATATTCATATCTATTGACTGACGTGTTTGTTTGTCTGTGTCACACACTCATTTTGCGTTTCGTTGACTAAAAAATTTACCCGTCCTTATTGGAGAACAATTATCAATTAGGTTTTTTTGCCACAGGTTTTATTCCCCTAAATTGTTTCTTTAACTCATCGAAGGACAAACGAACATTGATTTAGTATAAAAAAAAACTTGTTTGAAAACAATACCAGGTAGAATTGCAACTCATACTGAAATAATAAAAGGTGGTATTTGAACAAATTGTGAATGCTTGATGGGATGCAAACACAAAGGATTTGTGTAAAAAAGATACGAATATGTATAAAAGTAAAAAGGGAATTGGCGCAATTTTTTTGAGGACAATTTTTTAAATAAATGAAACATTACGAACAAAGTACATTGTAATTGCTGTTCTACTTACTATCTTTCATTTATTTATTTTATTTTTTTTTTTGTTAAAAACAAAAAAGTGTATATTTCCTAAAATCAAAAAAAGTTGAATAAACACTCTTGTCAATCAACTTGTTTCTAAAATCGAGCGAAAAAAAAAACATTTTTACTATATTTGTCCCGTTCCACACTTGCAACTTTTGTTTCCGCAACACATGTATTTGTTGTTGGGAGATTAAATAAAATGTTCATTTAAATCTGCTGTGACTCTCTATTGTTGTTGTTGTTGTTTGTTCTCTTCGACATAAAAATGGCTATCTAAAAATATACAGTCGACAGAAACACAATTTTTAAAGTATTAACAAAATGGTTCAGAAACAAAAATTGCAAGTGTGGAACGGGACTTTACGACAAGGTTTATATACACGAAAGTAGAACGAGTAAAAGGATGCGAATTCAATTTACCGAACAACAAAATGTAAACTCGGATTCTGTTTACTGAACAAGGTTGAGATTAAATTAAAAAAATGTTGGAACTGTTGTAGCATAGCCCCAAGGTCATACGGTCATATTTTCTTATTAGTTAAATTTTGACTGATGGTTATCAGACACAGCACTTCTCGCCTGGAGATCGTCGAAATTGGCTTTTTTCATCTGAACCCCGGGGTTTGAATTTAGACTCGTGTTGCTTCGAATAAAATATATAGGTACCACAGTAAAAGATACCCAAATATATTAATATTTCAGATACATGTAGTTCTGAAAATTCTGCATATGTACATACATATATAGTTTGGAAATATGGTCAGAAAACGGCAAGCTCCTTTATATCCCTCATGTTTTTCTTGTTTTATATTGATTTAAGAAAAAAGGAACTCAAGATCGCCAAAAACCCGATTGTTCACTAAAATACTAGATTTTCAGCGGAAAATTACAATTCCCACAAAAAATCAAAAAAATCGAAAATTTACAAAAATTTGCCGATAAATTGAGTTTATTAATAGATCAAAGTTACACCAAAAAATCACATATTCACCGACTTTCTATTCATATGAAGTTTTTTTTTATGTAGCCTTGCATTGGTATTCTGACCACTCCATAGAAGAATGAATATTCTTTTAAATGAAGTGACTGCTTTGTTTAATTATTTATAGAGTATTTTTGACTTCTCTAAGATTAAGAAAGGTTTCCTGATGATCTGGCCTGAGCAAGCAGTGAAATACGTATAGGAACTAGCTCTTTTCCCCCAACAAATAAATTGCTTTTTTATTATAAAACGTTATGGGTAATTAGCATAATATTAAATAACTAATATTTAAATTCCCAAAAATTTTATAAATTATTATTATTATAAAAAATATGAAAAAAAAACTAAGATGAATTCGGCACAGCTAAATAAGTACCGTAGTACCGTTAAATTTTAACAACTTTTAACTCTATAAAAAAATATCGTATTTTTTACTCCTATTTTGTGCTCATATAATTAAGTCGTATGAAAATAAAGATAGTTTCCATATGAATATGAAATATTTGAAAGTCTCTATACCTTAGCACTTCAGCGCACCCTTTTAGCATAGTTTGGACCAAGGCGAATTCATACCAGGTGGAGTTGATAGCCCAGCAGATTGTTTTTTGCTCTCGTTTTTTTGCTAATGGCTTGTCAAAAATACATTGTTTCATATCTGCTAATCTAATGTCAAAGTTGTTGTTTTGTAGTAGTTGTTGCTCTACTGCTCACACCTGGTATGAATTCGCCTTGGTTTGGACCAATGCAGCACATGGAGCAAGACTTACCTATTTGCTTTCATTTCTCTGCAGTATTTGCCATATGGGCTTGTTTTTGAGTTTGCGTGAAGCTACTGCTCTTTTTATAATCCAACGGTAAAGAATCCGCGAAATGACTTTCCAAATGACTCTCCTGTGAGAACAAGTGTATGTTAATTTTAATGTAAAATTTCTGAAACATATCGAACAAACTGCGTATTTGATTGATATTTGTTTACATACGTATCGTCTGCTTCAATGAGTCTTTTACTAACTTTTCTACTCCATAACAATGATTAAAACAAAAAATACATTTACTGATTTAAGGCCCAATTTTTTTTAATTTTTCCTTTAATAACGAACTCTGAAGCTTAAGTGAATAAATAACAAATTTTGAGTGGAAACACTATCTATCATAGTTAAATGCAAATCAAAGTATTTTTTTTTTTTCATACCAGCAATAATGAATTTTATTTGATTATTTAATTAATAACATAATAAAGGACTTAAGATAATGTAAGTATAAAAAGAAAAAAGCGCATATTAATCAATTAATAGGTATGATAAATTTAGCTACAAAATGTTTATGAAGTATTTTAAGTTTGTAAGGAATATTTTAGTATAAAATTTGCCAGGTGAAGTGAATACCTTTTTTCAAAATTTTGTTTGTAACTCTATATACCTAACTCTATATATATTATATGTAAAAATAATTGCTACATGAAAGCCCTCCTGTTCAGAAATGCATCACTGCGCTGCATCTGATGTGCTTTGCGATTTTGATGCACACACAAAATTTTTTATAAAATAAGTACCATTAATTATCTTTAATTATGCGTAGTTTCTATTTTTGAAAATAATAAAATAAATATTTTATGAAATTAATTATAAAATTTTCAGGATTAAGTTTATTATTATTGTGATAAAAAAAAATTATATTAGCAGAATGTAAGGCATTTTCTGGATCGCTACATCTTTTTTCAGCATTCTTTGCATCTATCTACATGGTAGTTTCAACTGTAATAATTTTTCTATTTCATTTTTTTATTTTTATGAAATTTATGAGAAATTATTTATTATACAAAAGGATTATTTGCGCATTGTCTAATTAAGAGCAGCGTTGCCAACTGTTGCTTGTTTGAATGCACTGTGCGTTAGATGCACTAATAAGCCCCGTAGTTTTTATTCTCGTTTTCTTTTTCTAAAGAAACAATAACCGAATTCTTTTAATTGAAATACTGCTAAAAGTTGTACATATATGTACATACTTTAACAGTCTAATGGTGGGGATATTCAAAAAATATTTTTAGACAATAAATACAATCTAGTCATTAAAATAACATATAACCAAAATTATGAAATAGAGAACATATCACAATTGTGCAACAATAGAGTATTAAGTCAGAATTATAAAATTTTCAGCAGACAAGAACCTTTTTAATTTAACATTAAACTTACTAACTTACAAAAGTTTTTAACCTTTAAGGTAAAGTAATATTGAATAAATAGGTTATACTTTTATAATAATCAGGAATTATTTTCTTTGTAATAAAGGTTAACTGGCTTCAGAAGGTTTTAGTAATGCTGTTATTAATAAATAAATATATAATGTAGACATAATTTGTTATTTTCCTTTTTCGAAAGAGTGGTAAAAATGAAGTATAGTGCATAGTAATGAACAGGACATACCGATTTTTCGCAAAAAGCGAAAAGATTGAATTTTTGAGGTAACCTTATTGTTGCACAAGTGCTATATCGACGTACATACATATATACATATGTACTCTATTTTCTTACAACTATTATAAAATCATGTTTTTTTTTTAAATAAAATCATTTTTAACTATTACTAAAAAATATAATTTAAAAATTAAAAGAAAATATATATATAATATAAATTATTTTAAAATTAAAAAGAAATAAAAATGTAAAAAATCAAAATTGTTTTGAAAATTAAAAAATGATGTATTTATTAACTAAAAAAGAATAAATTAATTAAAATTGTTTTACTAATAAAAGTGCATAACAAAAACTTGCCATAAACAAAACATACATATAAATCGCTAAACAAACTTTTGTTATTTTGCTGTTTGCAAAAATAAAAAAGAAACTTAGGAATATATAAAAGTAAAATTAAATAAAAAATAGAAATTTTAATCAAATTGAATATAGCTATGGATATAGCAAACCAATCGTTTTTAATTAAACTAGGAGTTTTGAGTTATTATATAATTTAGTTTAATTAGTTTTATTAAAATGTAATTGTTGTTGTTTTGAATTTATTATATAGTAATTTATAAAAATGCAACTTAATATTAATAAAAAAATAAATGATTTTGTAGGTGTAGTTATGTAAGAAATAATATGATTATAATAACTTAACTTTTAAATTACATACTTTTAAATGAGACTTAATGCATTTTTCATAATGAAGCGTAAATTTTTAAATAATGAAGCGTAATAGAGGATTTTTTATTTTTTTAGTTTTGGTAGTGCAACGTTTCAATTTGTCTAACTCTTAAGGGTGGCATTATATTTCGTCAATTTTGTATTTGGTTGTGGATTTGCAGTGTTAATTAGAAAAACAATGTTAATAAAATATACAAACAAACTTTAAAAAAATTGCTAAACAAAATAAACAATAATTAAAAAAGAAAAGGATATAAAAAAGAGGATTAAAAAGTAAGCGGAGTCTTTATTTTTAAAGGAGAGATAAGATAAATAACAACATTTAAAAATTAACTTAAAGGAATTTTTACCAGCATTTCAGTACTTTTGTTTACGAATTATGTTAAAATCTCTTAGCAGTTCCTGATTCAATTAAGTTTATTAAATGAAAAAATTATGCTTTCAATTCAATAGTTGTTGGTTTAAGGCAGGGCACATTTAAAAGGCCAACGTATTAGAAGAGAGAGAATTTTGATTATTTTTATTTTACATGAAATTTGCCAATGAGAAGACATCACTAAAATATAAGTAAACAAAGTGTTCTTCTCACCTTTTGCTTGGAAACTATTCCAAGTTTGTAGTAAAATGCCAACGTCTTTTATTAGAAGTAAGTTATGCATTATCAGGTTTTAATTTTTTAATTTTGACACAAACAATCAAGTCGAATTAATTTGCCAAGTACTGACAATAGCCAATTCTTTACCGCAATGGCCTAAAATTCTTAACTTCATTAAAAATTATTTGTATAAATTTATTATTGCCACCACCTGGTTATTTAAACCGCCTTATTTATAATCAATCAAACTCAATATTTTTACTTTCGTCTTTCAATAAACAATTCTTTTTGGTTTTAGATATAAATAGAAATGAAGAATTTTTGTTTTTAAAATTATTAATTTAACACTTTATTTGCACTAATCTGCCTCCCAACTTAATATAATGTGACCCTATAGTTTTTCTCTCCTTTTCTTTAAATGTATATTTTTAGGTTTTTTTGTCCCCACTACTACAACCACTTTGTTGTTGTTGTTTTTGAAATTTCTGTTGTTCTGGCGTTGTTAGGCTTAAATCAAAATCTAAATTATTTGCAAACAATTGCTCAGTAGTCATTAAAGGAACCTTAGCTACTTCATGGAATATTTTATGGGAATATTTACTTCTAATGGTTTTTATAGTACCCTTCGGTTTCCGGTGTAATCCAGCGTTCAGTATTGGCACAATTTCAGCAAAATCTTGTAGTTGATAGCCCGTATAAAAAATAAGTGTATTTGACCAGGGTGTAGCTTCGCCGTGTAAACGTAAAGCCATAAAAAGAGCAGCACAAGCCATCTTTGAATCACTTAGCATAATGCAATCGTAATCCATTAGTGACAATTCTAAAATATAACGAGCTAAAGTTAAAGTAGGCATCTGAGTTTTGGCACAGCGAGCATAACGTCTGAGAAAGCGGTACGAAAGTGGTATGCCCAAATCAAACTCTATAGTTTTAAGAGTAGTTATCTCCATTTTTATAAGTTCTTCGTGTTTGTAGGCCCCATCACAGATATATAAGAAATCCTCAACCAATGGAGGGGTCCTCTCGTCGAATTTGCATGCTATAAAAAGAGCAGCAGCTCCCAAAAGTTGTAATTTGTCTTTGTTAATTATTTCTTTGCATAGAAAAAGATCTACTATTTTGACGGCTAAGTACAAAGTTTCATGATTAAGTTCGAAAGTTTCTTGAACCTCAACCATCCAGTCGACTAGCAAAGAACGCATCCACTTTGATATGTAAATTTGTCGTTCCATATAGTCATCAATGTAAAACTGAGATTCCCGCAGTTTTAAATAATTAAAAATGTCGCGAGCATAATGAGACACTAGGAGCAAGTCATTCCAGTTGGCCTTGTCTATATCTTCGACACCATCTGGTACAACGCCAACCAAAACTTTTTCTTCTTCAAGTTTTATATCATCCGATTTGTTTTGTTTTTGCGATGCAGCAGACCTCCGTTTAGCTGCCTCAAAATTAGCCGACAAACGCGTCGAATCACAACCGGAAATGTCTTCTAAAGCCGACATATACAATGATTCCTCAGTTTTATTAAATTCATTAGAAATACGGCGGGCAGGCTTGTTTACCACTTTCTGTACCTGATGATGCTGTGGAGGTGGCAAAGGGGCTGCAGGAGGATCATCTTTATTTTTTGATTTTGCAACCTGACAATTGGTTAAAAATTTGTTTGTCTGTTCTTCCGAAGGAACTTTAAGGGTTTGGTTGGCGGTATCTTTTTGACTGCGCTTAGATGCACGTGTTGCTATTTTAGTGGCTGCAGGAGCTGCCGGCTTTTGCGCAGCTGCCTGCTTTTGTGCAGCCGCTTGAGAAGCATGTTGTAGTATGAGATTCTGTGTGTCCTTCAATAACTGTGCAGTTGCAGCGTTTTGATGTCCAAATATATTCTGCACTAAATCTTTTTTTATCATTTGCTGCTGTTTAGCATCTTCTTCGCTATGCAAAAGCGTCAATTTGTTATTAACATTATTCGTGAGATTTCCCAAAGCTGAACGCTTAATTTTATCATTTTTCTGTGGGCTATTTTCAGCTTTGCGTTTTGCCCGCGTTTGCATAACATCAACATTTTGATCTTGTACATTGCTACCTGTACGTCTTGTCAGACCTTTGCGTGCTATGGGAACAAGTGTGGTCAATGTGGTGTTGCCCACAGATTGTTTGGAAACTGCACGGGTACTCTTTGTAGGCGCCATTTTAAAATTTTTGATCTAAGCAAAACAAGCAGGGTGTTTTAGCTTTCACAAACAACAAATGATTTACTTTAATAATTAATTCTCGTCTTTTTTGTTTTTCTTCTCAAAAACTTCTTTTATTCAGTAGCTTGTTATAATTTTGTAATAAATATTTAAGTTGTGCAATTTTTTCAATTCTTTTTTAGGTTCTTCTATTTTTTATTTCAGTCTCATTTTTCTGCAAGTTTTTAATGTGTATGAACTTAGTTTAATTGGAGATCTTGTCATTATTCTTCACAGAACTCACCATTTTCATTATTTGGATGCTAATTCCTCAGTATTCTTCATAAACACCTGGTGTTTTCTGCTTTGATGTTCTCCCTCTTTATTTATCTATTTTTAATTCTGCCGCTCAAGTGAAGTAACGGCGCTTGCAACTTTTCAAAGAATACAAGCGCATAAACGCAATATCACTATGAAGTTGGCTGCAGTTAAAGCCAAAGGTTGCCAACACCTTTAGATGTTAAAAGGAGTTGCTGCTCCCCTCATGAATGGCTTTTCTCATACTTTACATAGTGTCTACCAAATAGAAACTGTAACTAATATTTAAAAAATAACCTTATTAACGAAACTTTTAGAGACTAAAGGCTTCATTAGTCTTCACTTTCTGTTGCCGTTCCGTTAGTTTCTGTTCTGTGAATGCATTTTTGTAATTACTTTTTCTGTAAAAACGCAAAAATTATTACTTTTCTTCGAAAGCATATATTCAGTTTAACTTCTGCTTATTTTTCTAATATATTATTTATCTGTATTCCACAAACAAAGTAAATAAATAGTTTAAACATATTACAATGATTTGTTGAGAGAATATCAGCTGTTTCTTGCTTTTGTTTAAAACATTGTCAAAGTTTCAGGTTCGACTGCAACAGAACGGATCGGAACAGAACAGAAAAACTAACTCCATGAACACATCGCATTTTGGAAGAATTTTACGATTTTATTGCTTTTAAATACACCACATTGCTTTACAAAATTTTCCACAAAAAAAATTGCAAAAAATCCACATGAAATAATGCCCATTTGCTTTATTTCACAGTTTTGATAATATGTTGCCAATTTCAATGTTTTTTTTTTACAGTACAGAGTATGACTTTTACAACATTTTTTCATTACTTTTTCATACAAATCATTGCATAATAATACAGGTAAAACTGTTAGAAAAGCTGTTTAAATTTGCTTATCTGAAAATGTCAAACCTTATATAAAACTCTGTTCGCGCACTTACATAAAAATTTTTAATAATTAAAAAAAAAACAGTTTTAAATATTACTCAATGCATTGTAAACTAATTGCTGTATTATGTATATTCAATCCTTTATTTAACTTGCAATGTTTATGTTTTTTAGTTAAATCTTTTCAACTAAATTTAAATCAGTTCTCGTAGGCGGCAATTCGATATTCGGCATAACCTTATGACAATAAAATAATATGCTCAACTGGATTTGATGCTGCTGATAAGGCCATGTGCAGCTCTCTCAATTCCTGACTTGCTGAAAGCAGCCATATCGGCTTTAGGCTCGTTAGATATAGTTTATAAGTACTGCATATTTATTTAGGTGTCCTACTTACATATTTCTACAGACTCTTTTAATGAGGACGACACCCACAATGTAAGGGATCTTTTGAATAATAACAGTGTGCCTTGGTTATTATATTATGGCTTACATAATATAATAACCAGGGTCAAAATGTACTAACATTTTTTATTTTGGCAGCCAAAAATGATTTATATAACAACAAAATGTACGTATTTTTATTACAGAGTTGTACTATTTTTTCGCCGCGAGTCTACCTTGTTTATTGTGCCATGGGTGGTTTGAAAAAATATAAAAAATGTTTTGAGTCCTGTGAAACAGGCTATGTGCTGATATACTCAACATGTTTATATTGCTCACACTATTCTCTCTGACACATATTTTTACAAAAGTGTGATGAGTTGATGTGAGTTAAGAAACGAATGTACTCATGCAGATCTCTACTCTGCATACATACATATATGTATGTATATGCCTATCATGTGTGAATATCAATTGTACACGTATCCTTAGAATCCAATGACGCGAATTCAATCGTTTTTCTTCAACCAAAAAGTGCTCAACGTACCTAAAGAAGTTTTGACTTCAAAAATTATGCAAATAACAAAAACACAAAAGCGCAATTTTGAAATAAGGCCAAAATTATCAAAGGAATAAATTCAATACCGTTATACAGTTAATCTTAATTAATTAGGATAGAAAATTAATATATAATACCAAGAGTAAATTATGTTGATACATAAAGAGGTGTCCATAAATGAGGGCAGCGGGTGTAAATGAGTTAAATAAAACAAAAGCAAATCAATGGTTAAAATACCGTTGTTAAATTTAACAATGTTTACCACTTCCTAACACTTTTAGATTAGTAGAAGATATTATTTTGGTGCAATCTTTGAGCAGTTTTAAATAATATTAGGAAACAGTAAAAAAAAAACATGCAAATGTAACCCAAAGAGTTTTCTTAACACTATTTGTGAGCATTCGATTTATAAGTAAGAAAATTATGAGTGTAAAAAAGTCTATGTTGAGAGTGATCTTGCCAGTAAGTTGAGTGTTAAAAATATCTTTATTTTGTTACAAATTTACTTCAAACAAAATAAATACATATCAACATACATATGAACATATAATTTATTTGAATTTATTGATTTAAAAATGTACGAAAATATGTGCTCTGGTTATCTGTTTAGGTTATTATTAAACTCATCACCACTGCCTCAAAGTACTGGGAGGGTACGCGTAGATTTATATGTACATACATACGTACATATCAGTGATATCGTTTGGTTACATTTTTCGTAACTTTTGAGGGCCCACGTCATAATGTAAAATTTTGATATAATTAGTCAAATTTTCGTAACTTGATACCTGACAAAATAATGTAATATCTGCGAAATGTTTCATTATTGGCAAGAACTAGGTGTTCCCGTAAGCTAGTAGATAGAGTACTAGTCTATTGGCCTGATTCCCAACAAGGACTCTGGGTGTTTAACTACAACGAGTGAAGGTCTTTGCTACTATGATAACTATATTTGATAATTATATGTATACATATACATACATATACGATAATCTATAATTTAAGTTAGAATATAATCTGTAATTGTATTGTAAGTTACATATTATTTAAATATATTTAAAGCATAAATTCATAAATTAAGTAAATTTCAAAAAACACAATAAATGAAGTTTATACAATCATTTGAGATATTCAATTGCTTGTAATTTACAGGTCAGACTACCAAAAAGATGGCCAACAATTTCAACGGTACCTTTTTTAGTTATGGTCTGGTATATACATACATATATGTATATTTAATTTTGAATACCTATAATTTTGTAATTCTGTTTGCAAGTTAGAAGATTTTTTATATTTTTTCAAGGACTTTAAACACTGTTATTAGTGTTTGCTTCAATCACCATGTGCAATCGTTTTGGTTATCGAGTATAACCAAACAAATTTTAATCGAAGCTGAATTCCTATACGAAAATATAGTTCGCGTAACAGATCCTGAAAGAGGCTAATGGAGTTTATCCAATTTGTGAATACTATCATTCCGCCAACCAATTTTAGAGTTAAAAAAAAAGTTCATGTTTGAATGATTTTTTGCTTTAATTTGTGCATATGTATGTACATATGTATTTAATACATAACCATGTATAATTTTTAAAATAAAATAAAAATTGAAGAAATGCCAAGCTCTAAAATAATTTGTAGGTACGAGGTGTGGATGGATCAATCAACCCTAGGCCTTTACAAATGGCTGAGTTATTTCCAAAATATTTTGATTCTGCCCCACTGTGCAGTGTTATGTTGTTAATATTAGATATTAAGCGCAATTTCAAATGTTTTTTAAGGTTAGGTTAGTATTTGAGTTTATTTTAAAAAAATTCAGCAATGTTAAATTTTAAATGAATAAATTAAATTCAAAAGTTGAAAACAATTAGGTGATATCAAGGCGCATTTAACGTAAATACTCTTTGGGTGGTATGGTAAAAAACAACAAAAATTTGTGATTTACTCATTATTTCCAATTAGCACAAATTTGAAATTTTCTTCCAATATTTTTAACTAAATTTAGATAGAGTTCTTGTCTCTGTTCTTTAATTTATTGGAAAAGCTTTATATTCTAGCGACAAATTACGGCATTCGCTATCGATCGAAAATTCCATTAAAATTCTGTAGGAAATTCGATCGGTATCGACGCAGTAATTTGACCCTGGTCTATATTTTAAGTTAGAATTAATTTGTCAAAAGTTTCAAGCATAAGTAATCCATTTAAATTTACCACACACATTTAAAATCATCGTTGATTAATGTAACTCCAAAGAACTCTTTTACAAGAAATTATTTTACGTCAAATATACATAAGTACATATGTATGTATGTATGTACATATATTTTATGACAACTGGAATTGGTGCTATTTATAAAATAAAACTTATACGTAACTTACACCATGAAATCGTTTCATGAAATTTCTTCAATTCTCTTTTGAACTTTCTTGTTTTTCCTTGCCTCTCTACACCTCTTGCCATCACAAAACCGGTTTCATGCAACTGATTTCATGAAAAATGTCATCGTGTAATTTAGCTATTAGTGCAGAAACATTTTATTTTTTTTTTTTGTTTTTAAATAATTTCGTTTTACGTTTTCTATAGGATCAAAATACGGAACCAATTCCACTTCCGAACGAAATATAAACTTGGAACATGGGTGTTTGTTTTGCTACATTAATTCTTATCTTGCCACATTAAAAGTGGTTTTCTATTTTTTTTGATTTAATGAAACCGAAATGAATCTATAGCAGCTAAAACAATTCCGTCCAAACGGAATTTGTGACATGCCTGTATACTATGCATATTTTTTCTTATATTGAAGAATATTCGCTTTATTTTGTTGACTATATTTAAATACACACATCTTTATTTAAAACGATTATAAATTAAATAAATATACAAATATGAAAATAGAATAAAAATTATTTCCACAACTTAATTACACCATCACGTGCGGCTGAAGCCACATAAATTTGATCTTTATCCGTTTTGCACATAAGTAAATCTGTGATGGCATCATGATGGCTAGCCGAAGGCATTTCAGGGCCCGAGCGTGGATTCTCTTCGCTAGAAGCTCTAAGAGAATTAATATCAGCTACATTGCCCAGCGAAATGATGTGTTCCTCTATGACTTGACTACCCTCAATTAAGCGGGAACTAAAAGAAAAAAATTAAATTTAAAAGCTTTATGTAAACATGTTTAAACAAATTATAATGATAAATATACTCATAGTTAAAGGATATATCATTAAGATTGTCCTTTGCAGAGGGTATAATTAATGAAGACATTTTGGGTTGTATTATGTCCCAGAAACGTAAACGCTGATCTGAACTACCAGTTATTATAAAAGGATCATTATCGACTACACCACTTAATATGCCACAAGTGGTAGCTGGATCATTCTGTTTTACAATAAGAACACAAATGATATAAATTTTAAATTCAAAAGACTGAATATTTATTAAATTATATCGTACCATACTAGTGTAAGATAAAACTGGTGCTGAACTAGCCCATAATACAGTATGGCGATGACCTGTTTCTATATTCCATATAGAAACCTCATTATTAGATTGTGAAGCTGAAATAAGACGCGATGGTTCTGTGGGATGACAAGCCACTTTACGTATCCAGGAATCAGCTGGATGTTTAATTTCTGCTATGGGCAATCGAAATCTTAAGTCCCAACAAATATGTTTGCCACCACTAGTGCCAGTTACTAACCAAGATCCAGTGGGATCAGCACAAATAGTTGTAATAACGCCATGTCTTAATTCGTTTTGCAAACGCCAAGCACTATTTTGCATACGCGTATCCCAAGCTACTATGCCGCCATATAATGTAGCATATATAATAACACTTTGTAAACTTTGTTCATAAGAATGCATGTCCACAACAGGTCCATCATTTTCACTAAAATAGGAAAAATGAAAATACGCATATAAAACTAAAACTTTCAACTAAAAAGTACATTGGTTGGTTGCTTTGTTTTTCGTATTATTATTTATTTGTGAAAAAAGATTTTCTAAAACAGATTTTTTGGTGTAATTGCTTTTTAAGTTCAGTTTTGATCAAATAAATTGTGCAATATTTGATAACTTACTTTTGATCTAAATGCAGAGCCTGCTGTAAAGTCATTTTTGATGAATTTCTATCTATGCGCATTATCAACAAACTGCCATCTTTTCCACCTACAGCTAATGACTGCCCGTTATCACATGCAGCCAATGAATATATTGGTGTGTTAGCGATATATACTTGTCGTGACTTATTAATACCATGACTTCCACTTAATTTATTTGCATCCCATAGTCGAACTGTACCATCTATACTGCCGCTGGCAAATAGTGATCCATGTGGCTTGAGTGATGTCAACTTTATAACAGATTCGGAATGTTCGTGTAAATGAGCGACCATTGTACCACCTAAACGCCACCCCTGTGGATACGGGCTGTTGTGTTTATCTAAATGGCTACGTTGTGATAAAGCTAATACACTATAACGATTTTTCATTTTAAAGCGTAAACTTTCCAAATCTTTACGACACTCTGATGAACGTTCTGGAAAAAGGAATTTCAAAATTCAAACAATTTTTCAAATAAAACATTGTATGGCGAAACCAAGGTATATTTATTTTACTAGGTAGTGGCGTCCCTACAACAAATACAACAATACAAGAACAACATGGCATTTTGTTGTTGCTTTGTAGTTCGAAATGTCAAAAAACATAGAAGAAAATTGAGAAGGTATATGTGTTTTATTGCTTTCTCACTTCTACACTATAAAATTTCTGAACACAAACAACTTTTGACATGTCGAACTACTAAATCAGCTGGGCGGACGACACTACCTAGTAAGATAAATATACCTTGGGCGAAACTTTTGAAAAATTCTAGTATGTTTTAGATTGTCTGCCCTTTCTTTATATACTTGAATATTTTTTAGGGATCATAACGTTTATAAGTTTTATAAAAAATTACTTTTAAATGGTAATTTTCAAATTTTTAGTTTTTGCTTGTAATATAATAGATATTTTTCAAGATTTATTTTTTGCTTGGGAAAGAACAGTTCCAGGGGGATTATTATGTATTTCGATTCGAAAAGGAAATCACTCGAATTTGTATGACTTTAACATTGTGTTTCGAAAAAGATTTCTTTCGAATCGAAATACGTAATAACCCCCCAGTTTCATTAAAAAAAATTAAACTTAAAAAAAAAAATATAAAACTTGAAACTAATAGTTATTTAACTAACTATTATTAACCAAGCTAAAAATAACACTTAAAAATAACAATGTTTTCCAAGCAAAAATAACTTTTCTACTGTAAGCAAAAAATAAAACTTTCCACCAAACCAAATGTTTCGATTTTTTCTGAAGTCAGACTTGTCATAAGGAATTCGTTAAGACATTTCGGTAGTTTGTCTGAAATCAGACTTATTGTAACGAATTCGTTAAGACATTTCTATAGTTTGTCTGAAAACTGAAAAATAACGAATTCCTTAAGACATTTCGGTTATTTGTCTGAACAAATAAAAAAACACATAAAACTTTGATTTATATGTAAGAAAATAAAAACCGAATTTGTATTAAAGAAAAAGAATATTAGTATATGCGAACAAATTTAATAAATATGTATATCCAAGATGGACAATTGAATTGATTTCGGTAAAGTATTGCCTTGAATATCAAGTCATTAACTAATCGTGATATGCACTTAACTTTCAGAGAACGAAGTTCTAGCTTATACGGAGGTACCAGCAGAAAACATGTTGCGATTTTGTACCTATATGTCGATGCGATTTCGTACCTACATTTCGTTACGACTTCGTAACTATATATCGTAACGATTTCGTACCTACATTTCGTTACGATTTCTTAATTACATATCGTTGCGAAGTCGTGTCAACCCTTTCATATAAAAATCGTTACGATTTCGGTAATATTTCGGTTCCGAAATCGGAAGATTTTTTCGAACAGTCGTTACGAATTCTTTATGAAATCGTAACATTTGGTTTGGTGGGTTATTAAATAATTTTTAAATTCAATTTTTATAATAAAATTCAAACAAATAAAAATTAATGCAGGAAAAGGTAGTCCTCGTAATAACGATTATGTTGATGTACTTCTTCATCGTGTAGCATTTCTCCTTCATTATGATTTCGCATAATGAAGGATATCGATATCGCATTCGATATCGAGTAAACTATAGTATCGAATAACAAATCCGATACGAGTCGAGTAATCTAATTATGCCATTCGACATGTATCGAATCGTTATTTATATCAAATTGTAATAGATTAATAATAAGCCAACAAGTGAACAAGAAAACACGGTTTAAAAACATTTCCTTTCGAATAAATTTACGATACTTTTTATTCGATATCGAATAAATGATACCAAAATGAAAAATTACGAGTTTTTATTCGATATCGAAGCGATTAGACCCCTGGCTTAAGTTTTTTAATATATTAAAAATAGTTTAAATAAAATAATTATTTGCGATTCCTGATATTTTTTAACCGACTTCAAAAAAGAAGGAGGTTATCAATTCGTCTGTGTGTTGCTTTTTTTTTTTTTTTTTTTTTTTTTGTATGTTTGTGCCTTCATAACTCGGTCAATTCTGAACCGATTTTAAAAATTTTTGCGCCATTAGAAAGGTTATGGCTACAGATTGGTCCCATTTTAAAAACAGTTTAAAAGTTTAAAAATTAAAGGGTGTCCCCATACAACATACATGTTTTTTACGTGTATTATGAACTTTATAGGTCACCCATTTAAAATTAGAAAAAAGTGCGTATCACTATAGCTCCCAATAACAAAATGTAATTAAAAAATAAAATTAAAAATTAAAGGGTGACCCCATAGGTGACGTAATTTCACCATTATGGTCCTATCTTCTGAACCGTTATAGACAAACACTTGAAAGTTGCACATAATGTTCGTTACTATGTCTGTTATAATAAGTATAAATATTTAAAATTAGAAATTAAAGGGTGTCCCATTAGTTGGTTTATTTTGATATATATATGGCAAAACTTTTGAACCGTTATAGACAGACAGTTGAAATTTACAAAGAACTTGTATTGCTAAGTCCGCTAAAATAACAAGTGTAAAATATGAATTTGGAAATTAAAGGGTGTCCCAATAGTTAATGTAAAAGTGATATATGGCCAAACTTTTCAACTGTTATAGATAGACAGTTGAAATGTACAAAGAACCTATATTGCTTAGTCCGCTATTACAACAAGTATAAAATTTGGATAAATTAAAGGGTGTCCCTATTATTGATGTAATTTGACCATTATGTCCTCATCTTTGGAACCGTTATAGACAAACACTTGAAAAATAGACAGAATGTTCACTACTATATCTGGTATAACAACAAGTATAAATATTTAAAATTGGAAACTAAAGGGTGTCCCAATTGTTGATGTAATTTGATGTATATGGACACAAAGTTAAATTTTACAAAGAATCTGTATGACAAAGTTCTCTTTAACAAGTATTTATATTAAAATTTGAATTTAAAGGGTGTCCCAATAGGTGACGTCATTTGATATATATGACCCTATCTTTTAAATAGTTATTGACAAACACTTAACAATTAGACAGAATGTCCATTACTATGTGTGTTAAAATAAGTATAAATATTTAAAATTATAAATTACAGGGTGTCGCAATAGTTTATGTAATTTGATGTATATGACCAAACTTTTAAACCGTTACAAAGACGGTTGAAATTTACAATTAACCTGTATTGCTACGAACGCTATAACTAGTATAAAATTTGAATCCGGAAATTACAGGGTGTCGCAATAGTTACCGTCTTAAAGAAACATGATTTTAAGTTTGTCTGTTTTGAAGTCGGTTTTTTTTTGCAAGAATTATGGAAGATGTTATTTTCCGGATTTCACTTGGTTTAACTTGTAATACAAATTATTATTTTTAGCTTTTCTTACCCTGCCAATAATTCCTTTCTGGCATGGTATATTCACCCAACGAAGTTGCTGCGCTAACAGTATTTGCTTGAGCACCCAAAACAATTACGCCTGAAGCTGGACTTCCCGACAGCCCACCGCCAGGTGAGGCAACAACGTCCGACATAGGTGAGGTGGGTGTGATGCCTTCACTAGCCCTTGATTCTAAAGTCATTTTAGTGCTTGAGTGTTTATCGACCAACGCAAAATCATGGCACACAATAAATTTACGATTTAAACTAATGCGACCATTTGATGAAAATGACGGTCCTTCAGCATCTTGTTGTGATTTGTATTTTAATTTTACTAGAAAATTTTTCATAGCCAAAAGTTGGAATTCAACTTTCTCTGTTAGGCCTTCAGAATTAAGGCGACAGAATAACTAAAAAAGGAAAATATTTTTATTTAAAGCAAATGGTAAAAAGTCTGGTAAATATATTCTTACATTGCTTAGTGTTTGGCCCATATCACCATATTGTGGTATTAAACCTGGTCGTAGGTTATTACGTACTTTATTTCTCTCTTCTAAGGCGTGTATAAATTTATGAACGTCGGCGAAACGCAACACACTGTCATATACCTGTCTGGGTATGGGTGGTTGTATACAATCTAATAAAATATCTGGTTTTTCGACTTGTATTAACGGAGTCTTAAGAAATTTTACTATAGCTGGCATTATTTTACATTGTACATCGATAGCGGACAAGGTACGTGCAGTTGTCGCAATCATTCCGCATATTTCGTGTCTAATCCACAAGTTTGGATGACATAAGTAGCAAGCTGTGTCTTGAATTATTTCGGTTACTGTTGGTTTCTTAATGTGACCCAATTCGATAAGTATGGTAACAGCCCTTATAGCTTTAGCTATAACAAATTCTTCACGATCCGTAAAGCCCTGCTGTAAGAGAGGCACTAAAATATCGGATACTTGCCAGCCTACATAACCCGCCACACCAGCTATATTGTCATAAAATGATCCCCTCAAGTTTTTATCTTCATCATTGAGAAAAGTCATGATATGAGACAAAATAACATCATTAGCTGTAATTAATTACTGATAAGTGAAAACAGATTTACAATGAAACAACGCTCCTTACCCTTTTCTTTGCCAAAGAAAGCACAAAGATCACAAATATTTGATTCCATTAAAGTTTGCTTAACCACAGCTTTTGGATCTGTTAATAAACACAAGACTGTTTGTCTTATAATTTCATGTAGCGCATTAAGTTCTGCTTCATAGCGTCTAGTTGTCATATCGTTTGGCGAATTACGTTGTGTTTTTTCCAAAAAATATATCGCTATTTTCGCCAATTTCGCTATGTTTCTGGCAAATGCTACTCTAACAATTACTGCACTCTGTTCACATTTTGCCAGCTGGGTAATTGCTAGCAAAATATATTCAGGAAATACATTTGCATCATTTTTCGGTATATCTTTGACCATACTTAGACAAGCAGTCAAAGTTTCAATAGCTTGAACTTGCACTTTGGCCGATGAATTTTGTGCTAAATGGAGCTTAAAATTGACATTAATAAAATTGCAATTAACAAAATTACACTTTATTAAATATAAATAGATTTTAAGGATTATTGAATCAATTTACTTACTATATAAGGCAATATGCGATCTAGTATGGTTTCCGATGTGGTATATTTCGAGAGTTTTTGCAATATTTCTAATGAACATATTTTTGTATTTGAATGTTTTAAACCTCTTATGCATGAAGTGACAACGGTTATTATTAATATTAAACCATCTTGATCCGGAGACATATTTGCACATGTTTCTGAATCTCTCTTTTCTTCCTCTTCGTAGTTAATATTTGCCGTTTCGGCACTCTCAGATTCCGGAGTTAAGTCTGAACACTCTCCAGATGTTAAAACTTTAATACAATGATTAATATCCGAATGCAGACGCATTATTTTATCATCTAGTGACATGATGGGTGATGAGGAAAACATTTGTAAATATGATTGTAAGAAGGAATAAAAATACTCCGGAAATAAACGACCACGCTCTTGGTCCAAATAATCTTCAGCACTTTTACGATTAATCGAGATTAAATCAATCATGGATGTAAGAAGATTCCTTAAACGTTCATTTTCTATCCCTTTTAAATGTTTTTCAACCAATTCTCGTTCACCGCTGCGATACGTTAAAAGTTGGGAAAATTCAAATGGGGCAGTACCTTCAGTCCATAACTCCAGAAGAGCACATCTTTGAAAAGTAAGTGGACAAAGAAAAGGATATTATGAATATTAAGTAAAAAAATGTCCATATACATATAATAATTTCTAAGAACCACGCACATTTATCAGGTAGCCTCACTACGGAGGGGAAATAGTAAGGGGAAAATTTTTAAATTTATTTTATATGGAGCTTGACAGTTAAAAAAATTGTATGTTTAACGAAGCCTAAAAAACATTTGCAAATTTAAATAACTAATTTTAGAGGGAAGTAGTGCGTTGCAAAATATTTCTTCAGCCCTGTCTGTAGGAAATTTAGTAAATGAATATATGTATATACGTTTCAAAATGTCTCTTGAGAAATTAGCAATTCAGAGTAATTATTAAATTTTCGTCGCTATTTTACTGTTAAATAATAATTAGATGGATGATTGAGATTAATATCCAATTTTCTTTTCAATTTTATTTACAATGCGCTTTAAAATTTTAAGTAACGGCGTTCCGGAGCAAACTTCAATACAATTATTTAAATGAGACATCAATAAACTATGAGCAAAAGTAATCACCTTAAAGAATTGGAAACATTCTGTTTCCACCGTACTACATTATATTCTCGACCGTAATAGAACATTATTTTGTAGTCACTTCGTCTTTCCACTGCTTTTTTGAGCTCAAGGGCATTTACAAAAGTTCTAGGGTCATCCAATTAGGTTAAGGGTTGTGCCATAAATGTCACATCCACTCGGAGACCTGGCAGGTCCATTATATTGACCATCATCTATAATTTTTTTTTAACTATTCTTTACGTCTCCGAATTGCACTGATCTACTTATTATAAATAAAAATTGATTCTTTTTTAAAACAGAAGAAGATTTTAACAGATAAAGCGAAGTACCTATTTTATTGACCTTAAGTGGTACAGCTGTCACCGAGTAAAAATTAAAAGCGGCTAACTGATTAACTCTTGTTTTTTTAAGGTAATTTTTTATTCGGATTTGCTTTTTTGACTTACCCTGCAGAAAATATATCCATAGCTGGCAAAAGTGTATTGCCCGAATAGTAGGGACCCAAACGTATTATAGAATCTGTGGGAAACATTGATGCATTGCCATCCGCATCGTCTGATGACAGTGTTTTTACAAATCTTTCGGGTGCTATATAACAAGTACGTCTTCTACTTGTGTCAAAAAAATATGTATAATCAGCAGGATTGTCCTCCGGCAAATATGTGGGTTTAAAAGAGGCAAAATCTGATAGTAGAATCCAATTCCAAGATGTTATTAATATATTTTCCAGTTTTATGTCGCCATGACAGATTTTTTGTTTGTGACACTGATTGAGAGCACAAAGTATTTGAAATGTTATCCACTTTTTTTCCAGAACTGTTAAAAAAGGCCTGGTGGAGACACGATCATATAGGCTATGCTTAACATATTCCCGCATAATATAAGCCGCTTTTTCCGTAAGCTGATAGGAATTTTTTATTTCTCAAGTAAATTAATTTATTGCATCACTGGAAAAATCTAAATTACTTACCTCTACCCTTTGAAATGGCAAACAATTAACAGCATTGGCCAATGACTTTTTTATTAACTCCACTCGTTCCTTATGGTCTTCCAAGGGCAAGGTGGGATCATGTTTTACAAAAACTTTTACTACTATTAAACCTTCCTCTGATTTAGCTTTGGCCACTTTAAAAAATCTTGTGCTCCCCATGCTTTATAGGATAGAAAACAAAAATAAACGCCTCTTTTCTTTTATTTACATATATATATATGTATATTTTACTCACTTGGAATCGAAAACAATTTCACTTCCAAATTGTCCAGAAAAGTAATGTTCAACAGGATAAATTTGTGAGGGTGCTATACCAACTAATTGGTTACCCATATTGTAGTTGGTGTAAAATTTTACAATTTCACTAAATTAATGTTTTAATTAAAGAATATTTTTGTAAAAAACTAAATATAATTCGTATTTTCTAACTTTCTTGCTAACAATTCAGAAAAATGTTACAATACAGTTGTTTTGTTGTTATCAGCTGCTGTAGCAGCACCAATAAACAAATGTTAAAAAAACTGTATGTATGTAGCTAGGTACATCCCAATATACCATAAATCAATCAAACTACAATACAACTTGAGAATAAGCTTATAAAAATAGTGTGTTTAAAGCTTTTCTTAATTTCGCTTATAATAATATTTATAAAATGTAAATTCACAAGCATTTTTTAACAATGCTTGACAAACTATTATTATACACAACTGTTTCTAAACAATTCGTTGTTTCTTGACAAATTCTGACGACAGAATTATTTTTTTGTAAAAATTTGCATATTTATTTAAAAATAAATTTACAAAATACATAAATGAATGTTTTGAGATACTAGACCATTAGACCATGCATTCTCTACTAGGCCGTGTTCCTTTATAGTAGTGTTGTGATCTAAATTTTGTTGTACCAACTCTTGTCCTGGTTAATATGATACAGTCTACTCTGAAAAGATGTTTATAGTAGGGAGATGGCAATGTACTGGGATTATGAGATCTTAGAAAGATGGTTGATGTGCTATATTGCTCTTCATATTGCTTTAATTAAACATATTTGTGGAAATTAGCCTCAATTATGTAATGAAGCTTATAAAAATATTGAGATGAATAAGCTTTTCTATACAAAGTTTAATACAGTATTTTTTCAGTAAGCTTATTCTACAATTGCATGAATAAGCATAATAATATTATTACAAGAGTGCCGTTTTGATTTTTCTACAAGTGTTACGATAGCATTTTTCAATATTTTCTAAAGTCTTTTTCAAGCTTATGTACGTAAGCTTTTTATAATATTTTTCTCAAGTCATTTGGTATGTTGGGATTAGTTTGTTTAACATCTTAACCCTTGAAGGGATGGACAAAAAAAATATACATACATATGTACTAATCAAAAAGATTATGAATGTTATTTTTTCGGCTTAAATCAAGTTTACGGACACTTCATAAAAAGTAAAAAGAAGGAATCTATTGTTTGTAAAATATAATTTTAAGCAAAAAATGTTAAGTGGGGCGACCCTTAGATTCAGAGTTACGGACCCAGAATATTTCTATGTTTCGACTATTTTTTGGCGGAATGAGGTAATATGGATATCATAGGAATGGTAATTAAGAGTATTACCCAACTAAAGTGAAATTAATAAAAAAAAAATTAATTTTTAATCTGCGCCCGGCTATGCACAGGACATCTTTAGTAAGCGAAGCCGGTGTTGGTTATACCATATTGGAGAAAATCCTTGCTGCCGGCTATGCAGAAAATCTTTAGAAGGCGAGATTTTTTTTATTTTTTTTTACTAATTCAATTAAGTTTGATGGAACTTTTACCATTCCAATGATACTCATATTGCCTCATTCTTCAATATAATAGTCGAAATATACCATACTTTACATAGAAACATTGGGGATTCGTTACTCCGAAAATAACCATTTTTTGCTTAATATTAAATTTTATACATATTTTTTAACTTTTATGATGTATTCGTAAACTAGATTTGTTCCATATTTTCTTGTGTTGTAAGCAAAAAGTATTAATTTTCACAATTATTATGGTTAAAATGAGATAAAATTTCCTTCACTTACACTTATTTAATAATATTATTTTTTAATTTAAATAATTAATTAAATATAACAACAAAATTTCTACCAAGTTAAAAAATATGTACTATATATGTATGAATGTATATTAAATTAAAAATAAATATAATTTTATTTATCTTTTTCCTCCTCGACTTTGATAAAATAAATCCTTAAAACGCTCTTTTCGTTTTATTTCCATACGAACACGTTTTAAAATATCCCGTTTTGTTTCGGTACACAACGACATATCATGGCAATCTTTAGAGGGTAATAAAAAATTCCAAGAGCCAAAAATAGTATCTATGCCACCACACGTGCGACAAAAGCCTGTACAAACTTTAAAGTAAAATGGTTTTCCATGAATTGGTTTTTTATTAACTAACATACCCAAAAATGTTGCAACAACACTTTCCGATCTTTTTTGCCCGTATATATAAAAGGGCCCACCCCGTTCCTTTAAAGCACTCCCAGTGAATTTCCAATCTAAATCAAGCATATGGTGGCGTTTTGTTGGTGTACATTCAGATACACTTATCAATAAAATCTTATTATTTATTTCCGCTGGCGGAATGTTTCGAATTTTATCTTTTTGTAATTTTATGTCAAAACAAAGTCCCACATTAGTTGAACTCCAGGAACCAATAACATCACAGGGTGCTCCTAATTAGAAAGAAACTGCATTAGTTTACTTTAACAATACAATAATTATCGATGCCTTACCATCTGGTTGTTCGTCATCGTCGCTGTTTTTAGCATTTTGTATGCTATCTAGTTTATATAAAATACGATCAAAAATTGCTGGCAAATTTGTTGCTGAGATGCTATCAAGAGGTTCATCGTTATCTAGATTTGGATCATTACTTCCAAACATTTGTTTTAAATTTGGATGCAAAGCTTTTGTTGCGGTTTGTATGGGAGGTAAGTTTAATGATAAAGTATTTTGGGTATTTCCTCCTTTAACAATATTTACGCTTTGTTACTCACTTAATTACGTTTATAATTTTCGTTTGATAACAACTTACCATTATTTTTTAGGTAATTCTGAACCAATTTTGAAAATTGATCACCATTGTTTAAAGATTCTGATTTAGCTATTTTGTTTGCTAAGTCCAATGTACTAGTATTCATTTTCTGTGCAACACTGCTAAAAAGACTTTGCCCAGGAACGATTGGAGCCGATGTATTTAAACTTATTTCTAAAGCTTTCGTTAGCACTGAGGGGTACAAAGAAGACTTCTGCAAATCTTTAGCTATAATGGAAGGTATTTCACGTCGGTATATTTCTCCAGGTATATAACTAAACATTTTATAATCAGAACTTTGACCCTCACCATCCAAGGCCAGATCTTCGTAGCTATTCTCATCATGTTGTTCCTTAAAATTTTCATATGAATCTTCTCGTTTATACGATTTTGGCAATAGTTTTTCAAAAATATATTGTACTTCCCCATTTTCATTTTCGTCAAATAGTCTTCCATTGTTTATTTGATATATTTTATTTTGTTTGTTTGCAATTTGACTTAAGCCTTTGAAACGATTATTAAAATCATAGAGATTACCATCGAATTGACGATTTATAGCAAGGATCTGAATATCTATCGAGGTTATGAGTATAATTATACTAAGGATTATGTTTGGTGTTTCATTATGAAACATTTCATTTTAAAAATTAAGTAACAAAAATATTTTTTTTTATCCGTTCACTTATTCGAAATTCAAAATAAAGTCTTGTGACAAATTCTGTTAAAGATAACCAGACTTTTTAAAGAAAAACAATGATCTGGTATTTTCAGGTTGTAAAAGAAGTGCCTATAATGAAAAAAAAAAATCTTTACATTAAAGCAAAAAGTATTTGCTGCACACATTTCAGGCGGCAAGCCATAAGTATTTTATTGTTTTCCCATACATATTCTATGGATTTCAGGTCAGGGGACTAAGCAGGCCGTAATTTGATCGTATGTTTTGGCACTTTTCTTGGAGTACTGGGCAAAATTTACTCTAGTCTACGAGTAGTAGGCGATTGAATTATACTAGATGACGCAAAAGAAACGCCTTTTATAAGCCTTACGATGGTCGACAACCAAGCTCAACTTAGGCCCCTGAGTTTCGTCATTCTTTTTCTACGATATGGGGTTTGAGATCATTTGATCAGAGGACGACTATAGTTCTTTAAACATTTACTTTAATTTTCCAAACTTCTGATTAAATTTCAGTACAGTGCTTTTCTCGCACCGCTATTATTTTAATAATACAAACGAAAGATTTCCAAGTTACTCCTTTATATTTACTTTTTAATTTTTTGTACAATTTTTAAATTTTGGTTAATAGGCTTTTCGAAAAATTACGGCACTCATATTTTTATGATCAATGCACTCCGAGTGAAACTAAAAAAGAATCAAGAATCATCCATAGCTAATTGCCATTAGCATATCGCCTGTTAATAAAGTTATCAGAGTAACAAATTAAAGATATAAAATATTAGGTAACGCTACTCCTATTAAATTTAGGGCAGCAACCGGTGGCAACTTATATTTTGAGTTACGTATTTCTTCTATTTATATGTATATAAAGGTATATAAAGGGTGTTTTTTATAGAGGTATAGAACTTTAAGTTGGCAATACTTTTCAAGATGGCGACCGATTTAACAGCTGTCAAGTGATTTATTCTCAGTTTGGTTTGGCAATTCATCATGAATAGACTCACGCCTGAACAACGCTTGCAAATAGTGTAATTTTATTTCGAAAATAATGGTTCTGTGCGGAAAATGCGAAAAAGCGAATTTTGTTTAGCGATGAAGCGCACTTCTGGTTGAATGGCTACGTCTACAAACAAAACTGCCGCATTTGTAATGAAGGTAATCCTCAAGTGTATGTCGAAACACTGTTACATCCAGAAAAACTGACTGTTTGGTGCGCTTTATGGGCTGGTGGAATCATTGGTCCGTACTTTTTCAAAAACGATGGTGGCCAGAACGTTACAGTCAATGGTGATCGGTATAGAGCCATGATTACTAACTTTTTCATTCCTGAATTGAATAACCATGATGTCCAGGAGATGTGGTTTCAACAAGACGGCGCAACATGTCACACAGCTCTTGTCACAATAGATTTATTGAAAGACACGATTGGTGACCGCCTAATTTCACGTTTTGGACCTGTGAATTGGCCTCCAAGATTTTGTGATTTAACACCACTAGACTACTTTCTGTGGGGCTATGTAAAGTCATTGGTCTATGCGGATAAGCCACAAACGCCTGACCATTTGGAAGCCAAATTCGCCGTGTTATTGCCGATATACGGTTATCGAAAATTGGACGTCCAGATTGGACTACATCCGCGCCAGCCGTGGCGGTCATATACCAGAAATCATATTTAAAATATAATGCCACAAGATTATCTTTCGGATAAATAAAATTCATGTCAATCGAATAATCCATCGTTGTTTTATTTCAACTTAAAGTTCTATACCTCTATAAAAAACACCCTTTATAAGTAATGAATTATTTAATATGGGACTATATTAGAACCACAGGGAAGCTTACAAAAATTCCTATCGGACCATACTCGTTTGCTCTAAAATAGTTTACTCTTTGATAGCCAGTAAAACTTTTAGAATATATTTTTATAATTTTATATACGCTGTGCTTATTAAGTTATGCAGAGGGTTCAGTCCTAAACAACGCAACCTCTTCTTCACTATGATATTTTGAACACCAGCTCTCCGATGTTGTATTTCTATCACTAGCTTTTTGCGTAATGTTTTTTTAAGCAATTGATTATTAAACATTTTGTGCTACTCTACAAAGAATGATGAAGACGGATCATTAGCGATCCAGAAAATGCAATATCTCTCCATAATAACGAAATTGAGTCTGAAAAATGATCATTTCATTTTTAATTGTTAAGATAACAATATCAGTTTTACCTGTTTAGTAAAATTCAAAACAAATATATTCAGCGTTAAAATTCATAACCCTGATCTGGTCAAAAGTAAACGCAGTGTTACGAAACCCTATTAAAGTAAAATAAATAAGTCAGAGCAAAACTTCATTTTAAAAATTATAATTAAAATGAAAAGCACAATCAATATATTTTTAATATTTTCAATTTTTATTGCGGCCAAATCTTCATCAGCCAAAAAAAATGTGACAGCAAAATTTAAACCAAAACAATATGTTGGTCTATACGACTATTTTCGAAATGAGATTGAAAATTTGGAAAAATATGAGAAAAAAGCTTTTATAGACATGAAAAAAAGAACATCAAACGGAGAATACATTCCGTTATACGATGAATTCAAAAAAAGATTAGATCATTTTAATGCCGCATTAATCCTTGATAGTGATAAACAAGCATCAGTTAATGAAAGTCGCTTCAGTAGATTTGGTGATTATAAGAACTTAACAGAAAATGCATCCAATCATAGTAGGAAAAATGTTCGTTTAAATCGTGGTTTCTTAAACTATTTTGGATTTAATAAAACTGCAGTGGAAGAAGATAGTAATAAAAAAAATCAAATAATGCAGCGAAAACAGTTTAAAGTTCAAGCTAAACCATACTTAAAGAAACACAAGAAAATTGATGCCAATTTCAAAACAAAAAACAAAATAATATTTGGTGCAGTTAAACCGGGAAATTTATATGACGAGTATAAACGTCAAATTAAACTAGCAAATGATGTATTTGCGAAGGATATTCAAGTTCAACGCAATTCAATATTTAACTTCAATGAATAAACTTTATCCCATTATTTGTGGATATAAAAATGAGCTGTTAACACTAACGCTTTAGCGTTAGCGTTACACAATCTTTGCAATAGAGTTATATTAAAAATCAATTATTTTTATTACGTTACAAAAGTATGCATACATATTTTATAATTTTTATGGATTTTAATAAACGAACAATTAACTATTGACAAGGTTTTTGCATTTCCATATATGGATAATATATATCAGTTTGGGGCATAAACGTTTCTTTAATGGTTTGTGGTGAAGTCCAACGTAATAAATAGTAGGGACATCCGGGCTTATCATTAGTACCCGACAACTTTCCACCACCAAATGGTTGTTGACCCACTACAGCTCCCGTTGATTTATCATTAATGTAAAAATTACCAGCCGTACCTTTCAATTTTAGCAAAGACTCTTTAAGAAATTTCTCATCTGTAGCAAAAACTGCTCCGGTTAAGGCAAATTTAGATGTTTGGCATATTAATTCTATTATTTTGCCTAATTCTTTCTCTTTGTAAACAAAAACGGCAAGTATAGGACCAAATATTTCCTCCCTAAACAGACGATCTTTTGGATCACGCACCTCAATTATTGTAGGTTCGATGAAATAGCCGTGTAAATTTGAACAGTGCCCTCCGACTAAAACAGTACACTGAGGATTGGTTTTGGCATAGTCCAAATATCCATTAATACGCTGAAACGCCTTTTCATCAATAACGGCAGATGTAAACGTCTTATAATCACAAACATCCCCAATGATCAATTGTTTAGTTAATTCGCAAAGAGGCTTCTTTATATTACTTTCCCACAAACTGTCTGGTACATACAACCTAGAACATGCCGAACACTTCTGGCCACTGTATTCAAATGCACTACGTATGGTAGTAGCAACAACAGTATTCACATCGGCTGAAGAATGAACAAAGTGATAGTTTTTACCACCACATTCTCCACTTAGACGAGGCAATGTTTTATGGAAATCTATATTTTTGGCTACTAACTTCCATAAATTACGAAATACAGAAATAGATCCGGTATAATTAATGCCAGCTAGATTTTTAGAATATGTTACAGCATCGCCAAATAGGGGTCCGTCAGCTGGTATGAAATTTACTACACCATCCGGTACGCCAGCTTCACGCATTATATTAAAAATTAACCAACTTGATAACATTGCGCAATCTGCTGCTTTCCATAAAACACAATTTCCCATTAAAGCTGGAGTGTAAGCTAAATTACCACCAATAGCTGAAAAATTAAATGGACTTATGGCTGCAACGAAGCCATCTAAACTTCTCCAATTCATATGATTTTTGTAAACGTTAGGATTAGGATTTAATGGTTCATAATTGGCTAATTCTTTGAGGAACTGCGCATTTAAACGGGTAAAATCAATTAACTCAGCTCCAGCATCTATTTCTGCTTGATAAACTGTTTTTGCTTGACCCAACATGGTAGCAGCTACCAAATCAGCTCGATACTTATTTGCCATTAAACAGGCAGCTTTTTCCCAAATATCTATACGCTTCTCATAGGGGGTATTATTCCATTCTTTATTTATTTCCCTTGTTGCATAGAAAGTTTCATGAATAATATTTGCGTCTGCATGATAGTACTTGGCAATAACGTGTTTATGTTTATGAGGCATTACTTGAAAACGTTCGAGTTTTGTTTTTATTTTTTTGCCACCAATTACAATCGGAATTTCCTCCACATTACAGGAGTATTTTTCTAACGACCTCTCCAAATTTATTAGTTCTTCTGATCCTTGTTTATATTCCGGTATGGGCTCATTTGTTAAATTGATGTTATCAAATTTATTAATTGGCACCACTGATCTTGTTAATGCAGTTTTTGCTTGTGTTTGGGCAATTTTTGTGGAAAGATTTCGAATAATTTTTGCCTTTGGAAACATTTCGACTTTTCTTGTGATTTGTTATAAGATGTTAGTTATTTTGAAAAACTGTATATTGAGTTGTAACTCAAAATCATTTTAATTTAAAAATATGGCAATATAGAATTAAAATACATTGCCACATAACAGTTTTAAATAAAGATTTTCATTCGAATAAAAATAATTTGACTGAGTTTTATAGTACATGCTCATAGCACAAGTTTCACGGATTCTCTTTACAGAAACAGCAATTTCATGCCGGATTGACTCATTCCCTAGATTAATCCACTTTCTTCATCTGTTAATTCAGCTTCACGTGGCATTTTCCTAAAAATTAGATTTTTTCATCTTGTATGTGCTGATATGTTGATTTGGCACCAGTTAGAAGACAAATAATTTATTTTGCACACGGTATTTTCGACATACTTTATTAAAAATAACGGTAATACGAATGCGGCGCAAAGATAAACTTAACAACAACTGTACTGTTAGTGCCATTAGGTCCACAGAAAAACATTTTTGCACAAATAATTATTTAACTGAGAGTAACTACCGTAAACTACTAATTTCCGATAGCGCTTAAACAATGGCTGAAGGTACTAAAAAACAACACTCGTATTTACGAAATACTTCTAAGTTTTAAAACTAGTTTTTGTATATTTTTTTCTATTTTTATACATAACACGTTTTACTGTAGGCGCCGCGAATAATCTGCAAAGCGGATAAACCACCAGCAGATAATCGAGAGTTTACTGCGTAAACTTTGTAAGCTAATCAGAATATCATGATTCAAATAGTCTTTCAAAACTAAAAGGAAATTTGTTGCAAGTGCTTCATCATCATCAAGCGCCATATTTGAATTCATCAAAATTGTTGATAATAACGAATTTTATAATAATAACGAAAACACTACATATGGAAAGCCGTTTCTAAATATACATCTGTGTGTATGTACATTAGAGCACCCATGAAATGTATGGGTTTTGCAAAAGTACTATTTTTTATCTCCGCGCGCGATAATATATTAACTAAATTACGTTCAAAACAACATAAAAACTGATCGATTATTCGAATATTTTTAAAAGTTTTATTCGATTAAGCCTAGTACTCTGTTCCAGTTTGAGAAAAATGTTGAGCAACATTTATTATTTCATAAGGAAAATTTGACATTTAAAATGTGGTGTCTATCTCGCGATTTGGAAAATTTTACGATTTTATTGCTTTTAAGTATACCACATTGTTTTACAAATGTTAACAAAAGCCAGGTGATCAGCTGTTGTTTGAAAAATTCCGCATGAAATAATGCCCATTTGCTTTATTTCACAGCTTTGATAAAATGTTGCCAGAAACATTTCAATGTTTTTCCACAGCAAAAACAGAGTACTACTCCAGCAACATTTTTTCATGACTTTTTCATACAAATTTTTTATGTATGTAGTTTGACAGCATTCCGCATGAAAAACTGAACAGAGTACCAGGCTTTAGTCGGTAAAATATTATGTTTATTTACTATCAAACTGATTGACTAAACTTGGAAAACGCAAATAATGCAATTGCGCACTTTCTAGACTTTCAGTAATAAGATTACTTAATAATATTGCAGGCCTGAGTGCGTTTTTGGTCATTAACCCATAAAATGGACAATATTCAAAAACCCTATTCACATACTACCTAAATAAGCACAAAATGTTCTATCTCATGATGAAGAGAGTTCGTATTTACATGCCCCCAGAAATGAATGAGAACCACTCACAAGTTCAGTTTCAAGATAACCTTCGAATTCGAACAAAATATTTATCTCTTTATAACGAAAAAAAAAATTTACATAACTAAGTCACGAAAACCTCTCAGTTTAAGGGTTATTGATTAACAAAGCCACATACTTATCATTTTTACAGCTTTTTAAGACCATTTTTACCACTTAAATGCGAGGCGCCTGGGTGGTTTATGGTTTGGAAACAAAATGTTTATGCTCAACGTATTTTTTACCCCCTACATAACCGAAAATGCGCGGGGAGCGAAAAAATATACACATTTGCGTATATAGTAGGTGGTCTAATGTACATACATATTTATATAAATGAACATACATACATACATATGTATGTATGTATGTTTATGTTTTCAGGAAGGCTTATTATTAGTTCTATAAAAAGCACTTTATATGTCCTTATTATGGATTTGCTTTAATAAGCCTTGGATTTTGTATTTTTTTGTATTTCTGATTTAATTCATATTTTCACATTAGAATATGAAAGTTAAGTGAGATGCATTAATGTCCCAGTAGCCAAACTGTCGCAGACATTTTTTTTCCTGCGAATTAGGTTTTCTACAGACAATTTAATATAAATAATTATTCAATACATTATAAGCGACAACGACTTGTAGTCTGCCTCCTATCAAAACGAATTAAGGATATTATTTATACAAAGGGCTATAAACAACAATGTATGTATGTAGTCTCTACTGCCTTATATTTGGTCGTGAATTTAAATCTGTTTGTGACTGATAAGCGACAAGGTCTTCGAATTGAATATTTAAAACATGTGTAAAAATCAAAGAATTCAAAATAACAGAACTCAGAAACGTCAGAAAAACATTAAAAATTAGAATAACCATATGAATAGCTGCTAGTGGAGCAAATCAAAACACTTTTTAAAATGGTTTATAAGACGAGGTAGAGAAAAATGTTCCTCAATAAGTCGTCTACCAAAAGATGGACGATTTTATCGCTTATAAAGTCCTTTCCTTGAGGACAAAGTCTTCTATGATTTCGTGGCCATTTGTTAAAAAATTTCGTCAGCTATCCTCAATATGCATTCCACGACTTCCTATTGTAATCTGCCCGTCGTTTAAGATGGCTTGACTAGATGGCCAACTGGGGTGTGTTAAGAAACGAATACAGCAAGCAGCTGGTAAATAGTATTTACAAAATATGTGAGTTGCCGTTTTGGCTTTTCCTTTAACATTTTCTCAGAATTTTTTGTTTAGTACAATACAAGGCGAATTTATACCAGGTGGAGTCGATAGCCCAGCTGATTGTTTTTTGCTCTCGTTTTTTTGCTAATGTCTTGTCAAAAAATACATTGTTTCATATCTGCTAATCTAATGTCAAAGTTGTTGTTTTGTTGTAGTTGTTGTCCTACTGCTCACACCTGGTGTGAATTCGCCTTGGTACAATAATAGTAGACTAAATAGAATTTTAGCCGGTTAACCTATTGATATATTTATTTAAAAAGGCCTTAAAAGTAAAGGCCAGTTTTCAGTTCTGCCTGAATTTCTGGCTTGATTAATCTTGTATATTGGTTAAAGAAATTTCGTACTCATTCAATTTAAATTTTATCTACACATAAAAATTAAAAATAATAAGAAAGAAGACGAAATGTCAAAATTTCCCCGTCCAAACAATTGTCTTAACATACAATTTATTTCAATTTCACTTATTCACTTATTATGATTACATCTCTAGAGTGTACTAAAGCAAATTAAAAGTTGCCTGAAAGATTTTTAAAGCTGAATTTGATCTATTTTTTTATATTATTTTTATGGTAACTTAATACTCGTGTTCTATTTTGACACAACGAAATTGTTTGTGTAGTCTTATACCAGTTCTAGATTGATATATAGTGACAGGTCATGGACTGTCAAGTATTATCTGGCCGAGTTAAAAATCGAGGTAAGACGACGACTTGCAGACTGTGCTTGGAAAAAGGATAACATTAAAAGGCACATATTAAATGAAGACATTAGCAAATGTCAGTCTAAAATCACTACAGTCGAGAGTAAAAGGTTAGTGACAGCACGAGACTCAATGCAAGTAAGGTATTCGTAAATTTAGAGTAGGATAGCAGAAATCATTGATGAATGAAGAGGGTCGAAAAGGGACCCATGAAAGTAGTGGTCTGATTTGGTATTCCCCTAAATAATAATAATAAAATACTATTTTCATTAAGTTTAATGGAAATAAACTAAGGATGGATTATTGTTCGGACGCTTCAGTTGTTTTTTTTTTTGTCAGCACCACAAAACGACCCATCTAATTACTGTGCTTAAGGAGGGAATTGAGTTAGATTTGTGAACTTGGTTAAGCGTTTAGTTTATACTAGAGACCGTAACAGTTACAAGTTTTATTAAAAATAGCTTTTTAATAATAACAATTTAAATTGTCAAAATTTTACTCCTATGATTGTCAACTTCCATCTTTCGGCTAGCACAATTCTATTTAATCCAATGTTGATCAATTTAAATTGATACTGGCAATGGATCTCTGGCCTTAGAATTTAAAATCGTCAAGGTATTGGCACCAGGCGTTAAGGTTATCTCATCAAAACCTGGCAAAAACCATACATGCCATATTTCATGCTTTCCAAAGATACAACCACGCATACTGTCAAGCCATTCCTGGATTAACAAATAAAATAGGAATATCAACTACAATCTAACTCGAGTTGAAAAGTTTCGTTATTGTTAGAAGATAGCGACTTACAACTGGGCTCATTAGTGTATGCTATTGGAATCAAAGAATCATACGACACTATGAAATTAATTTTTGATCGCATCATTTACGATTTATATGTTATAGTGAGGACTTTGAACAGTATATTCCGGACTGCAAACCTGTTACACAAAGTATAAGTTTATTGTCTGTAAATGGGACAGCCGTTCGCAATTGATCACGCTTTAGAATATAATGCTTCCGGATCTTCATATCAAGTTGGAATTAGTAAATATTTTTAGAAAACGAATTATCATAAAAGAGAATTAACCCTATGACCTCTAACTTCAGTTGGTCCATTGCAAACCAACAATAAAATTAAAAACATATTTGCAACCGATTTCAAATCAAAACATTGATTTAATTAGAATAAATACATAACATATTATTGATAAAATAGACTAAATAGTGCCACAATCTGAAAATAATGGAATTGTATCCACCTGAAATTCTCTAACAATTAAGTATCGATAAATAAACAATAAATAATGTTGTTTCAAAAGAGTTTTCGAAGCCTTTCTCCATATACATACGTATACATAGTATAAAAATAGTTTGTGAGAATTTAATAAAAATGGAATATTTCTTGATTTTGACCAGATCTTTTAAAACGCAGTTTACCACTGTGTCTTACGGCCCAAAATTAAGTTGGGGTGCCTCGGCATTTTTCTGTGTAGTTTTGACGTACTTACAGTGTTACTTTTAGGGTTCCGTACATAAAGTGTAAAAACGTAACCCTATTGTTTTCGCTACAATGTCTGTCCGTCTGTCAGCGCCTTTTATCTCTGGAACCGTAATAGGTAGACTCTTGAAATTTTCACAGATAATGTATAGCTGTTGCCGCTATAGCAACAAATACCAAAACTTATAGGGTGTTCTGATAGAGAGGTATTATTCACGAATATGTGCCTATTTCGTGAACTGTAGGAGGCATAGACTCAAGATTTAAAAACAGTAATTAAAACTTAGTTCGCTATATAAACAAGTATAAAAAATAAACCTAAAAATTAAAGGGTATTACGTTAGTGGTGTGATTTGCATGTATAAGGCCTAAGTTTTGAACGATAATAGGTAGACGCTTGAAATTTTCACAGAAGGTGTATAGCAGTGGCCGCTATAGTAACAAATACTAAAACTTATAGGGTGTTCCCATAGAGAGGTGTTGTTCACGAATATGTGTTTATTTCTTGAACTGTAGGAGGTATGGACTCAAGATTTAAAAACAATAATTAAAACTTAGTTCGCTATATAAACAAGTATAAAAAATAAACCTAAAAATTAAAGGGTATTCCGATAGTGGAGTGATTTGCATGTATAAGGCCTAAGTTTTGAACGATAATAGGTAGACGCTTGAAATTTTCACAGAAGGTGTATAGCAGTGGCCGCTATAGTAACAAATACTAAAACTTATCGGGTGTTCTGAAAGTGAGGTGTTATTTGCAGTTATGTCTTTATTTCTTGAGCTATATTAGGCAACCACTTAAAATTTGCAGACAGTAATTAACTCTAAGTTCGCTTTCTATTAAATAAAACCTTAAAATTAAAGGGTGTTCCGAGAGTGAGGTGCTTTGCGTGTATATGGCCTAAGTTTTGAACGATAATATGTAGACTCTTGAAGTTTTTACAAGAGGTTTATTACTATGGAAACTATAACAAATAAAACAATTAAAGGGTGTTCCGACAGAGACATGATTTTTACTTAAATAGTCTTATTTTTTTAACCGTAATAGGTAGACTCTTGAATTGTTTACAGTAGATGTTGTACTTCGGATACTGTAACAATTACTAATTACTAAAGGGTGATCCGTCAGTGACATGTTTTTCACGTATATTACCCTATTTTTTGAACCGCAATAGGAAGGCCTGATGTTTTTGTAGAAAGTGTATTCCCATGGCCGTTATAACAATTCCTCAAATTTAAAGGGTGTTCCAATAGCGATGCAATTTTCGCGAATATGACTTTGATTTTAAAAAGAAAAGGGTGCCCCATAAGACATGAAAAAATTAACAACTTGAGTTTTTAAAGGCGTACTTAACATAGTACGGAACCCTACGTGTGTGAGGCTAATTCGCACTTGACTCATTTATTTGAATTTTATTTTTTGCTTAGAAAACATGTTGTTTTTTGAGTTTCCTAAATATGAAAATTATTTTCAGAAAATAAAAAATAAATATTTTTTAAGTTTTATTTTGAAAATAATATATAATAAAACAAGAAAATTACATTAAAAAATAAAAGTTATTCTTAAGTTTTATATTTTACTTATAATAGACAGAGTTATTTTTTTAATTAAGGTAGTTTTTGATTTAAATTTTTATAAGTATTAAATATAATTATTTTTAAAATAAATTTTAATAATAAGTGTTAATGTACGGGTTTTTTTTACAGAAATTCGACCTTAAATCACTTTAGTGACTTATGTTACAAATTCGCTAAGCAACACTTGTGACAATTTTTAAGTAGTTCATAGTCTTTTTTAATCCATTTCATATTAATTATAATACAAATGCAGTTTTAAAGTAAGGCTTAAGCTCGTTTTATTCTCTCTAAGTTGAAAGAATATTTTTTACAAAATAGCAGATTCATTTTAAAGAAAAATCGGAAATATTTAATTTAAACACAAGCAGAATGTAATGCATTTCTTGTAACGCTTTATCCATCTTCAGCATTCTTTGCATATATGTATCTGCTTGGAGTGGTGCTAAGTCGTAAACATCATCTATTTAACCAATCGAACTTAGATAATATAATATGACTAAATTGTATTCAATCATGTATCATCAGTTTATGAGAACGAAGTCTATCTCCACCTAAAGCTTCCCTCTTGTTTCATTTATTTCTTTCAAAATTTATTTTTTATTTATTATATTTAACTATCGAATAAGATTATCGCCTTTAATAAAATTAAAAATGATTGCAGCTAAGGATAGTCCATGTTAAAAAGATTTACGTAGTTATTTTGCTCTTCATAAATAAAGAGTTTTTCTTTCTGTAAGTATAGTGATCATGAAAGAAATCGATGTCGGGATTTTAACTGATTCTTACGTTTTGAGGGGTCCTGAATCCTTTTCGACTATTTTCGCGATGATGTCAGTGGGTGGGTGGGTGTGTATGCCACTATTTTTTAAATCCAGTATTTGTCGGTATGTGCAGATGTAGGGCTGTATAGTTTTTCGGCAAAATCGGGAAGGGGCGAAGAGTAGAAAAGAATTATTTTTTCGATTCTAAAATACTTTGAAATTGTTTTCTTTATGTAATATGTATATCCTTGAAAATATCTTTTTCCATGAGGTATGGTAAAGTTGAGAGTAGGCCACTCCAGATTTTTTAGTTTAAATTTGAAAAATAATCAAAAGACGATTACAGAACATAGACGGACTGAGCTCACTCCTCACATCTGCTAAGAACATAAACTGCATTACAAACGCAAGTTTTGTTTTCAATGGCAACGCTGAAATAAATTATTACATCTGTTTTTTTGTTTACGAGAGCTTGCATAAACAACGAAAATTTCTTAGAAAAACTTGATAAATAAATGATATAATAAAGCCATTAATGCAACTTACACGACTGTTATTAAAACCAAAGGCTTCACATGTACTGACAGCATATTTAAAACAAAGCAATGAACCACCTTGGACTTCGTACTTTATCAAGGTAAACAAATGCTCATGATTCCAAATTAAAAAAAATTTCAAAATGTTTTTACATATTTTAGTTAAAAGATGTTCAAAATGATCAATGGGGTCGATCCCATTTTAATTGGACTCTCGATACGGGCACAAATTATCATATTTTGCGCACAGCCTGTTATCCTTATCTAAAATACCATTGTACTAAAAGAGAAATACAGGACTTATCTTTAGAAGATAATTTTTTTCGTTTTTTGAAAATTATAAATTTAGGTATGTATGTACATATGTACGTATGTAGGTAATGTTTGCATTAACCTTGTTTCAAGGTATATTTATCTTACTAGGTAGTGTCGTCCGCCCAGCTGAATCAGTAGTTCGACATGTGAAAAGTTGTATGTGTTCAGAAATTTTATAGTGTAGAAGCAAGGCGAATTCATACCAGGTGTAGGCAGTAGAGCAACAACTACAACAAAACAACAACTTTGACATTAGCTTAGCAGATATGAAACAATGTATTTTTGACAAGACATTAGCAAAAAAACGAGAGCAAAAAACAATCAGCTGGGCTATCAACACCACCTGGTATGAATTCGCCTTGGTGTAGAAGTGAGAAGGCAATAAAACACATACACGCCTTCTCAATTTTCTTCTATAGTTTTTGACATTTCGAACTACAAAGCAATAACAAAATGCCATGTTGTTCTTGTATTGTTGTATTTGTTGTAGGGACGCCACTACCTAGTAAAATAAATATACCTTGCCTTGTTTGCTTCAAATTAAAAATATAAATTATTATTTTTTTAAAGGTTTACCAATGCTATTTTATGGTTTAGCAGCTATACGATTAATTACTCATGAAGAAACTGTTATACTGTCAGATGGAGAAAAAATCACCATTTATTTTCTTTATGCTGAAGATAAGGGATCTCGATTTTAGAAGTTGATATATGTACATATTTATTCAACAACGATTTAGATAATTATGATGTTTGTAAAATAACTTTAACAAAATTTAGTTATAAATTGGCAGGGTTTTTAATAACTTATATATAGAGGTAACTCAAACAATGTATCAAACAAAGTATCTTATAGGCTAAGAATTAGATCAATATTGACTAATCACTCGCAGGGCACAGAAAATCTGTTAACCTGTGTTAATTACACAGCTATATTAGCTATAAAAACAAAAATTTTGGTTCAAACTTAAAAATATTTCTAACACTGACACAGTTTAAAAATGTTCTTTAAATTCTGCACTGTCCATTATTAGAATTTAACATTTCTGGTATTGGAAATAGGCGATCCCATAACTGAAATCGTTCTTGATAGATACCGTTCGATTTAACATTTAAATCTTGACCTATTTCTAGAAAATGTTTCTTGTCTTCAGAATACAGAGGCCATTTTACAACTTTTAAATATTCGTCTGAAGCGTTGTTGGGATCACTGAAGAACGAGGGAAACAAATTAAAAAAATGAAAAGTTATTAAGAACTCATTAGTCATTACCCCTTCTTAGCAAATTCAAACCAAAATCTTGTCAAACGCTCAATTGTATCATTTTCGGGATCCGTTTTTGTAAACTGAGGCGTAAATAAAGGTGCATTAAATAAATATAATAATTCGTCGTGATGCATAGCTCCTAAAAATAGTAACTTTAAAGTGTTTGCCTTTTGAGATGGAAACTTCAACTTACCTAACGTCTCCTTTGTTTCGGGATTAACAAAATGGCTAAAGCGTCCTTTATAGGTAAACAAGTAGGTGTAGACAGGCGTATATTTAGAAACCATTTGCAAGAAACGATAGTACTCAAAACCAATTAATGCATCGGTAAACAATTCACCAAAAGGTTTAAGTGATTGAGGAGTTTGTAAGGTTTTATTTTGGAAATAAAATGAACGAATAGCTGTACTAACTTCTTCAGATTTTGGCGTTTCCCGTTCATAAAGAAAATATATTGGGGCGTATTTAGCGAAATTTTCGTTAAAATATTGACGCTGTGTATCATTTTGTAAAGTATCTGCAATTATAGTATTAATCAAATATTAATTAATAAATTAAAAATTACAACTGTTTGCTTACAGTATCCTGTATAATACATTTCGTATTCAGTTATTCCAGTTATTAATGGCACCCTATAGATATTGCCCTTATTCATGGTAGTGTATGGATCCTCAATGAGATAACGTTCTTGATTTCCACCACAATCACTTTCAATAACAGGCTTCCAATTTAAAACTGGATTCCATCCATATTCAAACATAGCTGTTGTGGTATTAACAAAGGCCATCATTGGTTTCTAAAATGGTAAAAAAATATTTGAAAATATTTTCTTCATAATAATGTTAAATGAACAATAGTGTATTAACTCAAATTTAAATTTTACTTTAAAAGTCTAATATAAAATAAAAATTTACATTACATTTTTGTTACAGAAGAACAGTCAAAATAAAGGGATTCATGTATATACATGTTGATTTTTCCCAAAAAAAGTAGATAACGATTTATAATCGATCATCTAAAATATTTTAAATCCTTAAAAAACTTACGGTTTTTAAGCACTTCACCATGTCTTTTATTGGTTTAACTGGGCAATTTAAAAGTTTGGCTTGCTTTTCTGCCAAATTTAATTGATCTGTTTGATATTTAAATTGTCCCAGCGGAGAGGCACTCATCATTATACCTTTGTGAAATAAGCCCTTTGCCATGGGCGACATCATATGTAAACCAATACTAGTACTACCGGCACTGTAACCAAACAATGTAACAGAATTAGGATCACCACCGAATTTATCGATGTGTTGCTGAATCCAACGTAAAGCAATAACTTGATCTTTTAAGCCCATATTTCCTGCAGCTTCAGAAGTGCCAGTTGCTAAAAATCCCAAGGAACCCAAACGATAATGTAATGTCACCAATACAATGTCGCGATCCATGAAATTTTCGGGTCCAGCCCAACTGCTAATAGCAGCAACGGCATAAAATCCACCTGGATGCAAATACACAACTACGGGTTTTCGAGCTTTTGTATCTTTGGTGTATACATTTAAACGCAAGCAGTCCTCGGATAGATATGTTACATTGACTGTTGCTTGTGGACAAATAGGTCCATCTTTGGTAGCATCATACACTTCGGGTTTCCAGGCCTTAACCGGTTGAGGGTTTTGAAAACGTAATTCATCAACAGGCGGTTGGGCGTAACGTACACCACGAAATGCCCAAAATTTATTACCAATACGCGACTTCATATCAGTGCCCTTAAGCTGACCTAAAGAAGTCTCCACAATAATAGTGCGTTCTGCTTCGGCATGGCATATTAAAATCAATAATGATGCAAATAATATGCAACAAATTTTTCTTAAAATTTTAATCATATTTATTTTCAGTTCAGCAGAGAAAAACACACGACTTGTGAATTCTGCAACAAACAGCAACTTTATGCAATCTAAATTAAAAATTTATTGCTATTTATACGATTTATAGCAGAAAATAAGTTTGTATTTAAATTTCTTTTTTATTATTCGTAGTATTAGTATTGGAAAGCCCCACAGCTTAATAAGCTGGTACAGTTTTTTTTCTTAAAGCATTAAAAACAATTCAAACATTTTTTTCCTAAGTGTTTAACTTACATAAACTATTTATTCATGAATTAAACTGTATGAGTTTTAAAAGACTAAGTTTAGAAATTTTAAAAACTAGGTTCTTTCAGTTCGAGTCAGACTCACATACGTAGGGTTCCGTACTACCTTCAATATACTTTTCTACGTATTATGGGGAAAACCTTAGTACTTAATACCCTGGGTAATGGTAAAGTGTCTTATGACGTTTAGAATCCAATTTCTCCAAATCGTCACATCTAGCGAACACCCTTTCATTTTTATAAATTTTATATTCGTTACTGGATACAGTAAATAGGAATTGTAAAATAAAATCTGTGTAAATTTTAAGTCAGCTTATTACTGTTCACATATAAGGTCATATATCCAATATAGTGTCACTCTCAAAACACCCTTTGATTATTAAAGCCAGGGCACATAGAATACGTCAAACGTTATAATTTATCTTTCCCAGCCCACCAGAAAATTGAAATGCAAGTTTTCTTATGAGCGTTGACACAATCAGTACGTCTCCGTCAACGCAAAGTATAAAACTTTTAATTACCTGAATAATTTTCTTTAATTTTTATTAAATTTCCCGTAGTCATTATACAATCGAATAATATCCATAATTAAAGGGCATAACCTACTGTACAGAAATCGCTTTAAAATTTAAATAAATATAATGGAATTTAAATGTTATTTTTATATTTTTAGCTATTTTTTCACATCAATTACCGCTAAACAAAAAATTTTGCGGTTTTTAGCGTTTTTCAGTACAATTTTGGTGGGTAATCGTAAGAAAAAGTTGACACAGTGTACACAAGCAAATCACGATTTATTTCGAACATAGTTTTAATTACTGTGTGTAAATTTCAAGTGCCTCTTACGGTTCAAGAAATAAGGACATATATGCGAATAACCATAGTGATACAATTTGTGTGAAAATTTCAAGAGTCACCTTTTGCGGTTCCAGAGATATGAGGCGCTGACACACGGGCAGACATTGTAGCAAAAACAATGGGGTTACGCATTTACTCTTTGAGTAAGAAACCCTAAAAACGAAAAAGTAAAATTTATTTAAACTTTAATTATGTTTATGATATTTGTTACGGTTATCGCAAGTTTATGGTTACGGAAAGTTTGAAGTCTAATTAACTATTTTTATGATATTTGTTAAGGTTATCGCAAGGTTGAGAAAATTATTCTGATAACACAATCGTACATACAAATACTCGTGTATTTGTACAAACATTATTAACTTTCGCAAATATTCAAATCTATACATACATATAATAAAACGGTAACTCGTTTCCTGTCTGTCTTTCTGTCTATGTCAGTGTTGCCAAAACTATTGAACCAATTCCCGCCAGATTATACTTAAAAAAACGCTAGAAACCACTAACACAAAAACGCTGACACAAACCGCTAAATACATTTATAAAAAATTTTTTTGTTTTTTAAAAGTTAAAATTGAATTAGTTGAAATACATACTTTATGATTATCTGCAGTTAAAAATTTATGTAATTTTATCTATATCTATAATATAAAGACAAAGAAATTTTATGCTTTAGCACATTTTGCTACAAATGGAATTTTTTCTTGAGTAAATCCATATTTCGAAACATGATGTTTCTTTGTTGCAGCGTGTGCAATTAAGTCTGAAAAAATTATTATCGTGTTCCTGGCGAACTGCAATAGATAGCGCTTTGAAACTTTGCAAAAGTAGCCTTTGTGCTAAGGCGCATAGTCTGCCAAAATACAGAATGAATTGGGACAGTGGGCGTGGTGCCTCCCATACAAAGTTAAAAATGATTATTGTGTATATAGAGAACTATAATAGGTATGATCTTCAAAGTGGGTATAGGTAAACCCCATACCCATGCGGATACTCTAGATAAACAAAGGCTGAATTGGGACAGTGAGCGTGGTACCCCCCATACAAAGTAAAAAATTATTATCCTGTATCTAGAGAACTGCAATAGGTAGCGCCTTGGAATTTGGCATCAGTAACCCCCATATTAAGATACATTGTGTAGAGAAACACAGACTGAATTTGAATAGAGGGCGAAGTACCTCCTATACAAAGTGAAAAATTATTATCGCGTACCTAGAGAACTACTACCTAGACTTGCAACTTTGCACAAGTAACCCTCATACTAATGTGCATAGTCTAGCAAAATACTGATAAGAATACTGGGAGTGGCACATCCCATTAAAAATAAAAAATTGTTATCGTGGTAATACGTATACTCTAGCAAAAAACAGGTTCGATGGGAACATTTTTTACTTGAGAATAGCGTGCGTTTTCGCGTTAAAATTTGGTCATACTTTTCTTCAAAGTGTTTATTGTGTTTTTTGTAGATGGGTGTAGCGAAGCGCATCGGGGATAGCTATTTTTGTATAAAGCCTATGTTCCTCAGTAATTACCTAGGCATAGAGGTACCTTGTTATAAAATAAATACATAAACTATATCTGAAGCAATATAAAGCAATAGTCTTAACTTTTGATGTGGATAACTTTTAAAGCTTTTATAATCAAAAATATTTTAAGGATGCTGACGAAGTGGCGGGAACAGCAAGTAAATATATTAAGAAACACAAATTTGTTTATATTGTGTTATATTTATTCTTACCAAAAACATTTTTGACAAGAACACTACTTTAAAATATGTATATATTTTTTTAGTTATACTTATGTAGATATACATATGTGTTGCAAGCTGACAAAAGGGACCTTATGTTGCCAGGTGTCGAAATTTAGTTTTTGATATTTTTCGATAAAGCCTAGTACTCTGTTCGAATTTGTGGAAAATGTTAAGCAACATTTATTATTTCACAAGGAAAATTTTGACATTAAAAATGTGGTGTCTATCTCCCGATTTGGAAGAATTTTATGATTTTATTGCTTTTAAATATATCACATTGTTTTAAAAAATTTTCCACAAAAAATTCCACATAAAGTAATGCCGATTTGCTTTATTTCACAGTTTTGATAGAATGTTGCCAGAAACATTTCCATGTTTATTCACAGTAAAAACAGAGTACTACTCAAGGCACATTCATCAGGTAACCTCACTAGGAAGGGGAAATATTAAGGCAAAAATTTTTAAATTTTTTTTATATATACATAGTTTGATAGTTCAACTTCCATTTAAGGGGAAAATTGTAAGTTTAATTGTCAAAATCCATATAAAAAAATTTGATTATTTTCGCCTTAATATTTCCTCTCAGTAGTGAGGCTACCTGATTAATATGCCTTGGTACTACTTCTGCAACATTTTTTCATGACTTTTTCATACAAATTTGTATGTAGTTTGACAGCATTCCGCATGAAAAACTGAACAGAGTACCAGGCTTAAAGCACAAAATTGTGGAGTGAACGCAAAAAAATCAGTCAAAAATCTAAGAAATTGACAGTGGCGTTTTAAAGTTTTTACTTTAAAAGTATAGTTTTGAGATAATCGAGGTTAAAGTTGGATAACTAATTTGTGCAAGTTTTCAGTCTTTAAGAGTGCCTAATTAAATATGTTAATTTTTTTTATCATACATATGAGATAATAAATGTGGTTTTACACGACGTGTGTTTGTCATATGACTTGTCAGTTTGATAACCCATATGTAATTTCATGTGTTTGTTAAAATATGCATTTAACATACGGTTTATAATTTTTGCTTTCAAACGTACATGTGTAATTACATCTGACATAACCTATAATATATAATTTTACCGCCACACAGTTTTGTATTGCCAACCACAGCTGATGCAAAGATGCAAACGTAGTGCTTTTGCCACGCTTTTAGTGCTTTTGGAACCACTAAAAACCTAAAACAGCAAACTATCAAGTTGGCATTACAGGATGTCAGATGCTTTGTCACATCAAAATAGAACACGTTCTAAAAGTGGTTTTAAACGCCGTGTATTTGTCATATGACTTGTCACTTTTCCATATGTAAATTCTATACACGTCGTGTGAACCCTTTCAAACATAACATGTGTATTTTCCATGTGTACAATACATATGACATTTTTCATTTAGAACGTGTTCTATTTTGATGTGACAAAGCATCTGACATCCTGTAATGCCAACTTAATATTTTGTTATTTTATGCTTTTTGTGGTACCAAAAGCGCTAAAAATGTGGTAAAAGCACTAGGTTTAATAATAATAAAAAACTGTGTGGCGGCAAAATTATATATTGTAGGTTATGTCACATGGAATTACACATGTACGTTTGAAAGCAAAAATTAAAAACGTATGTAAAAGGGTTATTTTGACAAACACATGAAATTACATATGGATTATTAAACTGACAGGTCATATGACAAATACACGCCGTGTAAAACCATTTTAAATGAAAAATGTCATATGTATTGTACACATGGAAAATACACATGTTATGTTTGATAGGGTTCACACGACGTGTTTAGAATTTACACATGGAAAAGTGACAAGTCATATGACAAATACACGTCGTGTAAAACCATTTTAAAAGCAAATTTGATAACACATTAAACTGACATTTAAAGTTGAACTTATAAAAGTACAACTATAGAAATAGAACAAATATGTTCTTGTTAACAAAAATTAATTTATATTATATAAACAAGAAACAATTAAAAAAAAATAATTAATAAAAAAAATTTTATTTAACTGCCTATTTCACAACGTCACACGTAGTCGTTCTTTCGCACAATTACATTTAAAACAAAAACAAATATACAAATGTTAATTCTGTTTTAAATGTAATTGTGCGAAAGAACGAACTCGTGTGACGTTGTGAAATAGGCAGATAGTCTATTTAAATATCGTTCACTGTAGGAATTACTTTCTTCTTTCACTGTTTTAATTTTAAGGTCATTATGAATTGCTTCGTTAGTTATATACCATGGTACTATGAGTCTGAGAGTCTTGGATTGATATCTTTGAATTATCTCAATATTTGAATGACATGCAGTTCCCCACAGTTGAATACCATAAGTCCACACAGGTTTTAAAATAGCTTTATAAAGTTTTAACTTGTTTTCAATACTTAGTTGAGATTTTGGACCAATTAACCACTAAAGTTTTCTATTCGTTAAATTGAGATGATTACGCTTAGTTTTTATGTGCTGTTTCTAAGTAAGCCGACGATCCATGTACAATCCAAGATATTTCACACAATCACTTTTAGGGATTTGAATGTAATTTATAGTTACGTTAGGACAATCTCCCTTTCTAAGTGTAAATGTAACTTGAACAGATTTATCTGCGTTTACTTTTATATAGTATCCTGATTCCAATATAGGATACTTTATTTCCTTAAAAATATCTTACATCCAAAAGAAAGTGGAGAAAAAGCAGGGAAAGTACGAAATTGACAGTTTAAAGGTACTGAAATTTCGAGTTTAAAAGTGGGATATTTTAAACACGGCTTCGCAACAGATGGCGGTGTATTGACAAAATATGAAAAAAACGTAAAGAGGTACCTTTTATTTTTGAAAGTGAGATATTTTAAACACGGTTGCGCAACAGATGGCGCTGTTTTAAAATCATGACAAAATATGAATTACGCACTGCCAAATAGCCAATTAAATAAAATTTGTATTTTTAATTTGTGGGATTACATTGTTATTAATATATTTTAAACACCTCTTACAGAGGTTTACAATAATTTTTAGAATTTAGAATTTTTAGGATAAATTTTAGAATTGTATTCAGAATATAGTCAACTTTATATAAAGTAAATACGTATACGTGAAGCACTACATATAAGATTCTTAAAATTTGGTGTGGATTACTTTTAAAGAAAAATCGAACAAAATATTGTCAAGATGCACACAACGTATGTGGGCACAGATAGTAATAAATAAAAGTCAAGTGCGAGGCAGACCAACTCACGTAGAGTTCCGTGCTACGTTCAATATACTTACATATGTATATGTAACTTTTAAGTTGCAAAAACGAAAAAAAATATCTTCCTATCTAAGGGAATGAGAAGTTGTTTTTGCTTACGAACCTGTTTAGGCATGACATGATATTGGTTCCTGATATCCCTCTAAAGCCCGTTTCACACTATAATAATGAGTATTAAGATTTGTCGGAAGCTTAAATATTATTTGAAAGAAAATACAGAATGAAATTTGACATCCCATAATACAAAAACCATTTTTAGAAATTTTTCTAAACGATAACATTTTTCATTTTATCAGGTTTTTTTTTGTATTCTGAACAATGTCAGAGGTACGAAACCAAAGGGCCAGGGTAAGATATCCTCAGCTTCTCGCAAAATTTACAGCGAGACTCTAAATTCAGCTAGGTAAAATTTAAAAGAGTTTAATGGTGTTATGTATGTATGTATATGTGTATTTATATATATATATACAGAGCTAACTCAAACAATGTATCTTATAGAACTAGATCAATATTGACTAATAAGTCGCATGGCAGAGAAAATCTGTTGACCTGTGTAAATATTAGATATACAAATAAAAAAATTCTGGTTGAAACTTAAAATTATGTCTAACATTAAAATAGGTTAGATTTTTTTTAAATTCTGCATTGTCCATTATTAGAATTTAACATTTCTGGTATTGGAAATAGGCGATCCCATAACTGAAATCGTTCTTGATAGATACCGTTCGATTTAACATTTAAATCTTGACCTATTTCTAGAAAATGTTTCTTGTCTTCAGAATACAGAGGCCATTTTACAGCTTTTAAATATTCGTCTGAAGCGTTGTTGGGATCACTGAAAAACGAGGGAAACAAATTTAAAAAAAAATGAAAAGTTATTAAGAACTCATTAGTCATTACCCCTTCTTAGCAAATTCAAACCAAAATCTTGTCAAACGCTCAATTGTATCATTTTCGGGGTCAGTTTTTGTAAACTGAGGCGTTAATAAAGGCACGTTAAATAAATATAATAATTCGTCGTGATGCATAGCTCCTAAAAATAGTAACTTTAAAGTGTTTGCCTTTTGAGACGGAAACTTCAACTTACCTAACGTCTCCTTTGTTTCGGGATTAACAAAATGGCTAAAGCGTCCTTTATAAGTAAACAAGTAGGTGTAGACAGGCGTATATTTAGAAACCATTTGCAAGAAACGATAGTACTCAAAACCAATTAAACCATCGGCATATAATTCACCAAAAGGTTTAAGTGATTGAGGAGTTTGTAAGGTTTTATTTTGGAAATAAAATGAACGAATAGCTGTACTAACTTCTTCAGATTTTGGCGTTTCCCGTTCATAAAGAAAATATATTGGGGCATATTTGGCGAAATTTTCGTTAAAATATTGAAGCTGCGTGTCATTGTGTAAAGTATCTGCAATTATAGTATTAATGAAATATTAATTAATAAATTAAAATTACAACTGTTTGCTTACTGTATCCTATGTAATAAAATTCGTATTCAGTTATGCCCGTTATTAATGGCACCCTATAGATATTGCCCTTATTCATGGTAGTGTATGGATCCTCAATTAGATAACGTTCTTGATTTCCACCACAATCGCTTTCAATAACAGGCTTCCAATTTAAGACTGGATTCCATCCATATTCAAACATAGCTGTTGCGGTATTAGCAAAGTCCATCATGGGTTTCTAAAACAGAAAATAAACATTTGAAATTTTTTTCTTCATAACAATGTTAAATGAACAATAGTGTATTAACTCAAATTTTATTTTTACTTTAAAAGTCTATTATAAAATAAAAATTTTACATTATATTTCTGTTACAGAAGAACAGTCAAAATTCATGTACATACATGTTGATTTGTCCCAAAAAAGTAAAAATAATAAAATTTCGACTTAATGCATTATTGCAGAAAAGATGCGATAAGTAGATAACGATTTATAATCGATCATCTAAAATATTTTAAATCCTTCAAAAACTTACGGTTTTTAAGCACTTCACCATGTCTTTTATTGGTTTAACTGGGCAATTTAAAAGTTTGGCTTGCTTTTCTGCCAAATTTAATTGATCTGTTTGATATTTAAATTGTCCCAGCGGAGAGGCACTCATCATTATACCTTTGTGAAATAAGCCCTTTGCCATGGGCGACATCATATGCAAACCAATACTAAAACTACCGGCACTATAACCAAACAATGTAACAGAATTAGGATCACCACCGAATTTATCGATGTGTTGCTGAATCCAACGTAATGCAATAACTTGATCTTTTAAGCCCATATTTCCTGCAGCTTCAGAAGTGCCAGTTGCTAAAAATCCCAAGGAACCCAAACGATAATTTAATGTCACCAATACAATGTCGCGATCCATGAAATTTTCGGGTCCAGCCCAACTGCTAATAGCAGCAACGGCATAAAATCCACCTGGATGCAAATACACAACTACGGGTTTTCGAGCTTTTGTATCTTTGGTGTATACATTTAAACGCAAGCAGTCCTCGGATAGATATGTTACATTGACTGTTGCTTGTGGACAAATAGGTCCATCTTTGGTAGCATCATACACTTCGGGTTTCCAGGCCTTAACCGGTTGAGGGTTTTGAAAACGTAATTCATCAACAGGCGGTTGGGCGTAACGTACACCACGAAATGCCCAAAATTTATTACCAATACGCGACTTCATATCAGTGCCCTTAAGCTGACCTAAAGAAGTCTCCACAATAATAGTGCGTTCTGCTTCGGCATGGCATATTAAAATCAATAATGATGCAAATAATATGCAACAAATTTTTCTTAAAATTTTAATCATATTTATTTTCAGTTCAGCAGAGAAAAACACACGACTTGTGAATTCTGCAACAAACAGCAACTTTATGCAATCTAAATTAAAAATGTATTGCTATTTATACGATTTATAGCAGAAAATAAGTTTGTATTTAAATTTCTTTTTTATTATTAATCGTAGAATTAGTATTGGAAAACCCCACAGCTTAATAAGCTGGTACAGTTTTTTTTTCTTAAAGCATTCAACGATTTTTTCCCTAAGTGTTTAACTTACATAAACTATTTATTCATGAATTAAACTGTATGAGTTTTAAAAGATCAAATTTAGAAATTTAAAAAACTAGGTTCTTTCAGTTCGAGTCTGTTGTGAATACTTGAATAATCTATTTATACAAAGTAGTCTGTAAATTTATATCATAATTATATGTCATTGTACAATTTAAATTTTTAATAAAATGGCAGTTCTTTTCTAACTTTATTAACAACAGGTTATGGGCCCAGGACGCGCGAGAATTTTTTTAATTTAAAATTAAATTAAAATAAATTAATTAAATTTAATTGTATTGATCGTGGTTTTTTTTTTTTTTTTTTTTTTTTTTTTTTTTTTTGAAATTTCTCCTGGAAATCGTTAAGTACAGCAATGGCTTCAAATAATTTGTCATTTCCATTTGAAAAATTGCGTGGACGTGAAAATTTCGACGTATGGAAACGCCATGCAAAATCTTATTTGGTGCTGAAAGGTTGTTGGAATATTGTGGTAGTTGGGGTAGCTAATCCTCCCAATGCTAATGATGTTGAGAAGAACGAACGTGCACTTGCCGAGATTACTCTGATGATAGAGCCATCCAATTTTGCTCATATAGCGACGGCGAACACTGCAAAAGAGGCTTGGGACGCACTGTTGAATGCCTTTGAAGATACTGGTTTGACCAGAAAGGTGGAACTCCTAAAGCGATTGGTTCAACTAAAGTTATCTGACTTCCAAAGTGTACAGGAGTATGTAAGCCAGATGATCATGATGTCGCTTAAGGTTCAACAAACTGGCCTTAAACTCGACGATGAATTGGTGGCGTCGTTAATGCTAGCTGGATTGCCAGAGGAATTCGTACCCCTTGTAATGGCAGTCGAAAATTCGAAGGCAAAATTAAGCGTGGACATGGTGAAAAATTTGCTTCTACAGGATTTAAAGTTTGATTCATCAAAGGTGGAAGAAAAGGCTTTGGTTTCTAAGAAGAAATTTATCCCTCGTAAGTCCGTAAAATGCTATGCATGCAAACAAGAGGGGCATATTGCCAAAAATTGTACACAAAAGGCAAAGTCAAATGCAACCAAGAAGAAGTATGCAGTAGAGAAATCGTCGTTAGCTGCATCGTTGTTTTCATCATCATCAGCTTTACTTGCTGCAGAAAACAACATCCATGAGTGGTTCATTGATTCCGGGGCGACGTCGCACATGACAAATTCGAAAAATATTTTGCGAAACACAAAGCCAATGGTTGATAAACATGTGGTAATAGCAAACAATGAAAAAATGGCTATTGAGTGTGCAGGCGATGTTAATGTTGTTTTCCAGTCAGGCGAGAAAGAGACAAACGCATTTTTAAAAGATGTTGAATATGTTCCCGAAATGGCTGTTAATTTGCTTTCTGTACGGCAGATGACATTAAAAGGCAACAAAGTAATTTTCGAAAATGATAGTTGCAAAATTTTTAATGATCGTGGTGAATTGTTAGCAACAGCTAAAGTTTTTGACAACTTATACAAATTGCATTGTGTTGTGAATATAAACAAAAGCGAAAACGCAATGATAGCTGCAGACGATTTTGAATTATGGCACAGGCGACTTGCACATATTTGTGCTGGTAATATGAAAAAGGTGATCGGTGCATCAAATGGTATACGATGGGTTGGTGGCGCCGTGAATGAAAAATGTGTTGTTTGTATAAAAGGTAAGCAAACACGAGCATCATTTAAGGAGCCTGGTCATCGTGCAGATGGTTTGTTACATATTGTGCATTCGGACGTGATGGGTCCCCTACCAACAGAATCCTTTTCTGGTAATCGTTTTCTTTTAACTTTCGTTGACGACTACTCACGTAAAGTATTTGTGGTACCAATAAAACGTAAATCTGATGTTTTCGGAGAATTTCAACATTTTAAAATTTTTGCCGAAAAACAGTGTGATGCAAAAATAAAAATTTTGCGTACCGATAATGGTACTGAATATACTGGTAATCCATTTAAAAAGTATTTGTCAGATTGTGGTATACAGCATCAGAAAACAACGCCATACACGCCAGAACAGAATGGCGTTGCTGAACGCATCAATCGCACAATCATGGAACGTGTAAGATGTATGCTCTTGGATGCAGGCTTAGATGATATGTATTGGGCTGAAGCGGCTATGACATCAGCATATTTAATAAATCTTGTGCCGTGTCGGGGTAATGAAAGCTGTCCAGAGGAAATGTGGTCGGGTAGAAAACCCAATTTAAAACATTTACGTGTTTTCGGCAGCAAAGCATTCGTGCATATACCGAAACAGAAACGTAATAAATTAGATGCGAAGTCAACAGAATGCATTTTGATGGGGTATAGCAGCGAAAGTAAGGCGTATAGGCTACAAAATCCGATTACTCACAACATCATCATCAGCCGTGATGTCGTTTTTATTGAGAACAACAACAACAAGGTATATGTCAATCAGAATATTATTAATAATCGAAATTCTACCGTAGTTGACATTGGCGTTGAAGATGAAGTTGCCAATTCAGTGGAGGAAAGTAACGTAGAATTGTCAACTGGTGAAGGAGAAAAATTTCTTGGCTTCGACAGTGACGAGTATGAAGACGCATATGGTAGCAACGATGATGACAACAACAACAGCGATAGCAACAGTGATGATAACATCGGCAGTGATTGCCAAATCAACAAGGTAATTGAAAATCAAAACGGTACAACCCGCCGTTCAGAACGTATTGCGAATAAGCCTCGACGAAGATACAATTTATGTGTTCAACAAGATCAACGTGGCGGCATACACGGTGTCCCCGAAACGTTTGATGAGGCGATTTTTTCATCACAAGCCGATTTATGGAAAGCGGCAATGATTTCTGAAATGGAATCGTTATCAGCAAACAATACCTGGTGCCTGACTGAATTGCCAAGAGGAAAAAAGCCCATCAAGTGTAAATGGGTCTACAAGACCAAAGTTGATGCAAATGGCGATGAAGTATGCCATAAGGCAAGGTTGGTCGTAAAGGGCTGCAGTCAACAAAAGGGCATTGACTACGAAGAGACGTTCGCTCCTGTAGTGCGTTATACATCACTACGATTTTTATTTGCTCTGGCAGCAAAACACAAATTAATAGTACATCAACTTGATGCGGTAACAGCGTTTCTTAATGGTGAACTAGAGGAGCAGATTTTTATGGTACAACCTGAGGGTTTCGACGATGGCAGCGGTCGAGTATGTTCCTTAAAAAAATCTCTTTATGGCTTAAAGCAGTCCAGCCGGATATGGAACAAAAAACTAAACGAAGTTCTTTTAAAGTTTGGTTTGCAACGTAGTGAAGTCGACCAATGTGTCTACTTTTGCATCAATGGTGAAATTATACTTTATGTAGCCATTTATGTAGACGACGTTTTGGTGTTTTGCAACGACATGAATATGATCAATCAACTGAAACATGATTTAGCTACGAACTTCAAAATGAAAGATCTAGGCGAAGCGTTTTCTGTTTTGGGCGTTAGAATCACGCGTGATGATCAAAGTGGCACAATCAAACTTGATCAGAGCAAATACATCGAGGATGTGTTAAATCGTTTTTCAATGAGTGAATGTAAGCCGGTATCAACACCTATGGATGTTGGTCAAAAATTAACATCGGAAATGTGTCCTACCGACGAGGATGAAAAACAAGAAATGACGAAGGTACCCTATATGCAAGCTGTGGGATGTCTTTTGTTCGCAGCTCAAATAACTCGCCCTGATATTAGTTATGCCGTAAATTTGTTAAGTCGTTTTAACGCAAATCCTGGTAAAACTCATTGGGCCGCAGTGAAAAGGGTAATGAGGTATCTCCAAGGTACTATCAACAAAGGCCTAACGTATGTATGTGAACCAAATAACTTAATTGGTTATTGTGACGCAGACTGGGCAGGCAACGTTGACGATAGGCGGTCCACCACTGGTTATCTTTTTACATTGCAAAATGGTGCAATTTCATGGTGTACTAGGCGCCAGCGTACTGTAGCACTGTCCTCAACTGAGGCAGAGTATATGGCAATGGTTTCAGCAATGCAAGAGTGCATATGGTTACAACGATTACAGCGTGAACTCATCCAGGGCCCTCAAGAGCCGATGATACTACACTGTGACAACAAAAGCGCAATTCTTATAGCACAAAACAACTCGTTTTCTAATAGAACTAAACATGTTGATCTCAAAGTTAAATTTGTTAAGGAGAAGTTAGATAACAAGGATATTCTTTTGAAATACGTGGATACCAACAACATGGTGGCTGACTTTCTCACTAAGGCTATTAGTGCCGATAAGCTTAATATGTTAGTTAGTAGATCTGGTTTAGGATAATTTTTTTTATATATTATATTTAAATGTATAAATAATTTATTCAGGTGGAATGTTGTGAATACTTGAATAATCTATTTATACAAAGTAGTCTGTAAATTTATATCATAATTATATGTCATTGTACAATTTAAATTTTTAATAAAATGGCAGTTCTTTTCTAACTTTATTAACAACAGAGTCAGACTCACATACGTAGGGTTCCGTACTACCTTCAATATACTTCTTTACGTATTATGGGGAAAACCTTAGTACTTAATACCCTGGGTAATGGTAAAGTGTCTTATGACGTTTAGAATCCAATTTCTCAAAATCGTCACATCTAGGGAACACCTTTCATTTTTATAAATTTTATATTCGTTACTGGATACAGTAAATAGGAATTGTAAAATATTATCTGTGTAAATTTTAAGGCAGCTTATTACTGTTCACATATAAGGTCATATATCCAAAATAGTGTCACTCTCAAAACACCCTTTGATTATTAAAGCTTTAAAGCTTTATCTCTTCCAGCCCACCAGAAAATTGAAATGCAAGTTTTCTTATGAGCGTTGACACAATCAGTACGACTCCGTCGACGCAAAGTATGAAACTTTTAACTTTTGACGTATGTACGTTTAACAGTCTGATACCTATCAATTGGCTTTTCTTTGTTTTGATTAAATTTTTGTGGTGAGTGGAAGCGAAAATAAAACAAAATACAACAAAATAAATAAAGTAAAATCCAGAACAAAGCTGCCAAAGTTTTATTTAATATCCTTCAACAAAGTACTCATTGTGTCAACTTCTTCCGTCGCGAAGCGTCGGTACTTTAATCACGTTTAAACACCTCAAAGTATAACGTATGACGGATTCTATGTGGCCTCGATCTTTTGTTTTATTTTTGTACTTGTTATCGGAGACATATTTATACATATTCTGTGTAGGTTTAAAGGGTCTACCCATTCTGCTTGAAATATAAGGCTACATACATATGTACGTAAATTTGTGGGACTTTCGCAACACCCTTTAATTTTCATTTTGTATATTTTTTGCTATAGACGACATAACTTTAGACACTGTGTAAATTTTCGGTTTAAAAAAAATCACATTAGAGAAAATCGTTTCAGTATTGGAACACTCTTTAAATTTTAGTAATTGTTGGTAATACACGGTTCAAAAAATTAGGCCATATACATATGTACGTGAAAAGTATTTATGTATGTCACTGTCGAACCATTTATTTTTTACTATTTCTTTAGTAGCCATTGTAATACGTATTCTAGGAAAATTTTAATAGTCTACCTATTATGGTTAAAAAATAAGGCCATACACAAGCAAATCACGATTTATTTCGAACATAAGTAGTTTTAATTACTGTGTGTAAATTTCAAGTGCCTCTTACGGTTCAAGAAATAAAGACATATATGCGAATAACCATAGTGATACAACTTGTGTGAAAATTTCAAGAGTCACCTTTTGCGGTTCCAGAGATATGAGGCGCTGACACACGGGCAGACATTGCAGCAAAAACAATGGTGTTACGCATTTACTCTTAGAGTAAGAAACCCTAAAAACGAAAAAGTAAAATTTATTTAAACTTTAATTATGTTTATGATATTTGTTATGGTTATCGCAAGTTTATGGTTACGGAAAGTTTGAAGTCTAATTAACTATTTTTATGATATTTGTTAAGGTTATCGCAAGGTTGAGAAAATTATTCTGATAACACACTCGTACATACAAATACTCGTGCAGAAAATAACTTATTTGTACAAACATTATTAACTTTCGCCAAAAATCAAATCTATACGTATAATAAAACAGTAACTCGTTTCCTTTCTGCCTTTCTGTCTGTGTACGCATCAGGTAAAAACTACGGGATGGATTTTAACAAAATTTTTTAAAAATATCTTATATCCAAAAGAAAGTGGAGAAAAAGCAGGGAAAGTACGCAATTTCTAGTTTAAAGTTACTGAAATTTCCAGTTTAAAAGTGGGATATATTAAACACGGTTTCGCAACAGATGGCGCCGTTTTGAAATACATAATGCCAAAATATGAAAAATACTCTAAGGAGGCACCTTTTATATATGAAAGTTGGATATTTTAAACACGGTGGCTCTGTTTTAAAATCATGACAAAATATGAATTACTTACTGTCAAATAGCCAAGTAAATAAAATTTGTATTTTTAATTTGTGGAATTACATTGTTATTAATATATTTTAAACATCTTTCACAGAGGTTTACAATAATTTTTAGAATTTAGAATTTTAAGAATAAATTTTAGAATTGTATTCAGGGAATAGGCAATTTTATGTAAAGTAAATACGTATACGTGAAGCACTATAAGAGTCTTAAAATTTGGTGTGGATTACTTTCAAAGAAAAATCAAACAAAATATTGTCAGGATGCACACAACGTGTGTGGGCACAGATAGTAACAAATAAACCAGTCAACAGCGAGTCAGACTAAGGCACGTAGAGTTCCGTGCTACGTTCAATATACTTACATATACATATGTATGTAACTTTTAAGTTGCAAAAACGAAAAAAATAACTTCCCAACTAAAACTAGTGATTCGTCGTATGCAGTTTGGTAAGGGAATGAGAAGTTGTTATTGCTTACGAACCAGTTTACGCATGACATGATAAAGCCCGTTTCACACTATAATAATGAATATTAAGATTTGTCAGAAGGTTAAATATTATTTGAAATAAAATACAGAATAAAATTTGACATCCCATAATACAAAAACCATTTTTAGAAATTTTTCTAAACGATAACATTTTTCATTTTATCAGGTTTTTTTTTTTGTATTCTGAACAAAAAAATTAAAATGTCAGAGGTACGAAATCAAAGAGCCAGGGTAAGATATCCTTAGCTTCCCGCAAAATTTACAGCGAGACTCTAAATTCAGCTAGGTAAAATTAAAAAGAGTTTAATAGTGCTCTTCTAGTCAAAATTGAGTTTAATGGTACATCTCCAGTAAAATAAATGGTCCTTCACCAATGTCCGGCTTGTTTAAAAGAAATTACTACGTTATACACGATAACCAAAACGAATACACGTACATGGCTGTTCAAGGAAACCGATCAGCCAGTGTAAGTGAGACGCAAACCACTCGAACGCCGAGCAACAAGGACAAGAATAACTGATAAAATTAATAATGTGAAGGAAAGACATAAGCTACATATACTTGTATTTAAATTAAATCAAATTAAACATTAGCAGGTTAAAGACGATATGTTTTTCTGAACTTGCTTAGCTAATTTTTTTTAAATTTGTAAGAATTTATTTTGTCCAGCAAAACTAAAATGCTAGAACCATATGTACAGTTACGAGCAAAAAAATCGATATATATATATATATATATATATATATATTTGTGTGACCAAACAACTGACCAATTAAATTACTATAGATATGTTTTCATAAAAAAAAAACTTAAAATGAAATATATACGTAAAAACATTCAAAATTCCAGATTTTAGGTGTGCAAAAAAATAGAGCCATCCACTTCAATTATCTAAAAAACACAAGATTCCAAATGATGAATAAAATAATATACTTCAATTATTTTCAAATTACCCAGTACTTAGTGGAATATACTTAATTTTGGATAACAGCTGAGCACCGTTTTGGCATAGGGTCAAAAAGTTTTTGGCATGTCTCAATCAGAATATTACTCCATGCTCCTTTTACTAATGCCCACAGGTGATCTTTCTTAGTTGCTTATTTTCCCTTAAGATCTAATTTAACTATTCGCTACAAGTTCTCAATGGGTTGAAGACTCATTGAGCAGCCTAGCTTGAAGCATCAACCCCATTTTTTTCAAACCAATCTTTTGTACACTTCGCTGGTTTTTTGCGGAAAAAAGTATTCTATATTGGAATCATGATGCTAAAGTACCTCCTTCTAAAAATTAAAATCCATTCAGATACATATTTTCTTTACATAAAGATAACCAGCTTTGGATAAAATTCTAAAATTTATTGCAAACCGCTGTAAAAGGCGTTTAAAATATTTATTCAATTGGAGCCTAATGTAATAAAAGGTGTGCAACCGTGTTTAAAATATCTCAGTTTTAAACCGAAAACTTCAATACCGTTAAACCGGAAATTCTGTTTTTCTACTGCTTTTCTCTACTTTCTCTTGGAAATTAGATTTTTAGATACTTTTGCGGAAAAGAAGTATCCTATATTGGAATCAGGATGCTTAGGTACCTCCTCACAACATTTTGTTGAAATCCATCCAGTAGTTTTTAAGTGATGCGAACACAAATGAAAAGCAGACAGATAGATAGACATACGGAAATAAGTTACTATTTTATTATATGTGTGGATATATATTTTTTATTTTTTATAAATTTTAATTGGGTACAGAAAAGGCACGATTTGTTTTCCAAAATCAAATCACAAATCGTACATTTTTCTCTACCCTGAACAAATATTACATGTGTTTAAATCATCGTCTAAATCGTTTCTATGTTTTACTTCTATATATTCCTTAAAATTAGCAATGTGCATTATGTGGGCTTATCATTTCAGAAATGGGAAATAGGCGATCCCACAACTGATAACGTTTTCGAAAGACATCATTAGATTTAACATTTAAATTTTGGCCAATTTCTAAATATTGCTTTTCGTCGGCTGAGTACAAGGGCCATTTAACAGCTTTTAAGTATTCGTCGGATGAATTATTCGGATCTCTGCATAAAAAATAAAAACTTAATACCAACAAATATTGTTTCTTTCACAATAATATTTTACCCCTTTTTGGCAAACTCAAACCAAAATCTGGTTAAACGTTCAATTGTAACATTTTCTGGATCAGTTTTCTTAAACTGAGGTGTCAGAAAAGAAAGATTTAGCAGATATATCAGTTCATCATGATGCACAGCTCCTGAAGAGGTTAAAAGATTTTTTTAATTTCTATTTTCCAACTTTGGACTTTTCTACTTACCCAAAGTTTGATTTGTATCAGGATTTACGAAATGGCTAAAACGTCCTTTGTAGGTAAAAATATATGTGTAGACGGGAGTATATTTTGACACCATTTGCAAGTAACGAAAACTAAAGCAAATAGCCCCATCACCATACAAGGCAAGAAATGGCTGTAACGAATCAGGATATTCTAGTGATTTATTTTGGAAATAATAGGAACGAAAAGCTGCCGTTATTTCTCGAGATTTTTGTGTTTCGCGTTCATATGAAAAATAAATTGGCAGGTATTTTTCCAAATCTTCATTTAGATACTGACGCTCAGTGCTGTTGCGTAAAGTGTCTGTAAAAAAAAATAATAAATAAAGTACTACGACGTACTACTTCTTTCTACCTACAGTATCCCAAATTATAAAACTCGTATTCTGTTATGCCAGTTATCAAGGGAACTTTATGGATATTGCCATTGGACATTGTGGTATAAGGGTCCTCTATGAGATACCGTTCCTGATATCCACCACAATCAGTTTCTATGACAGGCACCCAATTTAGAAGCGGATTCCACCCAAACTCAAACATCCCTGTTATGGAGTTTACGAAATCCATCATTGGTTTCTTTTAAAAATTCAATAATTTAAATAAATGCGTCGACACTTTTTTAAATTTTTTTGTTTTAGAAACTTACCGTTTTTAGGCAATTGACCATATCCCAAATCGGTGTTACAGGACAACTTAAAAGTCGGGCCTGCCTTTCAGCCAAATCCAATTGATGTGTCTTATATTTAAATTGGGCCAGCGGTGTGCCACTCATCATAATACCACGATGAAATAAACCTTTTGCCATGGGCGACATAACATGTAAACCGATACTAAAACTACCGGCACTATAGCCCCATAGTGTCACAGAATTTGGATCACCCCCAAATTTATCGATATGTTGCTGTATCCAACGTAAAGCCATAACTTGATCTTTTAAGCCCATATTTCCTGCTGCTTCAGAAGTCCCAGTTGCTAAAAAGCCCAAGGAACCCAAACGATAATTTAATGTCACCAATACAATGTCGCGATCCATGAAATTTTCCGCTCCAGCATAAAGGCTAATAGCTCCACCAAAATAAAATCCACCTGGATATAAATATACAATGACTGGCTTTCGAGTTTGTGTATCTTTGGTGTAAACGTTTAAACGCAAACAGTCCTCTGACAAATATGTTAAGTTAACCGTTACTTGTGGACATATAGGGCCATCTTTAGTGGCATCATAAACTTTGGGCTTCCAGCCTTTAACCGGTTGAGGATTTTGAAAGCGTAATTCACCAACAGGAGGTTGAGCATAACGTACACCAAGAAATGCCCAAAATTTATTACCTGAACGCGACTCCATTTGAGTGCCCCTTATTTGACCCAAAGAGGTTTCTATACAAATTGTAGAATCTGTTATCGCATTACATATTGTACCTAACAATAAAACAATTAAAACACCGCAACAAGTGTTTAACATTTTAATAATAATTATTAATGCGCCGGGTGCAGTGCCTTCAATTTTAAACCTGATCTTAAACAGAAATACAAAAGCACACACTATCAAATTCTATTGACATTGAAATTGTATTAAAAATATTTTACTATTTATATGGTTTTTAACAAAAGGGGTTTTCCAAAGCTAGCATCCAGCTTTGGAAAACCCCTTTTGATAACTACTTATTAAGGCGGTATTAATTTGTTTTTGAAGATAAGGAAAAAATCTGAAATACTTCCAAGTTACTGTCGCAGATAAACAAATTAGATTTATGCTAAAAATTCTAGTTTCTGTGCTTTTTCATTATTTGCTAAGTAATGGAAAATAATTTCTTTGCCTATAAATTGATATATCCTTATTGTTTTTACAAATTTCATAGTAATAGGTGTGTTTGCGTACTCATTAACTTGTTACAATTTATATAAATTGATGCTGAATTTAACTGGAAGTCGATTTCTACCTTTTTAAAACTTTTGACAAGTGTAAACTGACATATCGATTTATATATCTTAATATGTCAAGTAAAAAACATCAAGTCAAAATATATGAAACGAAGACAATAACTCCGTGATTTTTTGAATAAAATATATATTTTTTTTTGCCTTTCAAAAAATTAATTTATGCAGGCATGTCACAATAATTAAATGAAAAATAAAATCTATGTTTTATCACTTTAAAAAGTTCGTCCCTGAAGAGGTTAAAACAAACGGAAAACAAAACAAAATTTATTTTTTTTTTTATTTATTTATTTTTTTTTTTGCAGAACAATTGAAAAATTGTTTAGAACATTAAATAATACAAAGAGAGACGGGCAGAAGAGTGCAATGTTCTGTGGCCGAAGTTTTCTTATAATTTGATCGGTACAAACAATATTTCAAAAAAATAATTTAAATTTAACTATTTTTTTCACTTTTTGTTTTGTTTATTTCTTTAAAAATAAACATAAAACACAAAACAAATTAGGAATAATGCGAATATAATTTTGACAATCAAGAAAAACCATTTGATGGCCAATTCGCCATTGCGTTTACCTGGTATGAATTTGCCTTGATAGAATTCGTGTTACTATATCCGTAATAAGAAAACAAAGCTAAAGGCTGTCCCCATCAGTATTCTCAGATATGGCGGTTTCTCGCCAAACGTGGCGATTTTCAATCTTATTTGGCGACTTCGCGAATATTTGGCGATTTTTTAATTGGCGATATTGTTGTCTATTGTTCATTGACTTTTGGCCAACATTACAAACTGAATTAAGGAATATCAAAATGGATAACAAAGAAATTTAAATTTTAAAAGTAAATTGTTTTTCATATTTAAGCCCAGTACGCAATTTCAGTTTTGATTTTTACAAAAGTAAAATTCATCATGTGGTCGTTTGTAGAAATAAAAATCATGTAGTCGTGTTTTTAAAATTTTATTGTTTATTGTACACAATAACATTATATCAACACAGAAATGAACAAAAAATATTTTAAATGTATAATAAACATGAAATGTCATAAATTCCGTTACCAAACAATTGCCTGAACATTAATTTTTGTTTCAACTGAAGAAAAAAGTCTACACATTTTGTTAGAACATCCCTGTAATAGTCGAAAATTCCGTTTAGTTTTCTTTTTAGCTGCGTACTGCCAAACGGAAAGTTGACTGAAAATTTTCAAACCTGAAATTCAGGCTGTTTTTTTACACATACTTCTTATGGGAAACTGAAATTCAGGCGAGCTGCGTACTGGCCTTTAAATATGATTTTACTTCTGGAAACCGGAAATTAAGGCGAATATATACAGGTGATTGCAGGGCTACAACAAGTAAAACAATAAAAAAAAACAACAGGCAATTTGATTTTACAAAATCTATGCCACTTGTCAAAAACATTCGTAGAAACAAACAAAAAAATAAGTAACAAAAATAATGAACATTTTTCGGGCTACAATAATTAACATACTAAGGAAGTTATTTTAAATCTTGTATATCTTGTATATATGTATATTGGCACCATCTTTGAGAAAAAGCAAATGTGTTATATCATAGCTTTTTTTCAATTTCAACAAAAAATTTTGGAATTTGGTTGTTGAACTTTTGCAATACCGTTTGCATGAAACACCGAACTCCGCTTATGTATGATGTTGAAGCACTTCCTTAATTTTTTGTTTAAATTGTATCTATTTTTATTTAAATTCCACACAATAAACAATTAAAAAAAAAATTAAAATTAATTTTAAAATTATTTTTGTTTTTATTGAATGTTTTGACATTTCTAAATTAAACAGATGATGAGAATTTTCGCCCGTGCAATCACCTGTTTAAATTCGCCTTGCCGGAAACTTTCGAAACTATATAAATTTTTTTTAAAGTTCACGAAAATCCAATTTTATATTTAAAAATGTTTTCAATATCTAAAGATGAATTTATTTTGGAAACTGGAAACTCTATTTAAATTTTATAAACGTCTTTCGATTTTAAAGTGTTTCAATTCCTTATCACAAACAAAATTTCTTGTTATCAAAAATTTTTATAAATCCTAACATACTTTTGGATACTTATCAACCATAATAACAAATATTAACTTTTATTTTAGAAAGATTATAAAAATATGATATTCTATCTAATTATGTACAGCTACATTAGTTTTGTACTTGATGTGCTGGTAATTGCAATGAATTTTATATATATATATATATTTTACATACAACGGAAGTTTTAAAGTCAGGATTAAGATCTTTTTATTCTCTCTAAGTTGAAAGAATATTTTTTAAAAATTAGGTGACTTATTTTAAAGAAAAACTGGTTTTGATTTTTTTTAATATATATGCCGCTAACGACTGGATAGAAAGATCGATTTCAATAATGAATTCCGCCAAAATTCGACATGCTGTAAATTTTATGAATTGAAATAGGGCATGTGGCTCACAGCTGTTGAAAAAATTTAATTCCTATCAAACATATTCCAAACTAGATGTACCCGGCACGTCGTGTACGTCCCGATAATATTTTGCTCCATTTTGCTTTTTCACACCTATTGTAAGACTTACTTATATAGAGTAGCACCTATAAGTGAAAAATAAAAACAAACAAACAGAATTTTATAGCCACACTCAGATCGTAGTATTCTTACCAAATTTTAAAAATTAACGCTAAATAACAAAAATAATGTAAGCACATAATTACCTAAGTATACCTAAATACCTAATTTCATAAAATAACCAAATTATACAACACATACGCGACTTAAAAGAAATACAAATTTTATTCAATTCAATCGATTTGGCATATGTTTTAGCGCCATCTGTGTTTAAATAGCAAAATTAAAGGTGGCGTGCCGTACTAAGTAGTTAAAACGATCTGTCTTTTAAAATATACAACTTCAAAAGTTTTATAAGCAGTACTTAGTTCCTCCTTAAGATATGCTACATATTAGTTTATGTATTTTTTTACTTTATAAAAAATAAAGTATTCATATCCAGTTAGTTCAACTGCCTACTTTCACTGCTTTTTCTCCACTTTCTCTTGGAAATAAGATATTTTTGCGTATCCTATATTGGGACCAGGATATTTAGATACTTCCTCACAAAATTTTGTTAAAATCCATCCAGTACTTTTTACGTGATGCGAACGTAAATGAAAAGCAGACAGACAGACAGACAGACAGACAGACGGAAATGAGTTACTACTTTATTATATGTATAGATAAGAACGCGGTGACAAATACTTTAAGGATGGTTATGTTCAGGTCTCCATTTACTATAACAACCACTACTTTTCATCGTTTTAAGTAAAAGTTTTACCTTTATCCTGTTCACTAATTATTTTAAATAAAAAACAAAATATTTATATATTTTGGAAATTTTTTCGATTTTTGGCGAATTTTAGCTATTTCGATTAAAATTATTTGATTATTGATTTGTTAAAAATATTTTAATTTTAAAATTATACATATTAGAGGCAAATTTTCACAAAACACTGTTGTGGCGATTTTTCACATCGATTTTGGCGAAATGGGTAAAAATAAATCTGACAACCCTGTACACCAGCTAGAACTACACATAAACACACACACAAAATTTTATTGAAATCGGTTAGATGATTTCAGAGATTAGCGTAAACGAACACAGGGACACATGATTTTCTTTAATAAGATAAGGTAGTATCTGAATAAGATAAGGTAGTATCTGTATAAGATTCTGCAAGACCGATTATAGGACTTATACTTTTCAATATTCATAAATTAATATGTATTGTGAATATTTTTGGTTATGCTTTTATCCTAAGATGGGAAACAAACGTAATTATTTTAGATATAAAACTTTGAACTCAATTCATTCCGTTGCTAAATATAATTATGTAGAGCGAGACAAATGCTCTGAATTTTAAACCAATAGTTTCTGTTTCGCTTGCTAATTTTCAACGCGACCTTTTTAGAGTGGCATGCAGCTAAATCTAAAATTTGTTTGATTTTTCACTTTATAACACATGAAAAAAAACTGGAGTGGCCTACACTCAACTTTACCATACCAAATGGAAATAGATATTTTTATGGATATATTGAATAAAAAATATAAGTTCAAAGTATATTTAAATCGAAAAAAAAAATAAACTAACCCTCGCCCCTTCCCGATTATGGCCAAAATTTATACAGCTCTTCATCTCCATAAACCAAAGGCACCTACTGAATTTCATTTTGATATGTCATACGGTATGACCTGTAGAGCGTTCACGAAATTTTGGAGTAAGTAAACTACCCCTTGCCCCTTCCCGATTATGCCCAAATTATGTCCAAAAACTATACAGTTCTTCATCTCCACATACCAAAGGCACATACTAAATTTCGTTTTGATATGTCAAACGTTATGACCTGTACAAACACACCCACCCACCCACAGACATCTTCGCGAAAATAGTCAAAGTGGATTCAGGACACCTCTAAACGTATAAATCCGTCAAAATCCCGACCTCGATTTTTTTTCATGATTACTATACTTTACCTAATACTACGTATGGTAAAGTAAAAAGTACACATATTTCTAAATTTTAACAACAAAATTGTTTACATTTAACTTTAACAACAAATTCAACAACATTTTATTAAAATAGCTATTTAACTATCACATTACAATACAAGTACGTAGGGCTAAAACAACATTATAAATCTTGTTTTTAAATCATTAATGCACAAATTTTCCAGTCATTTTGTTGTACAATCAGGCTTTGGGTTTTCACACGTTTCATCATAATCGGTCAATAGTAAATGTTTGATGGAAGCCGAAAACCTTGTTAATGAACAGGGAGCATCACAGTTGGGTATTGCCAATTCTTTGGGAAATTTGTCTTCACTATTGTAATAATAAACAATCTAAAAGTAAGAATGAGAATTTTAAAATTTTGAATATTGAATAATGAATTTTAATTTACATACATATAATGGTACTTATTATAAATAAATAATTGACAATTTATATAATAATTCTAAGTTTTCATTAAAAATAAAGTGATTAATTTCTAGAACTATTCCATCATTTTCAACCGACTAAAAATAAAGGTTCTATATTTATGATTTATTTTTTTAGCAGTAACTACTTTTCAAAGTCTTATAAGAATAAAATTATTATGAAGTGATTCATTTTTAGAACTATTCTATTATTTTCAAGTGACTTTAAAAGAAGTTTATCAATACTTCTAAATCGATTTTAAAAATGTTGATAGGATGTGCTTACAGAAAATGTAAAATTATGTAGAAATGAAAAATTTAAATGAATTTAACATATCTTTTGAATTGTAGGGGGAAGACACAAAGCTCCAAATAATAAAAAGCAATAAAAAATTTAACTCAAAATTAAAGGGTGTCCCCATAGGTGACGTTATATCAACTATATGGCCTTATCTCTTAAACCGTTCAAGACAGACACTTGAAATTTACAGAGAATCTGGGTTACTATGTTCGTTATAACAAATAAAATTACAAATTAAAGCGTGACCCCATAAAAAAAGGGGATTATAACGTTTATGGCTTTATATATTGAACCGTTATAAAAGGCTTTTTAAAATTACACAGAAAGTGTGTCATATCCGTTATAATGATAATTGATATAAAATAAAAGATTATCCGAAAATTCATGCTTACGGAAAATGCCCTTTCAAATTTGTATCTGTTTTGAAGTCGTTTTTTTAATATGTATTTAAAAAATTTACACTGTAACTTACCTTAACCTCAAAATCGTCTTTGAACAGCGAGCTGTGGTGCAATTCAAATACTAAAGCTGATGCATATTCCGGCAATCTCGACGTTTGATCTAATATATTCAAAGAGTTCATAACATTCACTAGCGTAACGTCGTGGCCAGAATACAAAAATATTTTGCGATCCGGATTTAAATTACGCTTTCTTTTATCGATCATTTTTGTGTGAATTTCATTAAGAAATGCGCCACCCTTGACTTTTTTCATGAGATTCGTTTCCGTAAAAAGCACATAGCTTCGTTCTGCCAATGATTCCAAACGTTCGGGATATATATTTTCAGACCAATCAGGTAAATCCAAACCAGCTTCACTTTCAATTTTCAAAATATTGTATAACAATTCAACATCCAATACGTTGGTTATATTCTTGCCCGTATGCCGTGTTAGCAATTTATATAGTTCAGCGTTTTCTTCGTTCAATTTTTTCAAATCTGGTGGCGGGGTTTTATACAGTTTTTCTAGAATTGTATCATATTTAACACAGGGTTTCTTCTGCGCCAGAAGCTGGAAAAAATAACGGCAATTAAAAATCTACTTTCAAGCAATATGTTAAAGGCTAAAAAAATATTTACTATATCTTCACTTCTTGGTATGGTATTAACTGCCACCGGTTGCCATTGTATTGGCAAGGGATTACTATGTTCTAGCGGTGGCATAAATCCTGCCAACAAACTATTGGCACTTAAAATACATCTTTCGGCTGCTGAACTTAAGATCCGAATTTGTTGTTGGTTATAGAGGCCATTCGGCGGCAACAAGCGATAATAACGCATTCGTAAATTTTTACCCAAATTGTAACATTGGAGACTACCTCTCTAAAAAATAAAATAAAGTTAGAATATTTTTTTTTTTAATTAGATTATTTTTTTATTTAACTAAAATTTTATCAAATTAATATACTACTGGTATTGCAATTTGACAAAAATAAATAACCGAATGATTTAAAGAAGTTTGAAAGATTCTCTTGATTCCACAAGATAACTAATATTTAAATTTTAACTGTTTTGTTCTATGGTTTTCAGTGGACCCAAAGCGAACCCATAATAAGTGATTGCCGTGGCGAAAAATGATAATACAAATAACATCTTTAGGCAACGAAAGGCTTTAAAATATTTGGTTTTACCATATTATTTCTAAGTTTTTTTACAACTCATTACAACAACCTAGTTAAACATACATGTAGGAATATTTTTAGTCAGTAGCTCCTTTTTGTGCGGCTATTTGTTTTTAACACTGGTTTGTGCGAATACTAGATTCTCTAAAAGATTTATTCACAATTATATTAGCTCCATAGGAATCTTTAGCGTTGCTTTTTATTTTTTTCTAAATTTGTTTTTTCTATTGTCCTTTTTTTTCTAAAATTAAAATAGGAAAAGCTAAAATAAAAGTTTTGTGCTATTGCTTTTTATGTAGCTACTAATATTTGCTACTTGCTGTGAAAGGAAAATAAAACAAGAAAAAAAAATGCTAGCTAAGCAAAAAGCATAAAATTTAGCACAAATGTGAGCCAACATATATTTGCTATTATTATTTTTTTTTTTTTAATTTTTTTTAATTTTTGAGTAGCCAAAATAACAAAAAATAATTTTGAATGCTGCTTTAGCCCGTTCCACACTTTAATACAGAGTATAAAGATTTTCATTGGATTTTGTAAGATAGAAAACAAATGAGAATTGTGTGATTGTCAAAAAATCTAACGTAACATAACATTTCGTTTTCACACTACCACGTTTCAAATATTTTTTTTTTTTTTTGTTTCTGTCCCAAAACATTGGTAAATGGCAAAGGTATGAAACCAAAGCGCCAGGGTGTGATTGCCTTAGCTTCCTCAAAAATATACAGCGTGACCTATACCTTCGTATAGGAAGTGAGAGACTCCAAATTCAGCTAGGAAAAATTAATAAGAGTTTAATGGTTCTCTTTCAGTAAAAAAGTGAAACAGTGGTGTCAACAGAAGTTATTCAAAGCTGAATAAATAAATAATAACCGATAACCTACTTTTAATCAGTCATGTGATACAACCAGCCTTTACTCTTGACTTTAGCAATTTCAGACTGTCGACTGGTAACTGTCGGCCATCTTTCTCACCACGTAGTCTCCAGTAATTGCTAACATCAAGGCTCAGGATCCCCAAGCTTCTACCAGTAGTCCTGGGTCTTATGCTAACCAATGCTGGACATTCACACACAATGTGCGCTGTCATATTAGCCTCTTCCAGGCATAGTCTGCAAGTATCATCTTCGATTTTCATCTTGGCTAGATGATACTTAAAGTTTTAATGGCCTGTCACTAATGCAGTTAAGGTACTTATATTATTAATAGAATTGGAATAGTGGGAGAGGTACGCCCCATATAAAGAGAAAAAATAATTATCGTGTACATAGCAAACTATAATATGCAAAGTCTTGAATTTCGCACAAGCTGTACAAAGGCCAAAGCAAGACTGGGCAGGGTACCTCCCATAGATAGAGAAAAATTACATTATCGTGTACATAATTAGAGAACTATAACAAGTAGAGTCTAGTAATTTTGTACGAGGAACTCCCTTATTAATGTGCATTGTCGCAAAAAATTGTCTAGATTGGAAGACTATGAATGGTAACCATTATCATTGTCATGATAATTCTTAGAAACCCCATTGAGTATTAGCAATTTTTAAAAATTATTTTTAAAAAACTTACCTGTGTCAATGCTCCCAAGCCCCCAGGCCATTCATATAGAGCATGTGTATCATTGGGATATAGTTCAGTTGGATTTTTTTCACCGTGCCTAAAAAGCTTAAATAAAATTTACTTTTCTACTAATCACATATCAGCACGAAAGAAGGGAATAATCACCAATAATGACGTTTACATTTGTTTATATTTTTGTAATTGTCAAAGTTATATTTTTAAATTGTCCCCTGCTTCGCTTTCGTTTTTTTCTTTTTATACGTTAATTAGTAACGAACAAAAAGTAAACTTTCTCTTTCTACAACTAAACAAGTACAAAAACAACAAAATGTAAATAAAAACATTATTGATCATTGATTGTTGACTTACAATTGATATCATGCGTAAATTTCGTAAGCCACGTTCATCATTTGTATCACCAAAAACAAAATAAGCCATCATGACTGTGCAAAGGGCACCACCCAGAATTAAAACCGAGATTTTGGTGCCACGTCTGGACTTAAAATCAATCTTAGCCATCGCTAGACAGTATTTATTTTCATCTAATGCTCTTTTTCCGATAAGTTTTGATTTATTTACTTATTTTTTTAACAGTTTTGCATAATTCATTTCACAAATTATTGCTCTTTACATTTTGACACCTTTTGTTTAGTTCTAAAAATAGCTCTTTCTATGAGTTTTTTCTTAATTTTTAATTATTGTAGTTTTAATGTAAAAATAACAATTTTGTTTAAATTGTTTAGTTTATTATTTCAACCTCTTTGTATTCAAAAGTGTGTTCAACTAAAATTATTCTTTTGAACACGAGTTCATTTCATATTGAATGTGAGTACAGATTGTGAGCGCGTGAATAAATTTTACCGACCGTAAAAGATACATATATGTATGTACATACATATGTATGCCTCTAAACATTTTGTCTGCTCTCAAATGTAAACAAATAATGTGGTAAAATAAGTTTTATTTCGTACACATACTCTACAGTTGGCAATAGTAATTATAACCTCGTTGCTTCTTTTAAATCTATTAAATCGTAAAATCATCTTTGATATTTTTTCAAGAAACTAATAGAACATTTAGCCTAAACTAATAAATTGTTCCTTTACCATTTGAGAAAGGGTTCGATATCAAATGATTCTCAACTTGAGATCAAATTACGGTATTTTCTGGGAATCGCCTTCTTAGCATTCAGTCGGTATAACCCGTGACTTTAGGCTGATTTCCACCATATCATCATTCAATTCAATACCGTTCAATCTCTAATAGACCAACAAAAATTATCTTTCTCGATTTTTGTCTCCGTCAATTTGAAGTCGTGAGAACTTAAAATAATAATACAATAAACTTCCGATTATCTGCGTGAAGCTACTGCATGAGAACTTTAAAAAATAATACAGTAAAATCCCGATTATCAGCAGAATTGACTGAAGCGGATACCGTGGAAAATCGAATTTCGCGGATAGGCCGGATAATTGCCGATATTAGTTAAATAATGGCAGAAGGTACTAACTTAGTAAATAATAGTACGTGTTGTACTGTATATTATTATAGTTTCTTATTTTATTATTTTTACTAGCTGTGCTCGCCACTTCTCCAGCGTTCTTACAATATTTTGTTTTATTCGTTCTTACAATATTTAGATTATGCTTTATAAGTTATCCACACCAAATTTTAAGAGTCTTACTTCTAATGTGTTTCAGTTATGGTTTATGTAATTTCTTTATATAGAGGTACCCTGGATGAAGTTCTAAAATTTATATAAAATTCTAAAATTATTGTAGGGTTCTGTATGTAGTGTTTAAAATTTGAAACTGCTTACTTTCACTGCTTTTTCTCTATTTTCTCTTGGAAATGAGATATTTTTGCGGTAAAAAGATTTTGTTTTATGTTAAAGTAAAAACGAGTAATTAGAAAAATTATTTTCCTATTTACGAAATAATTCTAAAACTTAGAAACTTGTTTTTGTGTATTTTTACTGTTTTTATACATAAAACGTTTTGCTGTTGACGCCGCGGATAATCCTCAAAGCTGATAAACCACCCGCAAATAATCGAGAGTTTACTGTACAAGACAGAAGTATTGTTGGAATGAAATTTTTTATTACAGTCTGGTTACCCCCGGGGGTTCCAAATGTCACTGCAGGAATATGGCAAATGCTTTGACGCAGTCCACTCGGGGAAAATAGGGGCACCAGACGCTAGGGTTCCTAGAGCCTAAATCTGGAAGAAAAGGTCTGCTGTTTTATAACACGGGTCCTCTTCGAGGCCTGACTAGTGCCCAAAGGACTGGTACCACGGGAATCGGTAGCCCCACAGAGAGCCTATCCTCTCTGTGACCGGTTATTGGTGAGGTCCCCTTCGGGGGTACACGTGGTGACTGTGGTTTAAGATCGATTAAGTAGGTAAGGTGCAAGGTCGATCAAGTGTGCTGTTGCACTCTCAACAGACGGAGTTTGGATAGTCTCCAAACCCCTAAGCAAGAGGTTATAATATGGATCTAGGCTTGCCTTGGAAAGGCTTGCCATATTATATAAATTGCTACTCATTGTGACTGTATCATACACAAAAAGCGATTAGTGGCAATCGTAAAGTGTTGTTATACTACACAATGGGGGCGCTAGTCTACGCCTAAGTTTCACTCGGTGGTAACACCACCGTGAGGTTAGGCCGAGTATGGCAGGTACTCACGTTAATCTTGTTCCACAAATTACAGTCTGGTAGATCGTTTCATGACCAAGGTAGATTTATCTTACTATGTAGTGTAGTCCGCCCAGCTGATTTAGTAGTTCGACATGTCAAAAGTTGTGTGTTTAGATATTTAATGCCTTCTTAATTTTCTTCTATGTTTTTTGACATTTCGAACTACAAAGCAACAACAAAATGCCATGTTGTTCTTGTACACTACCTAGTAAGATTAATATACCTTTTTCGTGACATTTTTTATTTAAATATAATTAAATATAATTTTCTGACAGTTTGCCGTCAATGGTGGCTTAAATATTGGCTCCCAATGCTTTAAGAGTTACTGATTTGTCGGCATAAACCAATGGTATATCTATTCCCCATAAAATGTAAACTAGATCGTTCAATCGCAAGAACGAGTAAACATGTCCACTCCTGAAAATAAAATTGACACCAAATTGATTTTGCAATAAATCGTTGTTGCGTCGTCTTGTTAGAACCAAACTCTTAGCTAATTACAAACAAAATTTCAGTTAGCATGTCTCGGTACCTCTCGCCATTCACCATAACGGATGAATGGCGAGCGCCACAGCAGCAGCAATATTCTCTTCGCCATTCATATTTCTTTGTTTTTCATATTTCTTTCTTTATGGGTTTGAATCGAGAATAGTAAAATTAGTGCGACTAATTAATTAAAAATTAACTGCACGAATGGCTTGCTCACTAGGCCTTTTATGTTGACCTTAAAATGGACGAAGTGCTCTATGAACTTCGCGAATAGATTTATTTTTTTTTTTTTCAAAGTAAATTTCACCTACTCCTACTTCTTAAACGCAAGCATATTTTCCTTCCATATTTTACTTGGTTCAAAGTTTGAAAAGTTTTTCCAATCCTCCTATTTTCAAAGTAGTCACCTCGGTCAATACTATGGAATTAACCCATAGAATAACCTCTTCACGTCTTCAAGCGAGGATTTTTCAGATATCTTCTTTGGACTCGAGTTTCCTGGTCCCTTCACTTTCAAAGCTTCTCGCTGATTCACGTCAGCCAACGGCATAGGATAAAGCAGAGTGAAGTCTGATCGATTTCTAAGTGTGCAAGTTCTTTATAGAAGCGCCGCGAGTTCGTCAAAATTTCCGTAACTAATTGATTTTCAGGTATAAATTGGCCTACACTCTTTGGTGCAGTCGATAAAAGGTCTGTTCCAGGTGCATAACAAAACAGTCTGGACTATCGAGAGTAAAAATAAAATTACTCTCTAAATGTGACAAAGTTATCCAAAGTTGCAGGAACGAAAAAAAAAAACAAAATTGAACATCTTAAAATGCTAATGCTGCTTACTTTCTCAAATTAATTTTATTTTAGTGATTTTAGACGCTTAAATTCATAATATTTTAAAAGCAAATCATTTGCATTATTGGCAACAGCTGTAAAAAGTGAATGAAAATAAACTGAAAAAAGTAAATGCCAGTTATTATTGCACGTTCTCCTGAAACTTTATTTAATAATCTTTCATTTTGCTTTTCCATAAGTTTTAAATAAAAACTATCTTCCCTTATTTAAATTTTTTTTTTAATTTTAAATGTAAAAAAACAGCTGATAATTTAATTCTAGTCCGAACTTACCCAAAGAAAACGTTCGTACAACTTTGTACAGGAAATGAAAAATTTTACTCTCTCATTTTCTCTCAAAATTGCAAAAAAATTGTTATCTGGAACGCGTTTGGACTAATTTGGACTGTTGTGTTATGCACCTGAAACAGACCTAAATTGTATTCGCTATGAAATGACATCTGTCAAGGGAATTTATTTATTTACCTGTTTACACTTTAATTGCCGTTTTTGATTTTAAATAATTTTATAAAACTTAAATGATGACTATAGAATAATTTTGTTTTTTAGCATCGAACTTTCGTAAAACATATGTAAATATGTATGTACTTGTGTAAAATGTAAATTTATATAAAAATTTTTAATAAAAATAGCCTACAAAATATTTTCAACATGATATTGCAATACAACAAAACAAATTGAATAAATATATTTTCGATCGAATAATGTATCAATCATTTAAGTCGGTTAAAGCCTTTATACTTACATGTGGAAATTGCCTAAGTAATCGCTCTCTCTCTCTCTGATGTATTCTCTAAAGCATCTCACAAATCATGCTACTTTATTGAGTGTAAATTACGTCAGATATGAATGAGCGTGTAGTTTTGATACTTATAAACAAATGTGTAAACAATTTTTAAACCCCAATAATATAATTAGTATGCAGCAGTGTTGGGATTTGTGGTACAATTGTATCAAATTTGATACAACCTACACATCAGTGATACACTGATACAGTGATACACTTCATGCTTTTTTGGTACAATTTCATATAAAATTTATTTAATAATTCTGTTTTATTCACCCCTATTTTGCATTTCGATTACGTTCCCGCGTTCAGTTACGCACAAATCGAAAAAAGGTATTCCAACAAAAAACTGAATCGAAATAAAAAGAAGAAGACAAGAGTATGTTCAAACCAACTGTTTTTCTATGAAACGAATGAAATAGGAACAGAAAAAATAAACAATTATTTGTCATCTTAATAAAAATTAAATTTATTTCTGGTTTATTTTCAATTAAGTGCGTAAAAACCCGTGAAAAATAAAATAAATAAAACTTAAATGTTGTTGAATCGTTAATTATTAAATAAACACAACTTTGCGGAAAGTCAAAAAAAAGCCAAAACATAATTAAGAGATATTTTTGCTTCAACTATTCCAATGTGAAAAGTCCTGTAGCGCTGAAGGTGATATTTAGCATTTGTATACATAATTGTAATAAATAAAAATAAAATTTTAATTTATAGATCCATGCGCAATATCATCCTTAGTTGCCATTCAATTCGTAAGCTTTTCATAATGTGCAAGTGCTGGTGTTTTCTGCCAAGAAGTTAAATAAAACTTAAAAATTTCAGGACAAAATCATTTTAATATGAATTAAATTTGTTTTATTTAAATTTACTGCGAGAAATCTGTGCAAATAAATACATAAATAAAAATTAAATATTGTGGACACATTAATTATGAAATAAACAAATAATTAAACTAAGTAAAGAGAAAAAAGCCACAACATAATTAGGAATTTGTGCTCAAAGCATTCCAGTGCGAAGAATTCTGCAGCGCCGCACGGTGGTTCAGAATTAATTTTCATTGGCCAAAACCTATATTTTTTGTTGACACAGATTCTTAAAATTTTTATGTCACCAGAAAGAAAACAGATCAAAACTAAGGTAGCCGAAAAATTGGGTCAAAATATTCGCAGTAGTGGGCGTGGCATTCTGCTAAAGGCAAAGAATTTATGTTAATTTAAAAATAAAATAAAAATTGTAATATTTGATCTCATATTAATTGCGATTTCTTAAAAACTGTTATCGATATTGAGCTGCGGTTTTTTTTGTTATGTTGGGTGATAATTTGTAAATAGGGTGTTATGTTTAAAATTGGAAACCTCCATATATTCGCAAAGTTTGAAGTTTAGTAGTATATAACTTCTAAAGGACAAAAAAGGACAAAAAACCGAAACCACCCAAAGAAAGGCAAAAGTGTTCTCTTTAAGCCTATATATACTTTTGCACCCGCCCGGATCCGCCCGTAGAACACTTTTTCTATTTAAATGAAAATACTCAACATTTTTACAAACAAATTTCTATCAAAATTGCTAGTAAATTTACTTTAGAAGTCATTCACTGCCAAAACTACAAATTGCAGATAGCAAAACGTAAGGGGAAAGAGAGGAATCTAACTAAAAAGTTAATTTTATTCGAAAATTGAGAATTTTAGTACACAAAACAATTTTTGGTAAAATTTCCTTAAAATCCAGTATAAGTTGTATATGACAAATTTTCCCATAGAAAACTTGTATAAACCGAATCAACTTAGGTAGTTAAACTTAGTTTTTTGTGTTTAGGTAATCTACTTTAGGTTTAACATTTTTATATGTAGTATAAATCACAATAATTTGGAAATAAATTTTATTTCGGTAGAAGTATTCGATTTAAAATGGCAAATTTATTGTACGTTTTCCAAATCAGCTTAGGTAGTTGAACTTGGTTTTTGTCTTAAAAAATTCCATACAAAAGAAAAATACCTGAGCTAGCCTAGGTAATAATAGCTCTAATATTTTTTTGTGTGTACGTAATCTACTTTAAGTTTGACATTTCTTTATTGAGTATATAAGGACAAAAATTTGGAAATAAATTTTACTGTCCGACAAGAATTCGATTTGAAAAGGTTGATAAATTTTTGGAAGTTATTTTTATAGCACTTCAACAAATACATTATTTTCAGCTTAATTAAAATATGGAAACTTTCAGCTATAATGAATTGACCGAAGAATATTTTAAAAACAAAAACAAAGAAGATGTTCTAAACCATATTGAAAGAAAATTGAACATAAATGCTATCAGCAGTGAAACGCAATTGGAAATAAAAACAAAGTATCTGATTTCGTAAAAATATTGCAAAAACGCTACAAGGAAGTTCACTATAGTAAAAGTAAATTTTACAAGCGCTTTGAAAATTGGTTACAAGGTGAACTTAGTATCCAGGTGATTTCAGAAACCACAAATAAGAAGAGTGGTGGAAGACCAGAAAAATCGCTAGATAACTGTAGCCATAGATCTAAGAGACGAAAACTTAAGAATATAAATGAAGAAATCGAATGTAAAAACATTAAAGATAGTTTTCATTACAAGCTGCGATCACAAAAACAATTTACGAAAGTGGATATCATTGAAAAAGTCATTTCTGCTAGTCCGGTGAGAACAAAACGGATCCTTAAAAGGTACAACTGCAAGCTGTACTTGATCATACAGCCGAAAGGTTGCTAAAATCACTTAAAGTAAGTGAGTTGAAAAAATATGGAAACTGCAATTTAACTCTTTTTTGTAAATGGGGATGCGATGGGTCTTCTTGACAAAGACAATAAAAACAAATTTTATGTGAGGATATTTCTGACACAGATATGTTCATGGTGTCATTTGTACCATTGCGATTGATAAAAAACTTAGAGGACTCGGAACCTTCGTCCAGCGCAGTGCAAACAAGTTATATTTGGAAAAACCAAACTCCATCGTCCACAAAATAGTGCAGACCAATAAAATTTGAATTTAAAAAGGAAACTCATGATACCATTAAGAATGAAGTAAGTGACATTAGAGCTCAAATTTCAACACTAAGGCCATTAGAGTTAGAGATAGAGGAACAGACTATTAAATTGAATTACCAATTAATACTATCTATGATAGACGGAAAAACTGCCCAGGTTTTGACTGATACAAAAGCTTCATCCAGCTGTATTATATGTAAAGCAACATCAAGTCAGTTAAACCAAGAACCGACAAAGTCGGAGGATAGTATTGATGCATTTGAATTTGGATTATCACCGCTACATACGAGGGTAAGATTTATGGAACACATACTGAAAATAAGCTATGATTTGGACTTCGGAGCTTCAGGATCAGTAAGTAATAATGACACCAACAAAGAGATAAGAAAATTGAAAAAGAAACAAGTTCAAGATGCATTTCTCAAGCACGGGTTGATTATAGATCAACCAAAACAAGGATCAGGTAACACAAACTATGGCAACACCGCAAGAAGATTTTTTTTGGATCCCGAAAATTCATCTGATATAACAGGTGTTGATATAGATGTTATTTCAAGATTTAAAACAATTACTGAAGTACTTGCGTGCAATGAACTAATTAATGCTAAAAAATTTGGTGATTACGCCAAGGAAACCGCTGCTATATATACATCCAAATACAAATATAGAAATATGTCAGCAACAGTGCATAAAGTTCTTTATCATGGAGAAGAGGTCATTAAGCACCATTTATTACCAATTGGAGATTTGTCAGAGGAAGCCCAGGAATAAAGAAACAAGGATTACAGGTTTTACAGAGAACATAATACCAGAAAAATATCACGAATTTCTACAAATGAAGATTTATTTCATATATTATTGGCAACTTCAGATCCCTTCATCTCTAGCATTCGAAGTCAATGGAAATTGAATCATTCGCAACTAAATGCCGAAGCTAAGGCACTGCTACAGGACACAGGTAATACAGAGCAGAATATAGAATATTTACAGGAAATATTCCAGCCAAATGAATAATAATTATAATTTGAATTTAGTATTTGAATAAAATAAAGTATACAAACATTAATATTAAATGTTATTTTATTTACCTAGAATCTATTTATAACTATAAATAAATATGTATATAATTAAAGAAAAATTAAATTACACTGTTTTGTTTTAAAATTGACCAAAAACTAGGAAATATGTAAGTATTGTTAGGCATAAAGTTTTCATTTGGACAATCCTAATGAAAATACGGAAAATACCTCAGTGAAAATAGGGGCCACCCTAAGGATAGCAAAATATTGTATTGTCATCCAAGATTGACCCGTGGACCAAATTTGAGCCAAAATGTTTAAGGAAAAGTGGGTCAAAAATGAGTTGGCATATTTGAAACGGAATTTCAAACAAGAATTAGGAAAAGCAAATCGAAAGTTCAACTTTAGGCTTGAATTTCTCAGCAACCGCTGCACCGATTTTAATAAGGCCTAAACTTGGTAAAAGCTTAAGATGTTGTCTATTGACTAAAAAAAGAACTATTAAAAAATCTTTATTAGTTAAAAAGTTTTGTAAGTTAAAAGAGTTTTGGCCAATGAAAAACGTTTCTGAACCACTGTGCGCCGTGGGTAATATTTACACATCATTATAGCACAAGTATTAAGTTTGTTTGTTTTTTAGATCCACACGCAATATTATCCTTCGTTGCCATTCAATTCACCAGGTCTTCATAATGCTCAGATACTGTTGTTTTTGACCAATAAAACTTTCAAATCTTTGTACAAAAGGAATTAATAATAAATATATATGAATATAAATATTCTTATTGACATGTTATCTTTTTATTTAATTCTTGTAAACTGAACAAACAAAAATCGAAAAACTTTCCGTTAACAAATTATGAACTTGGAAAAACGTAGCTACGTTCGAAATGCAGAATACATTCGATCGTAAAGAAAATTGAAACGAAACTGAACGGAATGTAGAATATCAAATTTGACAAACGGAGAAAATTTCGATTCGAATCGAAATGCAGAATAGGGGTGATTTATTTTGTTTCAGAAAAGCATACACTTCATGATACGTTATTTTGAATGACCCTACTGTTTTCACTACAATGTCTGTCAGCCATAACAGATAGAGTCTTGAAATTTTCTCTGAAGTTTTATTACTATGGTCGCTATAACAACAAATACTTAACACTAATGGGTGATACTTACGTATATGGCATTATTTTTTTGGAACCATATAAGCAAGAACCCCCACGCAAACCCCTAAGGATCTGTAAGCACATACACGATAATTTCACAAAGAGAACAAAACATGTAAAAATTTTAAATCTGTAGCATACCAGCTTTCAACAAGGTAGTTTTGTGTCGCTAAATATTTAGCAAACCAATGCATTTTCATTTTAACCACTTTTTTTGGTTGGGGGCCTTTGCATATAAGGCAAACACTTTTACACACAGTAAATAAAACTGTGTAGCAATACTGTAGCAATCAGGGACCGTAACTGTTATGACTTTTATCGAAAAAGTCAAGAAAAAAAAGTTATTTTTTAACTTTAATTTTTTAAGGCAGAAATAAAAGTTATTTCTTAACTTTTATGTTTTAAGGCAAAAATTAAAAGTTATTTTTATCTTTTATTATTTAACTCAAAAAATTAAAGTTATTTTTTAACTTTTAATACTTTAAGGCAAAAATTAAAGTCTTGAATTAAGTATTGCATAGTAATACGGTAGTTTTATTGCCTCCAATTTATAGGTAATAATAATTGATGTATATTACAGAAGTCCATAAAAATTATTGTTATTATTATTATATTTGTTCAGCTGTTTAATTTTACCATCAAAATTGATTCTAAGTTTTCTTCAGATAAATTAAATCTCAAATCCCCCAAAATCAATTTGAGTGCTGAAAATGACCTTTTAACACTGACTTGAGTTGCAGGTACAGATTGTACAATAAGTGCTAGTTTGTGCAGCCATGGAAGAGTAAATTTTTTACTATCCCAATATTCTAGTAAATCAGCTGCAACATCTAAGCGTTTTTCTTTGTAGTTGTCGATTTCGAAATACGCTTGTCGAATGGTATCAGTTAATATATCGTCGTCGTCCGAGGAGGAATAATTGACAGCAATAAAACTTGCGTATTACTATGCAAAATTTAATACATGACTTTTATTTTTGCCTTAAAATATTAAAAGTTAAAAAATTACTTTTATTTTTTGAGTAAAATAATAAAAGTCTAAAAATAACTTTTAATTTTGCCTTAAAAAATAAAAGTCAAAATTAAAAGTTATTTTTCGACTTTTATCAAAAATGGCACAAATTTAAAAATCATAATGATAATGATACCAACCAAAATTTTCTACGATCATTTTTCATGTGTGCTTTTTTGATGTAAAATTTAAAAAATAACTGTTATTTTCTGTCCCTGGTAGCAATAGCATGTATAAAAAATAAAACTAAGAACTAAAGGGTGTTCCGATTGTCATGTGAATTTAACATATATGGGCTTATTTTTAAAGCGTTATACGTAAGATCTTGAAATTTCAAGAAAATGGGTATTGCTCTGGCCGCTATAATAATTGAAGTATATGTCCGTATTTTTCTAACCGTAATGTGCAGACGTATGAATTTTACACAGATTATGAACTTAAAAATGTGAAATGATTTGCAGGTGCGATTAATTAAACAAAAATTTATAAAACAACAATATGCAGCCCTGTTCTGAAAATCACTTTTTATCAAAATGATAAGAAATCACATACGAGCAAACATTTTTGAAATCACTTGATTTTAAATCGGTCGGATAAGTGACTGTGAATTCAAATTATCTGCTTATTTTTGAAAGTTCTTTGCTGATCATTTTGTAACAAACTGCTCAAGGTATATTTATCTTACTAGGTAGTGTCGTCCGCCCAGCTGATTTAGTAGTTCGACATGTCAAAAGTTGTATGTGTTCAGAAATTTTATGGTGTAGAAGTGAGAAAGCAATAAAACACATACACGCCTTCTCAATTTTCTTATATGTTTTTTGACATTTCGAACTACAAAGCAACAACAAAATGCCATGTTGTTTTTGTATTGTTGTATTTGTTGTAGGGATGCCACTACCTAGTAAAATAAATATACCTTGAAACTGCTTGAATAAGTAGTTTGCAGTGCGTAACTTACGTGTGTGAATCTGACTCGCACTTGACTGATTTTTGATTCTATTTAATGCTGTTACGAAAATTGTTGATCCAATCACTAAAAATGTAACTTCAATTATTCAAAAATTCAAAAATTGTTAGAGAGTTATGTTTTTGAGCACACAAGTGATTTTCTGCGGCGATTTAACTGTTCAGTATCACTGAGTTTGGAACAGTTTTGTATTAAATTACATTTATTTTACTTTTTATAAATTTAACATCAATATGTAGTAAAAACCTTAAAGTACATAATGCATCAAACACTCTCTGGGACATTATCACTAGGTTCTTCCACCAAATAGCCCTCCTTGGAACGATATACATTACCATTATTATCTTCGCTGTAAGATTTTTTCAATGTTGGAGATATTTCATTTCCGAAATTAGTTTTATCATTACACCGCTTTCGTTTGCGGACACTAACACCTTCTTCCTCAGGCAAGTCCTCTTCTTCGATTTGTGGTAATGATGATATTTCCGCCTCGCCATCACTATAAAAGTTATATATCACTTCACTTGGTTGTGGATGCATCGATGTAGGTACTTGCAGTTGATATTCAAAATCACTTGGATAATTAGTTCTACCAAAACGATCTACAACATAAGTGGCCGTGTTACAATATGGCTGCCAGTGATCTAAATACGTGCAGTTGTAGGGTGTTACTTCACGCACAACTTGAGGGATGTAATAGCACCCAGGACGATAATACTCATATTCATAGACTTGAATATTGGGTGTAGGAATTCCATTACTAAATAATCTAATTGGAGCAACTCGTTTTCGTGACATGTTTGGTTCCCTCTCCTTTTTTGTTTTGTTTTTTGCTTAAACTATGAAATTTCGTAACTTCTGTTAAGAATGCAATTGATCCAATGGCTGTTCTATAGGCTCAATCTGATTAGCAATGTTTATACAAATACGCAAATAAAATATATGCACTTCAAAAGGTCTCATCAAATAAAAATTCAAATAGATTTCCAATATCATCAAATAAGTTTTGCTTCTTGGCAAATTCAAGGGTTGTTATTAATGTTGATATACCAAATATAAATTAAATTAATTCACAGATATAAAATAAATTAATTATTTAATATTTTGTTAAAAAAAATTGTTGACAATCTTAAAAATATATTTTAAATTTCTTCGCTAAAAATTTTGATTTAAAAAATCTAACGACTCTGTCTTAATTTTTTTTTTTTTCATTTATAAGAACTTGACTGCTTAAATTTAGGGTTGTCAATTTTAAGTTTTTTTTAATCGAATAAAAATTTATAATTTTTTTTTTGTTCTTTATTTCGATTAAATCAATCTCATTATAACCACGCACAGGTTATTTTAACCGATTCCACAAAAAAAAACATTATTTTCCGTAGCCTTAGCGCTAAGTATTGCCTTCCTTTCATTCAACTGCTGCCTTCAGTTATCCTTGATAAATTAATTTTGCCCATTCCTCCTTTAAAAACTTGTGAATTAAAGCTACCCATAAGCTCTCAACATTAAGATATAAGGTGTTTAAGCCGAAACAAAGACATTTAGATCAAGTAGGGCAATTCCAAGTAATTTTAATCTCGTCAGTCTCATTAATAAATTTGTTTCAAACTTTTGCCATTTTTATTGGTCTGACCATTTCAAGTAATTTTCTAAACGAGTGACCCTTTTTACAATCGTTAATAACCAGTTCTTACTGTGCTATGAAAGCAAGTAGCCCCATTAAAAAAGCGCTTCCAAGCTGTAGAAAACATACAAAAAATTTTAACAGTATGAGAACATAGTAGTGATGGTTTTTATTTCCTCAAGGCCCTCAAAATAGGCGTTTGTTTGACCTAAATCTCTTCTTCAAATTTGGAAATAGACCATAGATGCAAACGAGTTAATCTAGAGAGTATGCTGAATGGAAAATGTAATGTAACCGATTATTTGAAATGCCTGTAGTGTCAGCCTTTCATTAGCCCATACTAATGTATGGGCGCTAGGCAAACCTACATACTGCAGTACTATTAACAAGATGCTGCGCACTTCAACCTTGATGAGGTATGGGTACTATGGGCACTACGCCATCGAAGACTCTTTTCACTATATCTAAACAACTGGCCAAGAACTCAGCAATACGGCTCAGTGCAACCTGGCCATGAAAAACGACGAGCTTTAACCATGTGACTATTTTGGGTTAAGCTTCAAATATCCCTGGTAATATCGATTGCTGTTCACCATCACCCATTCCAGTAGGCGAGCCGTATTCATCCCACGATTTCAGATTATGATGAAGTTTAGGCTGCAAAACCAATGCAGCGCTATTCAGGCGGAAAATTCAGCCATACAAAGAGCAGCAATGTGGCTTTTTTACCACAGGATATATGGCAAAGATATCCAGATTTTTGCAACAGCAAAGCCGCAATAAACTCCTTATATATAATTGCTAGATCTGGAACCTACCTTACGGATCAGGAGATCGAGAAGTAGTCGGCGTCCCGCTAAGCTACTGCAAAGACTGGGGGGCGTGTAGATCAAATTGGTCCAACGAGGTCACCTGTACGATTTCGAGGTTGCTGTGGCCCCAGTATGACTGCAAGCCTGATGAGAACCTCTCAAGGACAGTCGGAAGATTCAATTTCCCTTATAAAGACTTCTTTAGAAGATTTACCCGGTCTTCGGGATGGCTTTGCACAAGACCAAGTATGGATCTGCAGGAACCCTAAGGATCATGCCTATTTCAGACATCACAAGTCGCTTCTGAATTACAAAACAGTCGTCCTGTACAACCTAATCTAATCTACGCAATTTTATTTTCCAATCATTCCATAGGTATTATTAACTATTTTTGGCGACCTAAATGTGTCGCATCATTTCCTTTTTTTTTACTATTAAAATTCCTATCTTTTGCTATTATCCGTAAAATTAACTAGGTTGTCTGCTTTTACTGCCGCTCAAAAACAAATTAATAGCCAAAGCGTGCTCACACTTCGACAGCGGTAAGAATTATCAAACTGCCCTCGTATTAGGAAAACGCAAAAACATGCCTCAATTTTTTTATTTATCTATTATATACATACATACATACATACATATGTACCACTATTATAATACTCATACATGAAAATAAAATTCTAAAAATTACTGAATGGTTAATCTTTGGAATGCTAGAAATGATTTTACGATCAGTTACATAATAGTTAATAAATTAGATATAAAATAAACTACATTTATTTTTATTTTTAAATTCCAAATTTCTGTTAATTTATTCACATTGTTCTCCACTCTTGCAATGCATTTCAAATGCATTTTCATGTCTTTAGCATGCACTGTTGATCATTTGGCTCTAAATATTTGGATTTCTTCTTTAAAGTAGAATTTTGGTAACGCTTATAAATGAAATAATACAGTAACACTGCTAACGGTAATAACGCCAAAGCCACTGGCATAAGAAAAAGTAACCAGAATTCTTTAGAATCTGTGGGCAGAACCACATTTTCCTCTCCATAATCCGACCAGTATTCAGTGTTATCAATATCATTGTCAGGATCATTAACTTTTAAAAATGCTTCCCGCATATTATACCCGTCGAGGCTTATGGGTGCACATGCATAAAAGCCTTCATCTTTTTGATGTACATTATTAAGTATAAGTTTACTCAAATATACATTTTTAGAGATATGTTTTGCATGGGCCGATGTCAATAGTTCGTAGGCCTGGCCTTTGTAATAGATTGTTGAATGTATAGACTTATAGTCTCTGTATTTAAAACTGGATAAACGCCGAAACCATTTAATAGTCGGATACTCTTCGCTTAAAACACGGCACTGAAAAACAGCTTGAGATCCTCTCATTATAGTTTGATTCGAAGGATAGGCATCTAAAAATGTTGGAATTTTTAAAGATGAATCTGAAATTAAATTAAAGTTAAGTGAATATAAATAAAATTTAAAAATTTTATTTCAAATAAAAATCTTGACTTGACTAACTTCTTATATCCAATTGAAGCGTCCGTACTAGTTTAACATGTAAAATGTTTCTTTTAGGTATTACAATACATTTGTATAGACCCGAATATTTTCCGTAACATTATTTAAGTGCAGTTCTGATTTGCATATATTGTCTTTACAGGGCAATCTTTTCCAGTCGCCATTGTCGTTTGTGTCATAACAATTAAAAACTCCACTAGAAGCCGCACTACATTTCTGTAGTTTATGGATACATATAACATTTATTTTTACTATTTGTATTATTATACTAAAACTACCCACTTTGAAATACCAGTCATATGTGTTATCCGCAGTTTTACTGTTATCCACCAGTCCTTTTAAACTGCATTGCAATGTTATATTACATCCAATTCGTTGTTGTATAAGCTCTGAATTTTCTTAAAAGAAGCATAATAGCAAAGGCCCCCAAACCAAAAAAAGTGGTTAAAATGAAAATGCATTGGTTTGCTAAATATTTAGCAAATTGAAACAAAACTACCTTCTTTAAAGCTGGTATGCTACTGATTTAAAATTTTTACATGTTTTGTTCTCTGTGAGTTTCTCGATGAGATTGTGTATGTGCTCATAGAACCTTAGGGGCTTGCGTGGTACATATTTTTTAAAGTTATATAAAAAACTAAGCACTCAAATAATTTTTTGATTTTTAATGCAAGAAATAAAACTTTTTGATAATTTCATAATATTACGCTGTGATAAAAATTATGTTAACGAACTAAGTTTATATTCAATAGTCGAAAAATTATTTATGTAAAAAAATTATTTTTTTTTTCTTGGAAACATTGTTTAAAAGTATAAGCAATATAGGCTTAAATCTAGTTTAGTGAGTTTAGTATTTTGTTTTCTTGGAAACATTGTTTAAGAAGCTATCATCATTTCAGCAAGAGCTCCTTAATATTACCGCTATAGACAAAATCAAGACGCAATAGCTAATCGTCGCTAAACCTAAAATAGCACACAATTTTTAGAAGTATAAGCAAAACAATAACACACTTTTTGAAATGTGTCTATTTATATAGCACAGGTAGCTGCCGAAATTTAAAACTTACTGAAAATGGGTAAATGGATATTGACCTATTATTTTAAGCACAATGAATATTTGATTTTAGCAAACCACAATCATACAATTTATGTACATATGTATCTACCTCCTAAATGCAGTAGTAAAACTTTCTGAGATTTTTTTTCAAATGTATCAGCATCAGCACTTAATTGTACAGTTATTAGCCCTTGTTCCCTTTTTGCGTAGCTTTTTATAAACATAGTTTTTTGTTTTTAGTTTAGTTTTAGTTTAAAAAAAACAATTTTTCTTAGGCCCATTATTTTAACTTGCCAATAGCTAAAGTTAGGATTTTATCGCAGTGATAAGTAATTTTTCGTTATAATAAGAGGGTAAGGCTCGTTACTATAACTTGCTTTTAAAGTACGTAATAGTTAAAGGTTATTATTAGCTTAATAGCGAAAAACTTCTTATCGCTCCAACAAAATCCTAACTTTAGCTATTGGCAAGTTATAGTAATGGGCCTTAGTAAGATAGTGTTGATGCTAGCTGAGAAGAAAGCAAAAAAATCATATTCTAAATTAACACCTTTTAAGAACAAATGTAAAGCAAGCTATTGCTTTTTAAAATTGCTAGTAGCAATGACAATAGCCAAAATACAAACACTGATTTGAATAACACTGTTTCCCTTGGAACCTATTTCATTTACGTCACTAAAGTGAATCACCCGTGATCACGCAAGAGCGTAATTATTTTTTTTAATTACGAGATCCTGCAAGTTCGTGAGAATAACAAAACTTGTCGTGACTGAACGTATATGAGTTATATTTTTGCGTGATTGGTTCCTTATATATTTATTTTTCGTATTTAATTGGATTTCTTGATTTTTTGTTTATTTTTAGGTTGGTAAGGTTTTTCTGCTTTAATTTGTACTAAAGGCCTTTATAGAAAGCAATACATATAGAGGTAGCCAATAGACCCACAGGGTGCCCAGGGAGCAGTCAGTAGCACCGCATGGTGGGGGGGCGAGTGTGGGTTGGGTAATATGAGGAAATTTTTTCGTCTTACCATTCTAACGCAATATAGATTGCAGGAAAATCCTAATTTTTACAAAAAAAGAAAATAAAAAAAATAAATATTACAAAAAAATTTTCAAAAAATGTTTCCAAAAAATTTCAACAAAAATTGCAAAAAATTTTTTAAAAATTTTCCAAAAATTTACAAACAATTTTAAATAAAATACTTACAAAAAATTTCTATAAAATTTAAAAAAATGCTCAATAAAATTTATAAAAACAAATTTTTACAAAATTTTCTATAAAATTTTTACCAGAAAATTTTCTATATAATTTTTACATAATTAGGAATTTCAGGAGACGATATACAATACCCTATATGAGATTTTGCTGATTAGTGGAACAAAAAAGCGCAGTTCTCTTTTTTAATGACTTTGTCTCCTAAATTAAACCAATTTTGCGGTAGAGGGTATAGAGAATTCGGCACGGCCGAATATAGAACTCTTGATTTTTAATAATTCTTAAAGCTTTTTTATAGTCAAGGTTGTTAAATTCAATTAATTACTTAAATTCTGAACTTTTTTCAGTGGAATTTGCATTGTGGAATTTGAATTGTTCCTAAATTGGATTTTAATGAAGAAAATTCCCGAACATTTAAATTAAAAGGCAATTGTAAGAAGTTAATTAGATTACTGTATGTATGTTATTTTGTATTTCAATAATTACCTGTAAATTCAGCTGTCACTCGATTTCCAACTCCGCTAAATAAAATAAATCCAATGAGGAATTTGCAATAATTAAATACTCCATGATTTGTAATTTTGTGGCTGATCATCTTCAAGAACGACAACAAAATAATGCACTAACCAGTATAGCAAAGTGTTAAAACTTTTTTCCTAAAACTTAAAATGTACTTACAACCATCCATATACATATGTATGTATGTACGTACTGTGGTTCACAGCTTATTTTATGCAGTGAAGAATTATTATTTAAATGCTTTCTAAAATCGAAACGAATGTGGCATTAATTAATAGAAAAAAAATTATTTATTGTTAAAAATTTAATTCAAAAAACCTAAAAATAGGAAAACAAAAATAGTAAATTTTTCGTCTTACAGCTCATTCTCTGCAATTACTTATCTAAGTAATGGTTGCTTAATGTTGCGTATCTTTGTTTTCTAATGAATTTTGCTGTTAGAAATGATTTGCTCTGAATTTTTATTCTGATTTTATAATCTAAAAACATTTTTAATGATTTCGCGAACAACGCTAAAGAACGAGAATCGGTTATTTAAAAGCAGTCATTCACCGCAGAAAATATTTGTTATAATTGACAGTAATACCTTTACATTAGTGCTGGCAATTTGTGCTACTTTTAATTACTAAATACTACTTAATACTTATCAATTGGGTACTCAATACTTTTGTTTACATAATAGAAACTAACTGATAATCAGAGTTTTAATGAAGTCGTTAAATTTTTATTTAATTTGTTTTTAAAACTATAACGTTAAAAATATCGAGTAACTACTTTTAACTATTGAGTACTCAAAAAAAGATCAAATACTCGGTACTCGATACTCACTACTCAATACTTTGACAGCACTATTTTACATTACAACAAATTATCGAATTCATGAATGAAACAAACATTCATGAAAACTGGTTGCAGAATAAAAGCAGAAAAATGGGATCATGGCGAGTAACATAGAGAAAAAATAAACGCAAACCCAAGAAGTCCAATAATTTTGGTTCCCAAAGTTCAAATGAAATGTGTATCGAATCTGTTCATCGATTTCTGCATTAACAAGATTTTTAAACAAGTTTCGTGCGAAACACTATACCTCGTTTTTAATTCGGGTTGTTTTTTTTTCGAAAGTATGCGCTGCATAAAATAAGCTGTGCGCCACTGTATATGTACATATATGTATGTATGTATGTATGTATGTATGTATGTATGTATGTATGTATGTATGTATGTATGTATGTATGTATGTATGTATGTATGTATGTATGTATGAATGTATGTATTCGATTTACGATACAAATTGTTTTATATTTATTTTGCTTGCAATTTTACTCGTTTTTTACTTAATACAAGATTAATTCTGATTTTTTAAATTAATTTATCAATTAATTCCAACTACATATGTATTATAGTAGTAGCATATCGTCATCTAAAATGTAAAATGAAATACAAAATTTATTATTTAAATATGTAACACGAAAAATTTGGTTTATAATTATTAATAAACACTTTCAAGCACAATATTATAAAAATTAAATTAAATTTTGTACAACATATTTTGTTGAAATGCATACCTATAAATATATTTGCAGTAGTGATCATAACATTTAAAACGGAAATGACTCTACAAACGTTTTGCTTTCTTAACAAATGTTTTCATTATAGAGAAAAAAAAAGTTTGCACCAATCAAAGATTTTAATTAGTTTAAGATACAGCTTTATTTTAATTTTGAATTAATTCAATTATTTATTTTAATGAAATATTATTTTATTCATTCCTTATTAAATATATATATATAATTAAGTTAATAAAAAATTAATTAAAGTTGTACCTAAACTAATTAAAAACTTAAATTGGCGCAAACATTTTTTTTGTGTTTTATGTTAGACCAGCAAAATAACACTTTAAATTACAGCTAAAACTAAATCAAGCAATAAGTGCTGCCTATCTTTTAAAAATAGTCATGTCCATACAAAATGTATGACGCAAACCAAAATAGCGCGGTGTTAATGTGTTAAATTTGGAAAATACGGTTTTGACAACGCGTTAGTTACCGAAGTTGGCATCAAAAGATCTGAATTGTATAGGTTTTCTATCTAGCGATTTTGTATGTTATTTAAGCTAGACAACACAACTCTCGATGCGCTGCTTTAAGTTTGCTTGTTTTTTAATTTAAACATTTTTTTAAAATGACAACAGTTTTTACAAAATTCTTAAACCCTTTAAAACATTAGTTTTTTTGAAATACATATGTACGTCATATGTATGTTATAGGCGATACCATAACGTCTTATTGGCAAACCTTTATTGAACTAACAGTAAGTTCCGATCTCAACACATGAAATGAGAATACAAATCTTGCGACTGATTTGTTTGCGTTTACACCATTTCCATGCATTGGAATAGAGTAAAACACAGTAAAATTAAAAAAGCTGTTTTGAGTTTTTTTTCTGTTTACAAAAATATCAGCGATGTTTTTGGGTTATTTTGACGCGATTTGTCTTTGAAATGTTGACATTACTTAGAAAATGCATCCCTGATCTGATTAGGTGTGGTGGGGTTTTTTGAAAAATTTAAAAAAATAAAGAGAGTCATACGACTGTCAAATTTTCATCCGTATTTTCTCCCATTATCCATTAGTTTAATTACATATTATGTTTAGACAATGGTATCGTGTGCTCTTTTACACAAGAATTTGACATGTCGTAAGACTTTTGTGATCATTTAAACCGCCTTTAAGACCATGTGGGCAATTGCCCAGCAAAAAGATTGTGTTTTTGGAAGCAGTTAAATCTTTTCCTGACATACAAAATGTCTTAATAGTATGCACATATATTTTGCATAAATTAAATAAATGCAATTTTGTATGACATAAAATGTCAAGTTTTCAAAAAACAAAAAATTTTTTACATTTCGCCTTACCAAAAAGCACAACTGTAAGCCAGAGATAAACAAATTTCGAATTTACGAAGAGTTACGACGAGTTACGAACTTAATACCGTATGATTTTAGAACATCTAAACTGCGCTGCATTGAGCGCTTAAAAGGAAATGCTACTAAGTGAGAGATCGCGATCAAATATCATGTAATACATAAGCAGGTTTGTAAGCAATAACAACTCATCATTCCCATATACGGCAAAGCAGTTTTTTTTTGCTGGGTGTATACCCCGAAATATAACTCAACTTCTACTGTTTATATTAAAAAGTTAATTTAATGCTTCTTTTATTTTTGTTTTAGAAGTTTTAAAAATGTTCAACACCATACTTGGGATTTTTTCATTACCATTGAATTTTCATTGGCATTATTTCAAATAGTTACAATGAAAAAAAGTTTAACTACCATTTAATGCTACTGTTTTATTTTTAATTACAATTGTTTTTACCAATGATAATGGAAATGCAATGAAATTGTGTAATTACTAATTATAATTGATGAAAAAATCATTGATTTTATTAAACACAAATTTATGATTGCATTTGGTTTTAATAACTACGAATTTCATGCCTGAAGCACTACTATTGAATTCACTCTAGTTTTGAAAATCTGTACTACAAATTCTTCAACGGGTTAAAAATTTGTCATAAAAATTTAATTCTCAGAACTTTTTTATATATTTTTTCTGATTTTTGTTTGTTTTTGTCTGAAAAAATGCACATAATAGGAGAGTAGAGCATGGAGGTAGGACTTCTTTAAAAACATCACCACAAAAGGTTGATTGCAAATGTGGCCAATAATGATAATGCTTTTTTATAATTTAATCATTAATTAATGGTAATGATTTTGTTTTTTAAATAATTACTAATAAAACTTTTTCATTAAAAAACATTACCATTAATGAAAAAAATGCTAATGAAAAAAAATTTATTAGCATTATTTAGAATTCAATGTTAATGAAATTGTCAATTAACTACTCAATATAATTAATTAGTCCCATGTATGTTCAACACTTTAATTTCTATCTTTATGATATAAATAAATTAGTCAAGTGCGAGTTAGACTCACACACGTAGGGTTCCGTACTATGTTCAGTATAATTTAAAAATTTCAGTTATTTCTTTATGTCTTATGGGATACCCTTAAATTTTAAAATTAAAGTAATATTCGCGAAAATTGCATCATAATTAGAACACCCTTTAAATTTGAATATGTAATTGATTTTATAGCGGCCATGGTAATACACTTTCTATTAAAATATCAGGAGCCTACCTATTGCGGTTAAAAAATAAGGTAATATTCGTGAAAAACACGTTACTAATGGACACACTTCAATTTTAAGTATTTGTTATAGCGGCCGAAGTGACACATCTACTGTCGGATTTTATATTACGGCTTATAAAATCTTGTCACTGTCGGATCACCCTTTAATTTTATTATTCATTATAGTGGCCATGGCAACTTCCTTTCTATAAATATACTAAAGGTCTACTTATTGCGATTAAAAAATAAGTCACTATAAGTGAAAAACATGTCACTGTCGGAACACCCTTTAATTTTTAGTAATTGTCATATCGGCCGTGGCAACACATCTTCTGTACAAAATTTCAAGAGTCTACCTGTTACGGTTCAAGAAATAAGGCTTTATACATGCAAATCACGTCACTGGCGGAAAACCCTTTAATTTTTATTATTTTATATAGTGGACATAGTTATACACCTCCTGTAAAGATTTCAAAATTCCACCTATTCATTCAAAACTTAGGATATATACATGCAAATCACGTCACTATTGGAACACCCTTTAATATTTAAGTTCAATTTTGTATACTTGTTTATAAAACAAACATAGTTTTAATTACAGTCTGCAAATTGTAAGTGGTTTCCTCTTACAGCTCAAAAAAAAGACATAAACGTAAATAACACGTCACTTTTGGAACACCCTACGTTTTAGTATTTTTTGCTATTGTGGCCCCAGTTATACACTTTTGGTAAAATTTTCAAGAGTCTACCTATTATGGTTCAAAACTTAGGCCTTATACATACAAAGCACACCACTATCGGAACACCCTTTAATTTTTGGGTTTATTTTTTTAGACTAAGTTTTAATTACTGTTTGTAAGAAATAAACACATATTCGTAAATAACACCTCTCTATCGGAACACCCTATAGCGGCCATAGTTATACACCTTTGGTAAAATTTTCAAGAGTCTACCTATTATGGTTCAAAACTTAGGCCTTATACATGCAAATCATTCCACTATCGGATCACCCTTTAATTTTTAGGTTCATTTTTTTCAGACTTGTTTATATAGCGAACTAATTTTAATTTAGTGCTTGCAGATTTTTAGTGAATTCCTCTTACAGTTCAAGAAATAAGCACATATTCGTGAATAACACCTCTCTATCGGAACACCCTATAAGTTTTAGTATTTGCTAGTATAGCGGTCACAGTTATATACTTTCTGTGAAAATTTCAAGCGCCTACCTGTTACGGTTCAAAACTTAGGCCTTATACATGCAAATCACACTACTATCGGAACACCCTTTAATTTTTAGGTTTATTTTTTTAGACTTGTTTATATGGCGAACTAAGTTTTAATTACTGCTTACATATTTTTTGTGTATGCCTCCTACAGCTCAAGAAATACACACATATTTGCGAATAACACCTCTCTATCGGAACACCCTATAAATTTTATTATTTGTTGCTATAGCGGGCAAAATTATACACCTTCTGTAAACATTTCAAGATTCTACATATTATGATTCAAAACTTAGGCCTTATAAATCAAAATAACACCACTTTCGGAACACCCTTTAATTTTTAGGTTTTTTTTTTAGACGTGTATATAAGGCGAACTACGTTTTTATTACAGTTTGTAAATTTTTAGTGTATGCCTCCTACAGTTCACGAAATAAACACATATTCGTGAATAACACCTCTCTATCGGAACACCTTATAAGTTTTAATTTTTGTTGTTATAGCGGCCATCGCTATACACCTTCTGTGAAAATTTCAAGAGTCTAACTATTATGGTTCAAAACTTATGCCTTATACATGCATTTCACACCACTATCGGAACACCCTTTAATTTTTAGTTTTATTTTTTTATACTTGTTTATATAGTGAACTAAGTTTTAATAACTGTTTGTAAATTTCAAGTGTATCCATCCTACAGTTCAAGAAATAAACACATTTTCGTAAATAACACCTCTCTATTGGAACACCCTATAAGTTTTAGTATTTGTTGCTATAGCGGCAACAACTATACATCATCTGTGAAAATTTCAAGAGTCTACCTATTACGGTTCCAGAGATAAAAGGCGCTGACAGACGGACAGACGGACATACGGACAGACGGACAGACATTGTAGCGAAAACAATAGGGTTTCGTTTTTACACTTTGTGTACGGAACCCTAAAAAGATTTTTTAATTAGCTTTTTTTAAAAAATAAATAAGTTTTGACCACCACTGTTTTTATATTGTTTGATTTTTTTATATGTTCGTATATATTTGATTATTCTTTTTGTTTTCTTTTTTATTACTTGTAACACTTAGTCAGTGATGAAAAGAGAAGAAAAAACTGAAAACTAATAAATATGATGAATTTACAAAAACTACAAATGGAATAACGTAATGAACGTGTACATATCGTCACCTTAAATGCAAAAGGCCGTAACTACTCAAAAATTCAAAATTTACTTTTTGATTGATTATGACGAACTTAACCGAAACACATCTACACAGCAAATTTTACATGTATACGTCCAAAAATAACGACTTTATTGGTGAAAAACAAAAGGCCGTAACTGCAACGTCAACTAAACCAAAAAGCCGTAACTGCACATTTCCAAAAAAAATCAAAACAAAGTTGGCTTTGATTATCTTTCAATGTGTGTTATTGCGTTATTGTTTTTTAGTTTAAATTTTTGTAAAAAATGAAAACTAATAGTATTTAATTTATAACTTTTATTCCTTCTCCTGTAAAAAATTAAAAAGTGTAGTTACGGCCTTTTGCATTTTAGGTGACGATATGTATGTTTATACATATACCCATATACATACATATGTAGCTATATTTATGTTGCTGTTTTTATCACAAGCATATGTACAATTTGATAGTGTGAGCTTGGGCACCATTGATGTACACCACGTATTATTCATATTCATAGGCTCTGTCAAATATAATATAGCACGTTTGACTTACGCGAAGTGATTCCTTCCTAATGTTGTAACGTTAGTCTATATTTTGAAATCAATTACTTAATGCAGTCTGAGCTGCTCATTTATGTGGCCACAAATTGTAGATCCGGATCGCCATCTGTACAAATGCATCCATTTGTCATAAGGCTTCCACACAAAATTTGTTTCTAAGCAAATCTAGTCAGTATTCATTTCAACCGTCTGGGCCATACGAATTTTATTTTTTCCCTATCAGATATAATACAACAGACAGAACATGTCATCCCAGCAAAAAATTGTTGGGTTTTGGTAAGCGGTGAAATAAAACTCATCTCTTTTAAAAGCGGGAAAGCGGGAAAGCGAGAAAGCTATAATTGTAAGACAATAATAACAATCTGCATCCTCCCTCGCTTACGAGGATGCAGGTATGTAAGCGAATAAGTTTTCTTTATAAAATTTAGTAAAACAAAGAACCTCTCTCGCATCTGCAGGTATGTAAGCGAATAAGATTTTATAAAGAATTTGGTGAAGCAAAGCGAACTACTAAGTGGGACATCGCATAGAAAAATCTTGCCTTCCTGAAGCAGGTTGGAAGGCAACCTCTCTCCTGCTTCCAAGTAAATGTTATTTTTTGCTGGGATCTTAAACATCATTTTAATTGAGAAGAAATAACTTAAGTGATTTGTTTTTTATAAACTGTTTCAACAAGTATTTTAATGTTGTGCATTATTATAACCTCATTTCTAAGAACAATCTAAAACTAGAAATTATTTATAAAATAGTAGTGAGTTGAACCTCAGTGTTTATTATAGAAATGAGATCGAAAATTCTTTCTGGTATACTTTTTTGCTTCCAAGAACTTCGTCGGCTATTGTCTCCCAAGCATCAATAACCGCGGGTTTGAGGTATCATATTGCTTATTTCCAGCAAAGATTTTGATCACCATGATTCCCCAGATATTTTTAATAAAAAGATTTAAAAACTTTTGTGAGTATGCTATTTTTGCGTACGAGACGAAATTTAACATTTTTAATTAAAATGGTCGCACAGAAATATTATTGATGTCACGCAAATAAAGACCTTCATAACAAAAATTTTAAATAACAGTCAAACTCAGCAGTGGTTTGAACCTGTACATTGGCGTAGGAGGACATATTTTCTAGGGGTCACTTTTATTGGAAAATAATATTATGAAATTAAATATGTAGTACAATTTTTAACAATTCTAGGGCAGCAACAAACAGCAAGTCTAGTAAAGCCATTGCACCTCCAAGAATAGCCTTTCTATGCCAATGAGCCTGTATGTCAGCAGACTTCATTGGAAATTCGATGTTTACAGGAACAAGAAAGACCTAAATATGTTGTCATGATGTTATGAGAACATCATTATCAAGTCACGTCTTAGATATGCAGATGGATTGCTTTCTATCTATCATATTTACGTGAAGTCAGTGTAAAATTAATATTTTTGAATTCTATAATTAGACCATCTGTGCCCGCCACCTTGCTCGATTTTGCTTTGAAAGTATTCCATACCAATTGTAAGGCTCTTACTTTTATAGTGCTTCAGTTATGGTTTATGTATTTACTTTATATAAAGTTTCCCATCCCTGGATAAAATACTAAAATTTATAAAAAATTATCAGAATTATTGTAAAGCTCTGTAAGAGGTGTTTAAAATATTTTAATAACAATGTAATTGCACAAAGTAAAAATACAAATCAAATACACATTTTATTCAATTGGTGCCATTTATTGCGCAATTTTGTTTAAAATATCCCACTTTCAAAAATAAAAGGTGCGCAACCGTGTTTAAAATATCACAGTTTTAAACCGAAAATTTCAGTATATGGGAATCAGAATGCTTAGGTACCTCACAAAATTTTGTTACAATCCATCTAGAAGTTTTTACGTGATGCGAACGCAAAAGCAAAGTAGACAGACGGAAATGAGTTACTATTTTATTATATATATAGATAAGTGTATCCGAAAGTGGGTGTTTTTCTTAAGAAGTATCAATAGTCAATATATGTTTTTCAACTCAGACCCACAGGGAAGAAAAGTGGGTAAAAGCTTGCTCGAAATTCAAAAAATAACAGACAACAGTCAACGTATAAAGTTACAGTGACTACTTACTCGAAATTAAATATTGTTTCTTCGTGTGTTGAGTGGACAAATATTGCAAAGGGTTATTCATTTAACCAGTGCTGGGAAGTTCTAAGAGTAGATCGAGGCAATGCCGTAAAGAAAGCTAGCAGTCCAAATACAAGTATTTAAAAAAAATTAAATAAAATAAACTTAAGTTAAGTTAATTTCTCTTGGTATATTGTGGCTTTATTAGAAATAACAAATATTCCTATTATTTCTGGAACCCTACTTCATTCATGTGACTACCGCGGTTAGCTTAGAAAAAGCTAGCTAAATTTACAAGACTTCGTTGGCGGTTTCTAATTCTATCTCATGAATGACTCGAACGATATAAGTGCGTGAAATGCCGAGTTGCTGAGATCAATAATGAGTAATCGTTTTTAAATTAATTTACCCGCCATCGGTTAAACATTCTCAACGTTATGCAACATATATTGACGGAGACGAAACATTTTGCGCAAATTTGTGTATAGATTTCATAGTGAGTACTCATTTCGGCCAAAACTTAATTTTACAACACTCACAGTTTGGGCAACATATCCCTCACATTGGAAATAAGTTCGCAATGATTTCCAACGTTGTTCAAGTGTAAATCGACTAATTTTGGTCCGCGGAGGTATGATACGACTGTTAGGCAATATTTCGGTAGAACAAATCTATCAATGTCCTAATAATATAAAATTTTAAACGATTTTTGTAATTGGAACATCAGTACCAAGAAATAAATTCGTTTTGGTAGCAGATAAATAATTTTTGTTTTAAGCAATTTAAGAGTAATATATGATTTGTTTAATTACCTGCTTAAACTCTGTAGTAAAGGATTTTTGGTTTTAAAAAATTATTCGAAATAATTACAAAAAAAACTTTGGGCACTGACTGTTACACACAATATATGTAAATATAATATGATACTTTGATTGCGATCCCTTTTTAATGTATTGATGGATCGCTCAAAAATGCTATATGTTCAAGATTAAACGCGTTAGTATTTACATTACTTTAAAATTTTTCACTTTTTTGTGTTTCTATTTTGTTTATTTAATTTTTATTTAATTTTTTTTACTTCTTGTCAACCGAGGATTGATATCACTAAGTATGCCAAACGTTCAATATTTATGGTATGATCCGCGATCCTGATGCCAGAATTTATAATATTAGGCTATTCTGCGATATGAATTACGATCCATTTTTGTTTCTTACGATTAGTTTGTTTTTGTCATGAGTATAAAATTTATAAAAAAAAATCTCTTTTCTAAACAAGTAAACAAAAAGAGCCGTTGTTTGCTTATTTATTTATTGTTATTATTTGTAAATCCAGGCGAAAATCAAAGCATTTTTAATGTTTTTTAGCATTAACATTAAACTTCACCAGTTAATTTTTTCGTTTTTATCTTATCATATGTTATCCACTATCACCTCCAACAATACAAAAATAATACTTATTTATTTGTTTGTTTTGGTGATTATACTTATACATGTTTGTACGTGATGGTCAAACCGCATGCAACTAATATAACCGAGAAGTAATAATCCTTTTCTTATTTACTAGCTTGGAATACTTTATTTTTATTTTTTTTTTGTTTATGATCCTATGCAAACAAAAATTTTTTTAATCACTAACTCGCAAGTTAGCTCTAATAATATTAGTTGAAATTCAAGTGTTCAATACATATGAAACTCTAAAGGAATCATAAAAATTTCAAGTATGTACTATGGCATTTTTACCTTTACTCTTTTCCTCATTGCCTGTGTCAATCTCATCACCATATAAAGGGTGTTTTTTATAGAGGTATAGAACTTTAAGTTGGCATTACTTTTCAAGATGGCGACCGATTTAACAGCTGTCAAGTGATTTATTCTCAGTTTGGTTTGGCAATTCATCATGAATAAACTCACGCCTGAACAACGCTTGCAAATAGTGCCCAAAACGAGATTACCGTTGTTCCCGATTTTCATAAGCGAATTTTGTTTAGCGATGAAGCGCACTTCTGGTTGAATGGCTACGTCAACAAACAAAACTCCCGCATTTGGAGTGAAGGTAATCCTCAAGTGTATGTCGAAACACCGTTACATCCAGAAAAATTTACTGTTTGATGCGCTTTATGGGCTGGTGGAATCATTGGTCCGTTCTTTTTCAAAAACGATGGTGGCCAGAACGTTACAGTCTATACCGATCGAGCCATGATTACTAACTTTTTCATTTCTGAATTGAATAACCATGATTTCCAGGAGATGTGGTTTCCACAAGACGGCGCAACATGTCACACAGCTTGTGCCACAATAGATTTATTGAAAGAGACGTTTGGTGACCGCCTAATTTCACGTTTTGGACCTGTGAATTGGCCTCCAAGATCTTGTGATTTAACACCTCTTTCCCCACTTTCTGTGGGGCTATGTAAAGTCATTGGTCTATGCGGATAAGCCACAAACGCTTGACCATTTGGAAGACAACATTCGCCGTGTTATTGCCGATATACGGCCACAAATGTTGGAAAAAGTCATCAAAAATTAGACGTCCAGATTAGACTACATCCGCGCCAGCCGTGGCGGTCATATGCCAGAAATCATATTTAAAATGTAATGCCACAAGATTATCTTTCGGATAAATAAAATTCATATCAATCGAATAATCCATCCTTGTTTTATTGCAACTTAAAGTTCCATACCTCTATAAAAAACACCCTTTACATACATATTATTTATTAGATAACGCATGTCTGTACATATAAAAAAAACTGTAACAGGGCCATTTCGGTACATAAAATATTTTTTCAAAATTTAGTTGCTGGTGAAGATAGCAATCGAAATGAAATACAAAACCTCAATTTTTAGAATTTATTTCAATGAGATATTTTTACAAGGAAAAAGTGTCCTATATTTTTTTTTCGCAATTTTTATTTATTGTATCTTCAATTTAATTGAACTATCAATAATTACTCATATCTTAAGTCTAAAAATATACTTGTTAAGTCCAACCAGTGCTGGACAAAAAAATGTATGTTTCACGGTTACTGTAATTTGTGGGTTATCCCTCTGATGTACGGATGAGAGAAGCAGTGTCCCTCCTTCTTAGTCGAATGTAACCAGGTTCAGTTAGTATGTTACGGGCCAGTGGATTCGGATGAGTTTCAAGCTTCTTTAAATACCTTATGGCAAGTTTCGCTATTTCTGCTTTAACTGATGGCACGTTTAGATCTTTATGGATGTTCGAATTTTTTATATACCAGGGAGCAGATGTAATAATACGTAGAATCTTATTTTGGCGCCTTTGAATTTTTTCTACGTTGGTAGCTGAGGCAGTGCCCCATAATTGAATGCCATAACACCATATTGGTTTTAGAATTGACTTGTATAATAAAAGTTTGTAGTCTAAAGCTAGAGTAGAATTTCTGCCAATTAGCCAGTTTAGTTGGACTGCTTTCAACTTCATTTGTGTTAACTTTGTTTCTATGTGCCGTTTCCATGTAAGGCGCCGGTCAAGATGTATGCCGAGATATTTGACGTCTGAAAGCTGAGGTATCGTTTGGTTATTTATCCGAATAGGGGGGCAAGATGCTGTACGCAGTGTGAAGGTTATGTGAGTACATTTTTGTTCATTCACTTTTATTCTCCATTTCTTCAACCATTTTTCTAAATTGGATATGTGGTCTTGTAAATATCGTGATGCTACGTCGGGTCTTTCGTGAATGTGTCCTATATTTGAATCGAGGTAATAAGGCAACAAAATTTTCAAAAAATATTTTTTTGTTCAGAAATTGTCCAGTTGTAATATGTATAGATATAGTTAGATTTAACAACCTAAGCAATAAAACTAATGTAACTACCCAGCAACAAAAATTAAATAAATCAGTTAAGTGCGAGTAAGACTCACACACATAGGATTCCGTACTATCTTTAGTACAACTTTAAAACTACAAGTTGTTAATTTGATCACTTCTTAGGGGGCAACCTTTAATTTTTAATTATTTTTTATACTAGAGTATAGTACAAGTTTTAGTTTTATTATTTGTTATAGCGGCCATGGTAATTCCTTATCTATAAATATATCAATAGTCTACCTATTACGAATAAAAAATAAGGAAATAAACGTGAAAAACATGTCACTGTCGGACAACCCTTTTGTTTTTAGTAATTGTCATAGCTGCCGTGGCAACATATCTTCTACACAAATTTCAAGGGTCTACCTATTACATATGTATATTTTATTATATAAAGAATGTTATATACTATTTGTTATAAAGGCCATATTATTACAAATTCTGTAAAAATTTAAAGATATAGCTCAAAAACTAGGCCATATAAATGCAAATCATGTTACTATCGGAAAACTCTTTAATTTTTACTATTCGTTGTACGAATAGAGTCCATATTAATGCACCATCTGTTATCTATTATGGTTAAAAAATTAGACCATATTCATGGAATCACGCCTTTAATTTTCACTATTTGTTATAGTGGCCATAGTTATACACCTCCTGTAAAAATTTCAAGGGTCTATCTATTATAGTTCAAAATTTAGGCCATATATGTACATGCAAATCACGTCACTACCGGAACAGCCTAAAATTTTTAGGTATAGTTTTGTATACTTGTTTATATAGCAAACATAAGTATATTAATTACAATGTGTAAATTTTAAGTGGTTGCCTCCTACAGCTCAAGAAATAAAGGCATAAACGCAAATAACACGTCACTTTCGAAACACCCTATAAGTTTTAGTATATGTTGCTATAGCGCCCACACTTATACACCTTCTGTGAAAATTAGACCATATTCATGGAAATCACGTCACTGTCGGAACAGCTTTACTTTTTACTATTTCTAATGGTGGCCATACTTATACACCAGAGAATAACAAAAGTATCATTTTTAGTACTTATTAAGTAGTTGAGGCAAAACATGTATAAATTTATATAACTACAGTCCAAACAACATACCATACACACATACTCATATCAATTTCGACTTAAATAACTACAAGTATAGGCAGAGAATAAGTGTTCGCATACTTGTTCATTATTTTTCGCACTACAACTAAATATAAGTAAATACCCATACTTGTAAGTATAAGTGGAAATAAGTACAAGTATGTAAATACTCTAAGTATACTTATAGTATTTTATAAATATATGTAACTATATGTATTAATTATTTCACAATTTAAAAATATATTCATTAATTCCTTCATCCTAATATAAAAATAATTTTAGTTTTCCATACTTAACCAATGTTCGGTTATAAACCAAATATTGCCAAACATCATACAGCTTTTTATACACACAATTCCTAAAAGTAGTTGTTTTACTTATAAGTATACTTAGAGTATTATAACTACTTTTCCATACTTGTAAGTATTAGGTAGTTATAAGTATGTGTAAGACAGATACCCACCACATTATTTACCTACAACCAGTTGTACTCATACATGCATTACGTATACATTTTTAAGTTGGTTGTGTATAAATAAAGTTTGTTATAAGTATTGAGTACAACCATACTTATTTCACTGCAAATGAGTACGTGTAGGTATTTTCTGTGTTATAAGTATAGGTATAACTAATACCCAAAAATATGTGTAAATACTTAACTACATTTATTTAATAAGTACTTTTTGTCAGTCTCTGTTATACACTTCCTGTAAAAATTTCAAGAATCTACCGATTATGGTTAGGTCATATACATACATGTTAAACACGTCCCTATCGGAACAACCTTTATTTTTAGGTTTATTTTTTTATACTTGTTTATATAGCGAACTAAGTATTAATTACTGTTTATAAATTTTAAGCGTATGACTGCTATAGTTGAATAAATAAACACATATGTATGTACACGTGAATAACACGTCTCTCTCGCAACACCCTATAAGTTTTAGTATTTTTTGCTGTAGCGGCAAGAATTATACACCTTCTGTAAAAATTTCAAAAGTATACCTATTATGGTTCCAGAGATAAAAGGCGTGGACAGACGGACGGACAGACATTGTAGCGATAGGGTTACGTTTTTACCCTTTGGGTAGGGAACCCTAAAAAAGCTAATCGATTGTGGACTTAAGTATTTTTTGGTGAAAGAACTTCCTAACAGGATTGCCAACTTAATGATTTTAACAAGGCATGAGACTAAAATAACAAGATCTTCAGAATTAATTATGTAATGTGTATTACGCAAAAAATGAGTATATAGGTAACTTAGAAATATGTAAAAATTATTTGAAATATTGACATATTTTGTAAATATTTATAAGACATGCTCTTTTAATTTAAAGTATCATAACTGGTACAATTACTAATTACTTTGTTGAAGCGTAATGTAATGTGTTTTGTAATCGATTAACAGAATTTGGCAATCAAAAGAGTAAAATGCCTTATAATTTGGCGGGGTACCTTCAAACTCATCTCTAGGCATTTCATTTCATTTCTGAGTCAACATTAGTAGTAAAACGTAAATATTTCAGAAGAAGAACTTAATGAACTCCGTCATCGGAATATTATAAGTGTAAAGAGAGTAACTTCCTTAGTGTGGTGAAAATTTTAGAACACTTTAATAAATCATTTGTTACATAAAATGATCATTTCAAAAATGGACTTAATTAGTTGAGCCAATCGCGATTTTTTAAGATTACAAAAATGAAGAGTTGCAAATGCCTTGAACGATTCAATTTTTGTGCGTAAGTGTTACATCTTATCCTTTTTTAAAATATTGCAACAAGGATACACAAATTAATTAAAGTCTAAGTTCTTAATATTTCTACCACTGATGTCAAAATAACTTATATTTTGTTAAAATTTTTACTCGTATATACTGTCGAATTCAAAATAATAATTTTATTCGACTTTTACTCTTTTTAGGGTTCCGTACACAAAGTGTAAAAACGTAACCCTCTTGTTTTCGCTACAATGTCTGTCCGTCTGTCAGCGCCTTTTATCTCTGGAACCGTAATAGGTAGACTCTTGAAATTTTCACAGATGATGTATAGCTGTTGCCGCTATAGCAACAAATACCAAAACTTATAGGGTGTTCCAATAGAGAGGTGTTATTCACGAATATGTGTATATTTCTTGAACTGTAGGAGGCATGGACTCAATATTTAAAAACAGTAATTAAACCTTAGATCACTATATAAAAAAGAATAAAAATATAAACTTAAAAATTAAAGGGTGTTCCGGTAGTGGTGTGATTTCCATGTGTAAGGCCTAAATTGTGAACCATAATAGGTAGACGCTTGAAATTTTCACAGAAGTGGTATAACTGTGGCCGCTACAGCAATAAATATTAAAACTTATAGGGTGTTCCGATAGGGAGGAGTTATTCACGAATGTGTGTTTATTTCTTGAACTGTAGGAGGCATACAATTAAAAATTTACAAACAGTAATTAAAACTTAGTTCGCTTTATAAACAAGTCTAAAAAAATAAACCTAAAAATTAAAGCGTGTTCCGATAGTGGCGTGATATGCATGTATAAGGCCTAAGTTTTGAACCATAATAGGTAGACTCTTGAAATTTTCACAGAAGGTGTATAACTGTGGCCACTATAGCAATAAATACTAAAACTTATCGGGTGTTACCAAAGTGAGGTGTTATTTGCCGTTATGTCTTTATTTCTTGAGCTATAGGAGGCAACCACTTAAAATTTGTAGACATTAATTAACTCTATGTTCGCTTTCTATTAAATTAGACCTTAAAATTAAAGGGTGTTCCGATATTGACGTGCTTTGCGTGTATATGGCCTAAGTTTTGAACAATAATAAGTAGACTCTTGAAGTTTTTACAAGAGGTTTATTACTATGGAAACTATAACAAATAATAAAAATTAAAGGGTGATCCATCAGTGACATGTTTTTGACGTATATTACCTTATTTTTTGAGCCGCAATATGTAGGCTTGATATTTTTATAGAAAGTGTATTACCATGGCCGTTATAACAACAATTCCTAAAATTTAAAGGGTGTTCCAATAGCGATGCAATTTTCGCGAATATGATTCTGATTTTAAAAAGAAAAGAGTGCCCCATTAGACATGAAAAAATTAACAACTTGAGTTTTAAAGGCGTACTAGACATAGTACGGAACCCTACGTGTGTGAGACTAACTCGCACTTGACTGATTTATTTTTATTATTTTAGTACACAGATTTAGCAAATGTTTTGAAAATAAGAGTGATAAGAGAAAACTCCGCAAAAGTAAATAATTATCGGTAATTTTGTGTTCAACTCGTGTACTGAAGTTTAATAATAATCCACAAGTGTTTAAAAACAATGTAATGGCAAAAATGTTGCACATACAGCAGGGAGAAGATGTGCGTACATGTTTGTATTTCTTCTAGTTATTGCTAGTTGCATAAAAATAGTGATAACGAAGCGATTTTCAAATTTCATTTTTTGTGTTCTTTTTCCTACTAAGTTCTTAACAAAACTGCTGTTAAAAGAAATTAAAAAACAATAAGCAAGTAGAGAAAATTAAATAACAACAACATAACTCGTATGTACTTAATTTTGCTCATACTTGCTCTCAACTAAATTACTAGAAAAATTTAAAATTAACCATTATTTTAAATTAAGTTATTGATTTGGTTGCTATAATCTTGAGTTTTTTAATTAAAAACAAAAACTTAATATTTATAAAACAATGAAGAATCTATGGCGAACCGTGGAATATGACAATAGAAGGCTCTTCATCACTCTTCATGATTAAAGACAATCAGTGGTTATTAGAATCTTAAAACGGCGAAATGTAGCTCCGCAAGTTTTCGGCTAAAGGGTGAAAACTTTTAACTTATGGCGACGGACGCCTTATGATGAGCAATATGAGAGTTGGATGATGCACAGGAAGAAGAGCGCTACGCAACATTTTATACCTCGCAGCTGTGAAAACTAAACCTGCAGTAATACATACAAATGTCTCGGCACGTTTACGATTCGCCATGCATCAGAAAGATTGGGCTGCTAATAACTGGAAGAGCGTCAGATGAGTCCAAATTAAACCTATATCAGTCTGACAAACAGTATTATTGGCGCCGACAATTCAGCAGACAATTCAACGACACCATATTAAACAAATGGTCAAGCACATCGGAGACAACATCATATAGTGGTATTGTTTTAAGTGGTGGCATGTTGGTCCATTGCAAAAAATTGATGGCATCATGAGAAAGGAACACTATTTAATATGGTTTGGGAAACGGGAATTCCCGGGAAAAGCTATAAACAATTTCCCGGGAAACGGGAAAATTAAAATCATGAGCACTATAAAAAAAATCAATGGTTCCTATTTTTAAATAAGCATTTCTTTTGCTATCACACAAATTTTTGATCGTAATTGTAATACAAATATGCTATTGGTAGATCGTGCAAGACAAAGTGTAAAACTATTTAAAACAAGTAAAAGTGCTATATTCGACAGTGCCGAATCTTTTATACCCTTCACCACGGTGATTTTATTTATACAGACATGTACAGCATTATCCATATTGTTGACTCTTTACATAAATTAAGTCATATGAGAAAAAACTCATTATTCATACTTTAAAGAAATGAAAACAAATTGCGTTGACTACAATTGTCGCCATGTTGTCAGCTACTTAATGATATTGAAGACGAAAGCTACATCGTAAACTCTAACATTGTTGTAGAAATACTTATTTTGCTTTTATAAAATTAAATAACTTTTTTAAAAAATTATAAATCTTTTCCTTCAAAACTTTTTGTTTGTATATGAATTTGTAATTTGCAATTTTGTGACATTTTCTTTTGTTGAATAAGTTTACGACAGCCACAACGGTGGTCGTGTAGCCATGTAGCTGATGCTGACTATGTGTTAAATGCATCTATCTCATATATTTAAAAATCAAACGCATTTAAAAAAATATGTTACTCTATATACATACATATCTTCTTAATATTGAAATATTATGTTACAGTCATGATTTTAATTTTCACAGAAATATTGAATTTTTTTTTATTTTTTCGCAAATTGTTTGTAAAAATATTTCTTTTTTAATTTTTTGTAAAATTTTATTCGAAAATTTTTTGGAAAATTTTTAGTGGCAATATCGTTTTAAAAACGGTTTGTAAAGTTTTTTTTAATGTCTAAAAAATTTTTAAATGTTATTGAATTTTTTTTACCAGTGGGTACCCTGTTGCTCAATTGGCTACCTATATGTGAATTGGTTTCTATAACGGTCTCTAATACAAATCAAAGCAGAAAAACCCCACCAACCTAAAAACAAACAAAAATCCTCTCTCGCAGTGGGTTATTGATCCCCCGAGATCTGTATGCACTCCTTGCGATCTACCTGTCTCGGTCTAATATTTATTTGACTAAAAAAGGAAAAAGAGAATCATTAAAGCCGAAAAATATTAAAAAAACGTGAAAAAAATATAGGTGGGCGTGGTTTTTGGCCCGCAGCCTCCAAAGTAATGATCCGATGTTGCTGAATTGCAATACGAATTTTCGAAACTATGCCTGACAGATTGGTGTGCTTAAATTTTTTGAACCTCTTCTGGTGCCTTGGCAAATGACATTTCAACCCGAACACGGACAGACGGACATCGCTTAATCAACTTCTCTATGTATAAGGATAAAACGTAACCCTCTTGTTTTCGCTACAATGTCTGTCCGTCTGTCAGCGCCTTTTATCTCTGGAACCGTAATAGGTAGACTCTTGAAATTTTCACAGATGATGTATAGCTGTTGCCGCTATAGCAACAAATACCAAAACTTATAGGGTGTTCCAATAGAGAGGTGTTATTCACGAATATGTGTATATTTCTTGAACTGTAGGAGGCATGGACTCAATATTTAAAAACAGTAATTAAACCTTAGATCACTATATAAAAAAGAATAAAAATATAAACTTAAAAATTAAAGGGTGTTCCGGTAGTGGTGTGATTTCCATGTGTAAGGCCTAAATTGTGAACCATAATAGGTAGACGCTTGAAATTTTCACAGAAGTGGTATAACTGTGGCCGCTACAGCAATAAATATTAAAACTTATAGGGTGTTCCGATAGGGAGGAGTTATTCACGAATGTGTGTTTATTTCTTGAACTGTAGGAGGCATACAATTAAAAATTTACAAACAGTAATTAAAACTTAGTTCGCTTTATAAACAAGTCTAAAAAAATAAACCTAAAAATTAAAGCGTGTTCCGATAGTGGCGTGATATGCATGTATAAGGCCTAAGTTTTGAACCATAATAGGTAGACTCTTGAAATTTTCACAGAAGGTGTATAACTGTGGCCACTATAGCAATAAATACTAAAACTTATCGGGTGTTACCAAAGTGAGGTGTTATTTGCCGTTATGTCTTTATTTCTTGAGCTATAGGAGGCAACCACTTAAAATTTGTAGACATTAATTAACTCTATGTTCGCTTTCTATTAAATTAGACCTTAAAATTAAAGGGTGTTCCGATATTGACGTGCTTTGCGTGTATATGGCCTAAGTTTTGAACAATAATAAGTAGACTCTTGAAGTTTTTACAAGAGGTTTATTACTATGGAAACTATAACAAATAATAAAAATTAAAGGGTGATCCATCAGTGACATGTTTTTGACGTATATTACCTTATTTTTTGAGCCGCAATATGTAGGCTTGATATTTTTATAGAAAGTGTATTACCATGGCCGTTATAACAACAATTCCTAAAATTTAAAGGGTGTTCCAATAGCGATGCAATTTTCGCGAATATGATTCTGATTTTAAAAAGAAAAGAGTGCCCCATTAGACATGAAAAAATTAACAACTTGAGTTTTAAAGGCGTACTAGACATAGTACGGAACCCTACGTGTGTGAGACTAACTCGCACTTGACTGATTTATTTTTATTATTTTAGTACACAGATTTAGCAAATGTTTTGAAAATAAGAGTGATAAGAGAAAACTCCGCAAAAGTAAATAATTATCGGTAATTTTGTGTTCAACTCGTGTACTGAAGTTTAATAATAATCCACAAGTGTTTAAAAACAATGTAATGGCAAAAATGTTGCACATACAGCAGGGAGAAGATGTGCGTACATGTTTGTATTTCTTCTAGTTATTGCTAGTTGCATAAAAATAGTGATAACGAAGCGATTTTCAAATTTCATTTTTTGTGTTCTTTTTCCTACTAAGTTCTTAACAAAACTGCTGTTAAAAGAAATTAAAAAACAATAACCAAGTAGAGAAAATTAAATAACAACAACATAACTCGTATGTACTTAATTTTGCTCATACTTGCTCTCAACTAAATTACTAGAAAAATTTAAAATTAACCATTATTTTAAATTAAGTTATTGATTTGGTTGCTATAATCTTGAGTTTTTTAATTAAAAACAAAAACTTAATATTTATAAAACAATGAAGAATCTATGGCGAACCGTGGAATATGACAATAGAAGGCTCTTCATCACTCTTCATGATTAAAGACAATCAGTGGTTATTAGAATCTTAAAACGGCGAAATGTAGCTCCGCAAGTTTTCGGCTAAAGGGTGAAAACTTTTAACTTATGGCGACGGACGCCTTATGATGAGCAATATGAGAGTTGGATGATGCACAGGAAGAAGAGCGCTACGCAACATTTTATACCTCGCAGCTGTGAAAACTAAACCTGCAGTAATACATACAAATGTCTCGGCACGTTTACGATTCGCCATGCATCAGAAAGATTGGGCTGCTAATAACTGGAAGAGCGTCAGATGAGTCCAAATTAAACCTATATCAGTCTGACAAACAGTATTATTGGCGCCGACAATTCAGCAGACAATTCAACGACACCATATTAAACAAATGGTCAAGCACATCGGAGACAACATCATATAGTGGTATTGTTTTAAGTGGTGGCATGTTGGTCCATTGCAAAAAATTGATGGCATCATGAGAAAGGAACACTATTTAATATGGTTTGGGAAACGGGAATTCCCGGGAAAAGCTATAAACAATTTCCCGGGAAACGGGAAAATTAAAATCATGAGCACTATAAAAAAAATCAATGGTTCCTATTTTTAAATAAGCATTTCTTTTGCTATCACACAAATTTTTGATCGTAATTGTAATACAAATATGCTATTGGTAGATCGTGCAAGACAAAGTGTAAAACTATTTAAAACAAGTAAAAGTGCTATATTCGACAGTGCCGAATCTTTTATACCCTTCACCACGGTGATTTTATTTATACAGACATGTACAGCATTATCCATATTGTTGACTCTTTACATAAATTAAGTCATATGAGAAAAAACTCATTATTCATACTTTAAAGAAATGAAAACAAATTGCGTTGACTACAATTGTCGCCATGTTGTCAGCTACTTAATGATATTGAAGACGAAAGCTACATCGTAAACTCTAACATTGTTGTAGAAATACTTATTTTGCTTTTATAAAATTAAATAACTTTTTTAAAAAATTATAAATCTTTTCCTTCAAAACTTTTTGTTTGTATATGAATTTGTAATTTGCAATTTTGTGACATTTTCTTTTGTTGAATAAGTTTACGACAGCCACAACGGTGGTCGTGTAGCCATGTAGCTGATGCTGACTATGTGTTAAATGCATCTATCTCATATATTTAAAAATCAAACGCATTTAAAAAAATATGTTACTCTATATACATACATATCTTCTTAATATTGAAATATTATGTTACAGTCATGATTTTAATTTTCACAGAAATATTGAATTTTTTTTTATTTTTTCGCAAATTGTTTGTAAAAATATTTCTTTTTTAATTTTTTGTAAAATTTTATTCGAAAATTTTTTGGAAAATTTTTAGTGGCAATATCGTTTTAAAAACGGTTTGTAAAGTTTTTTTTAATGTCTAAAAAATTTTTAAATGTTATTGAATTTTTTTTACCAGTGGGTACCCTGTTGCTCAATTGGCTACCTATATGTGAATTGGTTTCTATAACGGTCTCTAATACAAATCAAAGCAGAAAAACCCCACCAACCTAAAAACAAACAAAAATCCTCTCTCGCAGTGGGTTATTGATCCCCCGAGATCTGTATGCACTCCTTGCGATCTACCTGTCTCGGTCTAATATTTATTTGACTAAAAAAGGAAAAAGAGAATCATTAAAGCCGAAAAATATTAAAAAAACGTGAAAAAAATATAGGTGGGCGTGGTTTTTGGCCCGCAGCCTCCAAAGTAATGATCCGATGTTGCTGAATTGCAATACGAATTTTCGAAACTATGCCTGACAGATTGGTGTGCTTAAATTTTTTGAACCTCTTCTGGTGCCTTGGCAAATGACATTTCAACCCGAACACGGACAGACGGACATCGCTTAATCAACTTCTCTATGTATAAGGATAAAAAAATATATATACTTTATGGGGTCGGAAATTAATATTGTAGAAATTACACACGGAATGACAAACTTATATATACCCTTTCGACCTGTGGTGAAGGGTATAAAAGTTCTCATAAAACAGCCTGTCACTAGAAATATAAGAAACATGAATATGGCAAAGAGTCGCGTTTAATGCATGATGTAAAAACATGATAAGTATGGTTGAAATGATTTATTCGTTTCTTAAATTGAAGAACGCATTTAATAAAACTCTGATAGATCTCAATTGCACAGAGTTGTGGGTTGAAAAATAAGTTCAGATTTTAGAAAATTTAGTGTTCGTTTTAAATCCCATTTAAAATGCAGTAGAGGCCTTGAGCCGCAGGGGCACACATTTGTTAATAGCAGATGTTATTATTCAGACCCTCTAAGATCAGCTTTTGGCTATTAATTCGACTCTTTCAAAAACGATTGTTGAAAAGAAAAATAAATGAATGAAGGGCTGAAGCATTAAACACAGCTACACGACTACAAACTACTACGACTACTACGGCTACAATCGTTGCCGTGTAGTCAGCTACTGAATTATATTGAAGACGACAGCTACATACATACATCAAAACTATGAAAATATTGTAGAAATACATATTTTTCCTTTAAAAAAACAAAAAACCTTTTCAAAAAGTAGTTTTATCATATCAAAACAAATGAATATATTTGCTCAAAACCTTTTGAATGTAACTGAATTTGTATTTTTAATTTAGTGACATTTTCTTCTGTTGAATAAAATAAAATTGTCGCAAACAAAACTAGAAATTAGCCTAAGTTAGCAACGGTGGTCGTGTAGCTATGATGTCGTCAAAATAATCGTCTTCATATAAACGTGTGTATTTTAATTTTGACAGGTTGTCGCTGCTGTCGTCTATGTGTTTAATGCTTGATAAAACGTTTGCTATACTTAAGTAATTAAAATGTGGTAAAATTTTTAATGTGTAAAAAAATGTCATAAAACTTTATTTAGCACAATTGTTCAACAGATTATTCAAGCCACTAGAATCTGTACATCTACAACAGTGTTGTTAACTTAATGGAACCAACTTTTAAAGAGAGACTTCCGCAACAAAAACAAGGAAAATCATATTTTGTAAAAAAATAATTATTGAAATACTTTTTCAGTATTTATAAATATTTGTTATATCTTGTTATTTTTGTCACCTGAATTGTTTTTAATTTTTATAAACTGTTTATACTAATATTTAGTCGTTATTTGCGTTATTTTTTATGTTTTATTAAAACTATGAATTTTTCCCGGGAATGCGAATATATTTTTTCCCGTTTCCCGGGAAATGAAAAAGTCCAGGAAATCCCAAACCCTAATCATGACGAATAAAGGTAGCCACAGACATCGTTCTTTGTTTGGGAGTTTGAAGCTCACAGGTAAAACGGTCGGTGTGTGGCCAAAAGACGTCCTGGCCGGCCTTCAAAAATATCTGCTGGAGCTTGATTTTAACCGCTCGCTTTTAAACTTGTTCCTTCAAATAAGCTTATTTGTGTTGTTAATTTTTAAAACACGTTGTTAATTTTAAAAACACGAAAAATAATACTAGAAGTTTAGTAAGGTTTAGTAAAAGTATTGATTTTTAAAGCTCCAAAAGTTTTGGAGATTCTGATTATAATACTACTCTTATCCAAAAGGCATATTAACAAGGTGGACTCATTAGTACCACAACTACAACCACAGATACGTTTACCTTCTTAAAAAACGTGGTATCCCTTATATAATTTCTGAACCATCTAAAAAGTCGAAAATAAGATTAAAGTTAATCCAGAAATTAGACTAGATTCTATAGGACGCTATCCTTTAAAAGTTGAGCATAAAAACCCCAACGATGTCATGATAAAAATTGTACGAGACGAACTCACTATATGTGTGAACTCTGCGCTAAATGGTCACATGTCGACCTTATCTTTTTTTGAAAAATTTAATATTTTTATATTTATCTTATATTACTGAATTGTTATAAATATAAGGTAAACAACTAGTAATAAAATGAAAAATAAAATCAATGTTTTTTCACTTTAAAAAATTCGAAAACGACAAAGAAAAAAAGAACACAATTTTTTATTTTTTCCGAAAAACAGGAAAAATGTTTAGTACATTAAATGATACAAGGAGAGACGGGCAGGAAAGTGCAAAGTCCTGTGGCAGAAGCTTTCTAAAAATTTAATCTGTGAAATACATACAAGTCATCTGATAAAATTTTATTTTATCTATTTTGAACTGATAAACCATCTGACATCAGCAGTGTTTCGGTGTCGGAACTGGTGTTAAATTACGAAATATGTAAATATAACTCACTTATATACTATAGTGAAACAATAAATTTAAATTTTGTAAAAAAAACATAAATTTTTATTTCATAAACATCTAAAAATAATTAACAGATTTATTATATCTTTACGATTCGCTTAAACTATACATATCTTCACTATACAGTAATACAGTTTCAAAATATATATCTTCTATATTATCATCCTCCACATTTTGGGACTTATGTTTTCCTAAAGTTTTATAATTTTCTATGTTCTTTAACCAATTTTGATCGGTTTTCTTTACTTGGCTATGTAATGAAATTGCCGGTTCTGATTGCAAAATCAAAGAATGAAAAATGAATAAAAATGATTAAAACCTAATTTTTAAAATAAAACTCATAATCATTACAATCTCTGTTAATTACATATGACTCACACAATAAAAAGTCATGTGTAAAAAACCTGTCCTGTATATGGTGCTTAAATAATAGCAAAACAAAGGTCTTGGCGAATTATTCATAACCGGTTTGTCGATAATTGTAAATTCACACTCTTAAAATAACCCTGAAAATTGAAACTAGTCTGATTTTTCTATTAATTTGAAAACCATCGTTTACTTTTTTAATTTATTTATATTTTTATCAAACTTTTTAAACCTTTTAAGCAACCACTTAAAAAACTTATAATTTTAATAAAAATATTATTTTGGTTGCCAAAACCCGACTACAGTGTTCGATTTTTAGCACTTGCATATGTATTATTATCACTTCACTTTTATCAATCTTCCTCTAAATTTAGTTTCAACTTTGTCATTTAATTTTTATTAATAACTAGATGTGTCCACACTCGTCGTGTGCGTCCTGACAATTCTTTGTTCGATTTTGCTTTGAAAATAATTCACACTAAATTTTAAGACCCTTACGTATTTAGATTATATAAAGGTACCCATCCCCGCATAAAATTCTAAAATTTATATAAAAAAAACTAAAATTCTAAAAAATATTGTAAAGCTCTGTAAAATACTGACTGGAAATGAGTTACTCATGGTATTAAAACAGCTCCATCTGTTGCTCAACATTACTTTAAATATATTTCTTTCAAATATAAAACATATACTCGTACATATCAGTTTATGTATTTTTTTACTTTATAAAAAAGAAAGTATTCATATCCGGTTAGTTCAACTGCGTACTTTCACTGCTCTTTCTCCACTTTCTCTTGGAAATAAGATATTTTTGCGGAAAAAAGTATCCTCTATTTGATTGGATACTAAGGTACCTCCTCACAAAATTTTGTTAAAATCCATCTAGTTGATTTTACGTGATGCGAACACAAAAAAAAAACAGATAGACAGAGAGACAGGAAATGGGTTACTATTTTATTATATGTATAGATTTACCACCATCAGTTAAATTTTATCAAATTTATTTCCTTATCATCCAACATTACCAACTAATATGAAAAATGGTATTTTATTGGTTTTGTTGCTTTTTCAGAGGTACTTGTGCTACAACAATAATTTTTATGTGTACCTATTTAAATAATCACATTCTTAACCCTTTAACTGTTTAATTTTTTTTTTCGAAAACTATTTCTTCTCTGCTTCTCGACGAAAACAGAGTAAATCTTTTTTGCTCTAAAATTAACTAATTGTGACAAAAAATCAAGCGTTGTCTGTTGGGTTTTTAGATAATTCTTGCAAAAAAAAAAAAAAAAAGACTACAAAACAAATATATGTGCATCAATTCTAAACTAAAAATTTAAAAGGAAGTAATCTGCAAGAAATAGTACGCAAATCAAATACTTCTATACTTTTTGCTCTAACGGACAAGTAATATACGTTCTGTACATTCAAATGTCTATCCATAACTACAAATTACGTCAGATATGAGGACACCCTTTATTTGTTTACAGTTATTATTACTGACACAGTAATAAAAAGTAAAGGTTCCAAAGATATGGCCATATGGCTTAAACAATATCACCTAGGGGACACCCTTTAATGTACAATTTTAAATTAAACACTTATTTTAAAGGACAGATTCTTTGTTAATTTCAAATGTCTGTCTAAAACGGTTCAAAAGTTTGGCCATATGCATCAATTTACATCAACTATTGAGACACCCTTTAAAATTTTAAATATTTATAAATGTTATTATACGGGACATAGTAGTGGAGATTCTGTCTAATTTTCAAGTGTTTGTCTATAACGGTTCAAAAGATAGGGCTAGATAGGTTAAATTATATCAATTATGGGTCCCCATTAGTTTCCAAAAATTATATACTTGATGTTATAAAGGACTTAGATATACAGGTTCTTTGTAAATTTCAACCGTCTCTCTGTAACAGTTCAAAAGTTTGGCAATATACATCAAATTACATCAACTATTGGGACACCCTTTAACTTCTAATTATAAATATTTAATTTCTGATTATAAATATTGGACATTCTGTCCAATTTTCAAGTGATTGTCTATAATGGTTCAAATGGCTCATATATTTAAATTGACGTCACATATGGGGACACCCTTTAATTTTTAAGTTTATTTTTTTATTAATTTCTGTTATTGGCAGCTATAGTGATATACAGTTTTTTATAATTTTATAAGGGTGCCCTTTACGGTTCATAATACTCGTAAAAAACACGTATGTTGTATGGGGACACCCTTTAATTTTCAAAATTCTGAACTTCTCTTAAAATGGGACCAATCTGTAAGCACTTCCTTTCTAATAAAGAAAAAATTTTTAAAATCGGTTCAGAAATGACTGAGTTCTGCGGGCACAAACATAAAAAAAGCAACATTCAGACGAATTGATAACCTCCTTCTTTTTTTGAAGTCGGTTAAAAATCTTAATTTATGTTTGTTGTTAACAAACACAATTTATTTTATTGATAAACAATATATGTACATACATACATTATAAAGAAATTTATAAAACCATATAACCAAAATATGTTTCAGGAAATTTGATTTAAGTTTATATTCATTGAAAAGTGCATTTTTATTTGTTTTGCTTAAAAAAATTTTAGTTGTTTCATTGTTAAGTTGTTTAGTTGTTAAAAAACACATTTCATTGTTTTATAATACGAATGCAATTTATTTTAAGACGAGTATACTCGACATTATCGCTTTCCCACCAAGCAATTTTAAAATTTGGCGGATGTCAATGAAATTTTTATTATAAAATAAGTAAAATTAAAAACTATAAAAATATATTTTTTATGTCCATACAAAAAATTGTATTTTCGCCATGACGAGTATACTCGGCATAAACAGTCAAAGGGTTAAGGTCTGATATCAGTATGGACTACAGAAAATTTATAAGTACACAATTATTTGTCGAGATTATTTACACATTAATTATTTGGGTTTCTCTTATGTCGATTTTAAGAGATTTGTATTATCAAACAAAAAAAAAATAGAGTTTACACAAGTATTGAGATCTGACGATGTTTTAATTGTACCGCTCCAATGATAAAATTATACGAAATTAGGAGCAATTGTACTAAAATTTAGCGTTAAGTAAAAAATATGGCATTCCATTCCTATCATCCTAGGACCCGCTACCCGCTAGACCAATCATCTAACTGGAAGAACAACTGATTAACGAAACTAACACAAGAGTACAAATCAAAACGAAATAAAAACGACAATTTGGAATTACCGTATTGAATAAATTTTATATGAAATTGTACAAAAAAAGCATAAAATGTAACAGTGTATCACTGATGTGTCGATTGTATCAAATTTGTTACAATTGTGCCACAAATCCCAACACTGGTTTACACCAAGGCTTAACAATTTTGAATTATACACAATATTTGCAAAAAAAAATTACAGATTTGTATAACCTACGAGAATAGTTTAGTTTAGCAACGACTTTATCCGGATCATATCTCATTTTTTTTTATCGGGAAATTTTAGATAATATGTACAGAATTTTACAATAACAGAGATTTATTTTAATCTATTGTTATAATTCGATGATAAAATCGAATATGGTGCATTCCACTACACGTCCTTTTGGAATAACAAATTTTGGTGATAAAAATGTTCTTCCTTTATATTCTGTACCCAACATCGATAAATTGCTGTTCAAATTATAGTTGGTAATAAGTTGTGGAACACAATGTCTCGTCCACTTCTATGTAAAAGTCCGTCAACACTTTTCCACCTACGTTTTTTCCTGTTTACCGGATGCCGCCATTGCCTTGTAGACGAGTAAAGCCACATACCCACAACACTTTTGTTTCTTATTTGGCGGATTTTGATGGTATGAATTTAGTGAAAACAGTAATCAATAGTGACGTTGGCTCCTGCTGTATAATTGCTACTTTGTTTGTTGTTTAGAATCAGAAATATTTCCGTTATTGCTGCAGCTTTGTTTATTTACGTTGCTGGCGTGTGTTTCCGTTGTCAAAAGAATAGTCGAATATACATAAAAATTATTTTTTGCTGATCTCTTGGGTTTGTGCATTCTCACGTCCATAGAATGGGTTCGCTGTTCTATTTATTTTCCGAATAATTATGTCGCACATTTTATCAGAAATTATTAATCTGAATGTTTCAAAAATGTATAGCTCTTGTATACTTCGTCCCAATCTCAATGTGTTTAGGGTAAGGTACAAGGCAGTTTATGGTGCACAATAGACCAAATAAGTTCATATTTACCTGTATTTTCAGACGTTATGCGTTATTTAAATAATCATATATAGAAAAAACCAAAAACCTACTTAATAACAAAATATTGCCAAATAAAATCACGTGTATACCCGGGTATGCTGCTGTTGACGTACGTATAACTTTTCTGCTGTTGACATAAGGGTTAAAAGGAAATGCTACTAAGTGGGATATCACGAATAAATGTCATGTCATACGTAAGCAGGTTAGTAAGCAATAACAACTCGTCATTCCCTTATAAACCAGCAAACGGCGAAGCAGTATTTTTTTCGTTATTAAATCAAATACATTTATTTCCTATAATAAAAGTTATAAAAATATTTTAAGGTTATCTTCCAGATTATCAATAAGAGGAATCGCTTTTATAAATGAAAATATCGTCAGATGAAAAAATAGTTTATTTTAAAATTTTTTTAGATTAAAATTATTATTATGATAATAATTTAAAAGCTTTCTAAAGGATAATTTTATTTGGGTTTCCACAATAAATTATTAACAAAAATTTTTTTCAGTAAAAAAAAAGAAACAATCGTTACACTCAACTCTACCATACCTCATGAAAACTTCCTTCGCGATTATGCCCAAAAACTATACACCTCTTCATCTGCATACACCAGAGTAATATACTGGTATGACCTGTTCACATAAATAGAATTTTTTCCTCGCGGTCCTAAAAAAATTTCTACCGATACATAACTGTAAATAAAAATTTTAAATATACAATAAAATTTTTATAAGTTAATCGATTTGAATGAAATTGTCTGTGGATATGTAATTAGTTAACGAAAATCAAATAGCAAAAGTGTTCCAACATTAAGGTAAAGGAAATCCCAGAATTCCCAAAATAAATGCCAAAAATCACAAAATTGGAAGTTTTTGGTCTTTTGCGTATAAAGTCCAAATATGGACTAGGGGTCATGAAATACTTTCAGCAATAGTTGGGAGTATATATAGGATTTTAGAACATATAGGCTTAAGTCAAAATTTTGATGTAAATACGTCAATTTGAAGGACCTCCATCTTCTACAAGATTGATCAATTTTACACGAAATTTAATTTAAACGTACGTACATATTGATAGCTTACACAAAGATATACAATTTTTATATATTCCTTAAGAAGTTTTTTTTTTCTATTAAAAAATTAGGCTTAAATACACAAAAATTCAATAATTTTGGAATTTTTAAATTGAAAATCGTCTAGTCTCTAACTCAGAAAATATATAATCTTGAAAATTTTCCACAATATTTTAAATTTCGCTCTCTAACTATGGGCAAAAATCTTAAAAAATTTGCTGAAAATTGTTTAAAATATTTTGAAAAAAATGGCAAATGGATGGTGGTGACAGACAGTAACGGTATTTTTCCAGTTAAAAAATGCAAACGAAATTTTTGTGATCTTTGTTGGAGATTTGATCTGGGGAAAAAAATGATTTTGATAAATTTTGGGCTGTAACTGATTTAGTGTGCGATATGTACATTTAACAAAGATCACTAAAGATATATTCATTCAATTTTTATTTATTTAAAAAGTATTAATTAGTCTTTATTGATCAATCAACATTCAGTTAATACAGAAATTAGCTATGTATGTAAAGCTTTATTGTCTTCTTATAATCTTCGTTGAGACCAAAATGGTTGTCCAGGATATGGTTGTGTTCCTACATGTGCATACTGATTTGGATTAATAACACGTGCTATATCAGTAAATGAACGCCCACTGCGTTGTTGCAAAAAACTCGTTCTAAGATAAATACCCAGAGCCAGACAATAAGATTTTGTGAAAAATACCACAATTATGACAAATTGCAAATACCCGTTCATTGTTGGTTTAGTTTTATTGTAATTCGACATTTCACTGCCAATATTGTAATATTTATACCCTCAGGATGTGTAGTTTCTGTAGGTTACAAATTGTAAAACAGGAAATAAAAGACATCAAGGACAAAGGAACTTGTTTTCTCTTCATTATTTTATCTTTTACGTTTTGTTTCCCATTTATACTCGTACCTTGAATCAGGTAACATATTTTTTTGTAAATTTTGAGTTTAAAATAAATTTTAAAACAAACTGGTCTGTTTTTATAAAGAAGTTAAATAATGACAAAAACTTGTTTTCCTTTAAACGTACATATATTCATTCATTAATTATTGAGAGTAAAAAATTCAAGTTCAAATTCTACGTTCAATACCACCACAAATATTTAAGTTCATTTAAGTTTAATCATCGCTCATAACCAAGGCTCGAATTTCTATAAAAAGTTACAACTCTTTGTATCCAATTACACTGGTCTGCAAAAAATTTGCTCCTTGAACATAAATATGTGGTAGTAGTGATCTCAACTCGTTAAACTCAAATCTGCTTTCAGTTTTCGCGTATCACGTACAAATTTTTTTGTTATGGGCATGGCTAATATTTTCCCCTTAACAAGGCGACCACGCTAATTTATTTCTAAATAACTCTTTAATGGATTGTTCGAATTTAATAATTGAAACACCAAAAGATGCGGGATAAAATTACCTTCAGGTCAAAAACTCGTAGAAAACTTAAATCTGCAAATATTTTATAGTTTTGACCTTACTCGGAAAGCTAGGAATACTAGGAATAAAATGAAAATCGAAGCACAAATGTTTGTTGATTTTATTCACAATTAAGTCTGCAAGTACCTACTATGGCAAGCATTATGTAACACATTAGGATTATTAAATATTTCAATATCAGTATTTTATTTAAGTAAGAATATCTCAAAAACTAGACGTGATAGAATCAATCTGTAACATATTTGGATTCAGCACATAAAAGTCCATTAAAACCATATAACAAGGGTCAAGTTCCCGAATTATTTTTGCCGACCATTGTTATCACAATAACTACATATCTAATATTTTTATTTTATTTAAATATGAATATCTCGAAAACTAGACGTGTAAACAGATTTGGATTTAGTACACAAAAGGCAATTAAAATCACACTTTTTTGTTTTTTTTTTTTTGCCGACCATTGTTATCATGCCAATAACTACGTCTCTAATATTTTAATATTTTTATTTTATTTAAATAAGAAAACTAGACGTGATAGAAAAAATCTGTGAACAGATTTGGATTCAGCACACAAAAGTCAATTAAAATCACATAACAAAGTTTTTGCTCCCAACTTTGTTTTTTTTTTTTTTTTTGTTATCATAATAAATACGTATTTAATGTTCTAATATCAGTATTTTATTAAAATAATAATATTTTGAAAACTAGACGTGATAGAACAAATCTGTATTTACTAAATAAAGGGTCTCATCCTTACGAAAATATCTGCGTACTTTCACTGCTTTTTCTCCACTTTGTCTTGGAAATAAGATATGTTTGCGGAAAAAAGTATCCTATATTACAATCAGGATACTAAGATACCTCACAAAATTTTTTTTTTAATCTATACATACTGCAAACACAAATAAAGAAAGACAGAAAGGAAATGAGTTACTATTTTATTAAATGTATAGATTAGAAACAATCTGCGTGGGTTGTTTCTACAAATGTGACTTTAGTACTATAGATTCTTTTGCAGCTCTAGTCATACAATATAACGTAAATTTCTTTTGATTCATTTAGTATGATTAGCTTCAAATGCTGTGCCATAAAATTAACGTATCAATATAAAGTTTCAACTATTATATTGTACATAGATTATTTCGATTAGAAGTGATATTACTTTTCACTTCTACCGATAGTCCCAAAGACTACCCGCATTTTTTTATACTTTTTATTATAGCGTTATAATACTACATACCCAATCAAAATTTCCCAACAAATATATTATATTACAGTCTTTATAAAGTTCAACTTTTTCAAAAAAATAAAACAGCATCAATAAGTGCAAGTTTTGTCTTTTTGTTTTTAAAATTTTGATTCAGAAACGTATTTTTAACAAGGTTTGTTCAAAGAACCAGCAATAATAACTTTAATTTTTTACGGCCCTTAAAAATTATTTGGGGTAAAACTACCTTACGCAAGATATAAAGGGTGTTTTTTATAGAGGTATAGAACTTTAAGTTGCAATAAAACAACGATGGATTATTCGATTGACATGAATTTTAGTTATCCGAAAGATAATCTTGTGGCATTACATTTTAAATATGATTTCTGGCATATGACCGCCACGGCTGGCGCGGATGTAGTCCAATCTCGACGTCCAATTTTCGATGACTTTTTCCAACATTTCTGGCCGTATATCGACAATAACACGGCGAATGTTGTCTTCCAAATGGTCAAGCGTTTATGGCTTATCCGCATAGACCAATGACTTTACATAGCCCCACAGAAAGTAGTCTACCGGTGTTAAATCACAAGATCTTGGAGGCCAATTCACAGGTCCAAAACGTGAAATTAGGCGGTCACCAAACGTGTCTTTCAAAAAATCTATTGTGGCACGAGCTGTGTGACATGTTGCGTCGTCTTGTTGAAACCACATCTCCTGGACGTCATGGTTATTCAATTCAGGAATAAAAAAGTTAGTAATCATATGTAGGTCTATACCGATCACAATTGACTGTAACATTCTGGCCACCATCGTTTTTGAAAAAGTACGGACCAATGATTCCACCAGCCCATAAAGTGCACCAAACAGTCAGTTTTTCTGGATGTAACGTTGTTTCGACATACACTTGCGGATTACCTTCACTCCAAATGCGGCAGTTTTGTTTGTTGACGTAGCCATTCAACCAGAAGTGCGCTTCATCGCTAAACAAAATTCGCTTATGAAAATCGGGAGCAGCGGCAATCTCGTTTTGGGCACTATTTGCAAGCGTTGTTCAGGCGTAAGTCTATTCATGATGAATTGCCAAACCAAACTGAGAATAAATCACTTGACAGCTGTTAAATCGGTCGCCATCTTGAAAAGTAATGCCAACTTAAAGTTCTGTACCTCTATAAAAAATACCCTATAGAAGTAGACGAAAACCCATCAATTTTTTGTAGTAAAATAAAAAAATCGATTATGTTAAAAATTTAAACATTGCAATTTAATATTAAATATTGTACCAGAAACTCCTAACGTAGCACCAAATCTTCAAAGACCATGATTTACTATCATACTCAGTCGTTCGATCTGTAAAAAATTGCATGTGTGCTTAAATATATGATTGCGGATTAAAAGTGTATGACTGTGGCAGACTTTTTGACAGGTCTATACGATACGATAATCTTTTGAAAAATTCAAAAAATATTTTTTTCCATGCGACCAGAGTTATTAAATCTTGTTTTGTATAAAGCATGGCACATACAAGGCCATTTTGAAACGATTTTTGAGTAGGTCAGAATTCAGTCAGATTTTTTGTGATTGAATCGTACGATTGTGTAGAATAGTGAATCTAATGAGAGACAAATCGTCGTATATACGCTTAAGTTCTTTTCGCTCCTTTGCAATAACATTTTTCACTATAATCGTGGTTTTATGTCTTCAAATGCCTGAATCCATTATTGCCATAGCTTTTGTAGACCACATACATAAATTTGATACATAAATGAATATTTTATATAACGTAATAAAAACAAATAATTTTATGTTAAAAAGTGTTGTTTTTCATATTAAGTTTTTAATGGTCGGTTATTGAAATTTTTTGGTAAAAGCACCAACCCCAATTTACTTTCGGTTGCGCAAACCGAGCTCGTTCTCTAATGAACTTAAGCTTGAAAATAATAACCAATGCATATCGAATCAAACTTTGATTTATCTGATTTAATTCTGTCAAATATATGTAAGTACATATGTAGTTAATTTAGTTATTTTATAAATTTTAAACTATAATGACATCTTATAACTACTAATACACAATATCAAAATGATAATTTTTATAGTTCTTTCTTAAGTTTTGTAATAACGACCGTTTGTTCAAAAAATTCTAACACTAATTTTGTTGAGGGACAAGCTGTTTCCGTAGCTGCTTCCAGAGAAAACGCATGGATATACATATGTATAAACATGCTCATATAATTAAGTCACTCCCATTGTTGTACCAAAGATTGTTTATAATGAATATATTTTTCACGATTTCAAAAAAAATGTTAACACAATATTAAATAGATTTTAATTAATTTCAAAACTAGACTTAGTTCCTCCCACTCCACCTGCATCATTAGATTGCAGGGAATAAAATGAAGACCTTATGTTAACCAGCACGAAGTCGTGAATTAAATCCTATAGAAAATCAATGGGGGATTATAAAAAGCGCAGTAGCTTAACGAAAATTCAAAAACAAGCTCATTTTAATAATAATGATGCAGGTGGAATGGGAGGAACTAAGTCCAGCCCAATGAGCTGAATTGTTCCAAACTATGACACAACGATGTGCTAAAGTGCTATGGAATAGAGGCTTTTCAACTTAGTATTATCCTAATATAAGGTAAAATTACTAAAAAATTCTATATTCATGTGATAACTATCTTTTTTCCCAGATGACTTAAATATATGAGCACAAAAAGTTTAATCTAAGAGAAAAATAGGTTTCTAGTTTTGAAATTAATTAAAATTTATTTAATATTGTGTTAAAGTTTTTTTTTTTTTTTGATATCGTGAAATATATGTTCATTATAAAGAATTTTTGATACAACCATGTGAGTGATTTAATTATATTAGCATAAGTGTATTAAACGGAAAAATAATGAAAACAAAAATAACCACATTCAAGGAAATTATAATAGAAACCATCACCATCGAAATCTAAGGCCCAAAAACAAAAGTAATTATTTTGTCAGAATTCATATGAGCAACAAAAACAACGATAATAAACAAGTTATTACAAAAAATTCTTACCAAGTTCAAACACCTAATCGTACATCAAGCAAAGCTCAAACTAACATAAATCGTTATTTATTTAATATTATTCTAATTACCCATAACGTGTTATAATAAAAATGCAATTTATTTGTTGGGGGAAAGAGCTAGTCCCTATACATATTTCACTGGTTGCTCAGGCCAGATCATCAGGAAACCTTTTTCCTAATTTTAGAAAAGCCAAAAATACTCTATAAGTAATAAAATTCTACAAAACATAATGAGAATTATGATGTTAATAGAATAATATTACAGAATATTAAAGCTTCAACAAAATACCAACAAACAAACCACGTTTTTATTTTTCCTTACTGTCCTTCTACAATTGGATGGTTTTTGCCATCACTGAATGCAGACATGGTTATATGCAAACCAATATTCAAGTTAAAAAACTTATTCTACAAAACTCGTCATACCATCCAAATCGCATAATAATAAACCTTATCGATCAAATACGCAATATAATAACGAAACCAAATATAATCGCATTTAACAAACCCCATTACCATTAGTAAACCACAGCTACTTTATCAAAGTCAAAATAATAAAATAAATACAATTACAAGCAACGAATGTACAAACAACAGTTCATCTTGTTCTTTTTTTTTTTATTGTTACTTAAGCAAATAATGCAACAGTTGCTAATCCACAAAAACCGAACAAAAATATTCCTTAGTCGCAATTTACATTAGACAGAAAAATGGGCAGACAGACGAGATTTGTAGGCAAGGGGTTGAAGAGGTAGAGTGTGTATTTCATGACTAGTGTACTGGACATTTTTTCGTTTCTCTTTTCTGCTTTTCGCTTTTTTCTTTGTTGCTTCACTTTATAAACACACAAACATGTAAAGAATATAACACAGAAAATAAAATGTGCAAAAATCTGTCTGTCTTGTTTATGTCCAATGTAAATTGTTTAAGCAAGAGCAAAAGAGAATTCAAAAAATGTCTGCCCTGTTTCTGTCCTATGTAAATTGCGACTTACAAAAGTGATTTACAAACAAATGGTTCTAAACATCTCACTGGCAAAAAAAAAACTGAATATAAAATGTCTTCAAATGTCCGTATAGTATATTACGATTAGTATCAGTATATTACTGATATCTTGAGGCCCATTATTATAACTTGCTAATAGCTAAAGTTAGGTTTTTGTCGAAGCTACAACTACTGTTTCGTTATAATAAGAGGATAAGACTCGTTACTATAACTTTCCTTTAAAGTACTTGACAGTTAAATATTTTTTTTAAATTTTACTTAAAAAAACGAAAACCTACTTATCGCTCCGACAAAATCCAAACCTTAGCTATTGGAAAGTTATAATAATGGGCCTTAAGCTATTATCAAAAAACTAATTGAAATACTGGCATTAATTACTTTAATTCTCCGTTTCCTTAGCAAATGCCCTTAGCCGGATAAGCCAGGATACTCTAATAAGTGAGTCAGCATTTTCCAAATATAGGGCGAGAATAGTAGTGTTTTTGAGTTTATTAATTTACGTATTATTTACTTTTAATATTTACGTATTTTAATGTTGGTATTTTTTTACTGTTCAACCATAGTTAAGTTAAAGATACAGACAGCCATTAAATAAATTACTGCGATTTTAATTTTTCTATGTGTAAATGTAAATAAAAAATGTAATTCCACTGTATTTAGGCAGTACATAAATTACGGAAAGACAAAAAAGCCAGAAAATATTTAAGAGGTGGTTGTGCTCGAAGTATTTCTGTAGAGCCGTTGGTGATATTAAAAATTTGTATACTGGGTCTGTTCAAAAAGGAGATTTTTGAATTTTCGCGTTATGTTTGTACACATGTGTTCGACATATGTTGGCATTATCAGCCAATTTGGATAAGTAGTTTGTTGTTGACAACTGAAAAGGTTAGTCACGTTTGTGTGTTCTTCGATTTTTGATTACACACGGGACAGAGAATACCAAAGTTGCTAACAGAGAAAATCTCGACTCTGACGTTTGCCTTATTTTATTTTGATTCAGTTTTTTGTTGGAATACCTTTTTACGATTCTTGCGTAACTGAATGCGAGAATGTAGAATATCGCTGGAAATTATTGATTGTTTTATTTTGTTTAACACATTTTATGTGATTTCAAATTAATCATTATTCATTAATGATAAATATATGTACATTTCGTCACCTAAAATGCAAGCAGCGTATCATCAAAAAATTCAAAATTAATTTTTTTTATTGATTACGCTGTGTTAAAAATTATAAACTTTTACTATCAAAGATATAAACAAAATTAAAAATAACGTATTATCAAGTGCATGCTTTTCTGAAACAAAATATAACGAATCATCCAACACTCATGCTTATGACAAGACAGAGTATATTACTTGATATTTTTGAAAGAACACAGCTAGTTTTGACTTTTTTATTGGTTTTGTTCAACTCGCCATTGCAGTGACTTAAAAGAGTTTTATTTTGGAAACAATTCGGTTGCTCATGAACTAATAGAGTTGGCCCCTTAGGGTAATGGGGGACTTGAGGCTTGTACCTCGAGCATACAAATTATTTTAAGTCATAAAAAGTTTATTTAAAAGTATTAAAAATATTAAAATAATTTTCACTTTCTAGTAATATTGGCAAAATGCAACTCAAAAGACATTACAAGAGCGTACAAACGCTTTTAAATTCCACGGAATAATTTGCAGTTCAGTTTCATATCTACGCACTTTAACATTTTTACATCATTTTCTCTACTCTCGCCAAAATAAATATGATATGAAAGTATGTACAGTCGCTCACAGCTTATTTGATGCAGTCAATATTTAAAAAAAAAAACTAATTATGGCTTCAATTGTTGCAGTTAAGATAAAAATTACCTTCTTTATGTAAAAATCACATTCTTATTATTACAATTATGATGAAAAAACAAAAAAAAAGGAATGCTAATAAAGAGAGTATAAACAAAACAAAAACTCATTTAAATTTGCTCACAGCTAAATGATGCATTGTAATAAACCGTTACTTAAGACATAAAAAACATCAATTTTTGCAGGTTTTTTTTTATAGATCAGTAAAAGGATCATTTTGAAGTGATATTTGAAGAAGTTTATTTAAAATAAATTAGGTCACATTACTTTTAAATGGGAAAACGAACATCAATAGAAAAGAGGGAGGACGTGATTCGGCATTTCCGAGGAGGTAAAAGCCAACGAAAATTTGGAGAAATTGTTGCATTAAGTCCGTCAACTGTCCAGCACATCATTGAAAGGTTTCGCCGCGAAAATAGGGTGCACAACAAGGGTAGATCTGCACCAAATAAAATATTTAATGACACAGATAAACGGTGGATTGTGCGACAGATTAAGGAAAACCCAGATCTTAGTGCTCCAAAGTTGGCAACTGAAGCCGAAAAATACCTGGGCAAGACATGTAATCCAGAAACAATTCGAAGAATTTTGAGAGAAGCAAATTTCCATGGCCGGACTGCGCGACATGAGCCACTGATCAATGCTAGAAATAGAAAACGTCGAATAGAGTTTTCTAAAGAGCATATAAATAAAGATATTTCCTTTTGGAAAACAGTTATTTTTGCCGATGAAAGCAAATTTAATTTGTTTCGATCAGATGGCAAGTCCTATGTTTGGAGAAAACCAAACACAGCTCTAAATCCACGTAATTTGCGCAGTACGGTTAAACATGGCGGTGGTAGTGTAATGGTTTGGGGATGCATGTCGTACGCAGGAGTCGGAAATATGACGATTATCGAGGTAAATATGGACAAGAATATGTATTTGAACCTGCTTAAGGATTACCTTCTACAAAGTACGGAAAAACTTGGAATTAAGGACTCGTTTAGGTTCTACCAAGATAACGACCCTAAACATGCATTTGGTATTGTGAAGACTTGGCTCATTTGGAACTGCCCTCATGTTGTACAGATACCTGCTCAAAGTCCAGATCTCAACGTCATAGAGAACCTGTGGTCGGAGCTTGAAAAAAAAAATACGTAATCATGACATTTCCAATGCTTCCGACCTAAAACGTGCGCTACTTGTGGAATGGAATAAAATTAGCCCTGAGTATACAAAAAAGTTCGTAGAATCTATGAACTCTCGATTGAAAGCTGTCCTACATCAAATAGGATTCCCGACAAAATATTAGAAATAATAAAATGTTACAATCCCGTAATTGTTGCCATTTTTAAGCAAGACTTAATAATGTGCATCATTTAAGCTGTGGCATCGAATATAAGAAATAATTTTTAATTTCATCAAATCTTTTTTATAAATGAGTATTTTTTTGTTAATTTTTGTTAATATACATAATCTGTAGTTAAATAAATATACCAGCATACGAATTTTGTTTCTATTTGCAAAAATATCTGAAATATTTATTATTCCTAAATATTTTGGCTGCATCAAATAAGCTGTGAGTCACTGTACATATATTGAAAAAACAGTTTTTTGCATTTACTGAAAATTTTAAATTTAAATTAAAAAATGGCGAAAAAGAAGGAAAGTCCTAAAATTATTAAACTTCATAGACGAAAATCTAAACAAAATTAGGGTAAATTGTTAGTTTGTCGAAGTCTATAGTTAAAACCATCCTTGAGATATATAAAAGGCACAAAAAAGAAAATGAAAAAGAAAAATGGTACGAAATCGAACGATTTGTCCTCTTTAAAGCGTTCGCGCATTTGTCTTTCGCATTTCTTTTTCCCAAAGATTGCATCAGCACACTCTGTAATGCGAAAGCGTCAGTCGAATTCGTTCGATATGCCCAAATATTTTGCGATAGTAATAGAGCAAGCGCAAAGGAAGGAAAACATGTAATTACTTTAAAAATGTGTTAAATGATATATATAAATTGTTATTTTAGGGAAACCAAAGCCAAAAAAATACAAATAATACAACGACAGTTTTAAATTTTAATAGATTTCATGATGCAACATAGTGATAGTGATTGGGCCATGAAACAGTTGCAGCAAATTAATGCCTAACAAGCAGGAAGCAATATTTAGCACAAAATATTTAGACAACCTGATGGAGATCTTGTAAGGGATATGTATCTGTTAAAAGATTGATATATTATGCTATGATTTATGTGAAATCTGATACTATTTGCGTGGATTTCCTATAGAACTTTCAGTAACGGACAAAGTTAAAATAAAGCTACATATCGTCACCTAATATGCAAAAGGGCGTAACAACACTTTTTATTTTTTTTATAGAAGCAAAAAACGTTGTAGGCAACTTAGTTATTCAAAAATAAAGTCAGTTTTTTCATTCAAGTGTGTTGTTACGCCTTTTTGTTTTTGAAATTTATACACTTGTTGTTACGGCCTTTTGAATTTCGTTTGTAAAATCGGTTTTTCTTGACGTATAAGTTCAAAATTCTGGAGAGACATGTAATTTAGTTTAGTGCATTATAATCAATCAAAAACTCGATTTTGAATTTTTTTGTTGTTACGCCCTTTTGCATATTAGGTGACGATATGTATGCATGTATATAAATTTAAAAAAAAAAATTGTAACAGATTTATTATACCAGCGTTTATTTAAGGAAACTATATCGAACCTATCTGCGTGTAACTCGTTTAAGTTAATTTTCGACTTTAAACCATAATCCATCAATATTTACATGTACATACAACCGGCTTAACTTTTATTTACATATTTTAAACTTCTAATGTTGCCACTTTTTCAAAAATTTTGCGAAAGGTGTTGAAAAAGTCATACAGAGTACCTATTTGCCCTCTTATCGCATTGAGCTTTCGAATCGAAACTGCTTTCGCATCGCAATAGAGAGTAACCCCCCAGAACTCTTTAAGAATTAGTAGGAACAAGGGATGTCCACAATAGTCAATCAAAACGTTTGTAATGAAACAAAAGCCTGGGTGGTTATTGCGTATTTAGATTCAAAAGAAAAATCATTCGAGTTTGTATGTCTTTTACATTGTTTCGAAGAATTTTTCTTTCGTATCGAAATACGTAATAACCACCATGGAGTTTTTTGTATAAAAAGCTAAATACATGACCTAAGACGGAAAAGTTTTGTGCTTTTAAAGAGTGAAATTCTGGACCTGCTAACTGCGCTGAGTTTAAAACACAGTGCATTCTTAGGCATCCTATTATAACACTACTAAAGTCTGATGCCCTTAACAGTATATTTTTTTCTTTTCATTTGACGATTGAATATTTTTACTAACTGTATTCTGAAAATAAGCTTAATAGCTTTTATTTGTTTTCGCGCTTAAAATTGTAACGAGTGCTTATTATTTGTCTGTGCATCAGCTGATCTGTATAAGCATCAGAAAAAAGTTTGGCTAACTTCCAAAACGTCAGTTGCTTTGTCTTCTACACAAATGTAATGACCCCCCACCCTTTCAAAACGCCGTCTACAAGTATTAGTAACGCAGTAAACAAACAATCAAGGCATCAGTTTTTAAGTAGATGCATTGTTTCGAAAATTTTCCTTATACAGACATTGTGTTGGTTGATACATTTTGAAAGTCAGCCTTTATTTCCAGAATATTGACAACTATGTATTTGGAGAATAAAAGTACACAAATTTTTTTAAATCATTTATTTTATTTTCTTTGCTTATAAATCTACTACAATTTTGTAGAATCTAGATTAATTATTTTTGTTATATATTAATAATCATAAACCGCAATAGTTATTGCAAAATCAGAAAATATAAAAGTTACAGAAGTCAGTTTTTTTATTTTCAAATACATATTTAAAAAGCGATGCTGCTGCTACATATGTATTGCTTAATGTAGTATATATTTGGTAGGGCGGGAATAGTGCTTTAAGAAAAATTTAATTCGTTAAATTGTATGAAGTAAATTTAAATTGTAAACATGTTTAAAATAGTGGACAATGTGCAATAATTGTGGAGGCAAACGCGCGTTATAAGCACTTAAACCCTATACAACAAAACACATTCTACTATATTTAAATACATACATTTTTTATTCAAATTACTACATATTTTATTTCTTTGTTTGTTATTTTTACGTTTCATTTCAATGTGAATTTACGTAGTTTTTCCGAGAAAATTATAAACATAAAATAATAGTAAATGAAAAAAATATTGTAGTAAAGAAAAAGAAAACTCCGAAGGGAAATAAGAAATAATATAATGGTTAAAAGGGGGTAAGAAGAAGTAACGTTATATTTTTATGCAAAAAAGTGTAAACTCTAGTCATCCATACTCTCATTGTTTCGATCCGGAGATACGTTACCATTTTTCGGAGATGCAGATCTAGACCTGGAACGTGATTTGTTATCATTAGAAGCAGAACGATCGCTGTAAACAGGAAAGAGAGAAAAGACAAAACATACTAATAAGTACATAAAAAATATGATATTTATAAAATAGACGTGAGACAGGGAGGGATTTAAAAATTACACCCCATTTTTTTTTTTTTTTTTTTTTTGCAAAAAAAATTCTACATGACATTTATTTACGTTAATACCCACTTTAAATGATACTTAAAATTTTGTATTACTAAAAGCCAATTTATGCTGAAATGTTAAGTAGACGCGAGCCACTATGTATTTGCTTAAAATCTATGTATGAAAATGGGTTTGTAGTAGCAAGTTTAATTTTATAAAATTCAGGGGGTATAAAATTTTTAAATAAGCGTTAAATTAAAAATCCAGACAAACCACGAGAGATATCGTTAATGAAACTAAATTCTGCTTTTTAATAAATGTTAAATTGTTTTATAACACACAATCAGTTTCGAATCAAAAAGAAAATATAAGTTGTATATAAATGGGAAAAAGAGATAAATAGTAAGAATAAAAACGTACTCAACACGAATTGTGAGAGACGACATCAAATAAACGACAATACATGTGTTCATCCACCCATATTTAAATTACAAATTATAATTATGTATGTGCATTACAATCAATCGAACCAAAGGTTGGTTACATGTTTTAGGGTTGAAACCAATCGAGTGTTGCAACACAAAATAAAAACAGAAAAAATATTTATTTTAGTCTACAAAATTAAACGAATAACACAACTTACCGTGAACGAGACTCTCTGCGAGATTTAGATCGGGATCGTGATCTTGATTCGCGCTTAGAATTGGAACGTGATCGGGAACGCGAGCGGGAGTCTCGCTTGATAGAACGGGATCTAGAGCGGGAACGCGACTTAGATTTAGATTTAGAAAGTTCACGTGATTTGCTAAAAAAGAAATTAAAACAACAGTAATATAGATAAGCATACCAAATTATAAGATCTACTTACTTTGAACGCGAACGGGATCGGGATTTGGCTGCTGGTGACTTAGATTTGGAACGAGCTCCTCTGGACTTAGAACGACTACGTGACTTTGAACGTGAACGAGATGAACGACGTGAACGAGAGCGAGAACGCCTGTGGGAACGAGAACGTGATCTTGAGCTAGATGAACGAGATGCTCCACGTCCACCGCGACCTCCACTACGACCACTACGACGATCTTCAACCAAACGTATACGGCGACCATTTAAGTCCGTATCATCCAATTTTTCAATAGCTGTCTTCATATCAGACAACGAAGCAAATTCCACAACACTAAATTCACAAAAATAAATTAAGTTTTTTTAAAAAGAAAAAAATTGATAAAAGTACTAACCCCTCATTTCGTCTTTGCTTATGGGCATCGGCATAAGTGACTTCACCAGCTTGGCGCATGTAGTCTTTAAGATCCTATTACAATTAAACGTCATGTACAAACACCATAGAAAGAATAAGAAAATAATAATTTATACATTAGTACGTACTAATTGAACAATAAAATGAAAAGAGAAACACACTCGAAAATGAATAAACATATTCAGATGAATATTACGAAACATGCGTTGTCTAGTCCCCACACTTTACAAACGATCATTGACCACACAAGTTTGTATTCCTCATACTTCTAAAGACTGCGTGCATCGTTTAATTTCTGTATCCCTCCTTCGATTTAGAATGTTACAAATAATAGGGCCAGAATATGTATTCATGTTTCGGGGTGTTTTAACTCTTCAAAAATTAAAATGCTTCAAGGAATAATAATTTAATGTAGTACATATTAAAGAAAACTTAAAAAGTACAACTTTTTGACATGGTTGAATTTAACAGTTCTTACATAGGAAAAGAGACGTCTGTTTTTGGACCAACCAATCTACCAGAACCAGAAGATCAAGTGACCAATTTATAGTGACACGTGTTTTTATGTTTGTATAGGTGATGGAAGGGTTGTTAAAAGTAGATTGCCGTTTCTCAAAGTTGTAAATCTTATAAGCCGTAGTAAATTATAACGTGTACTCTTCATACCTTAAATGAACGACGTACACTTGTTTTCATAGGAACTTTTCTATACAATCTCGTATGGAAACACCTCATTGTCATCATAATCACCGGCTTAAGGGGCTTAGAAAATGCACGTTTATTTATTACCAATGCTATAAATTAAAAGGCTGGAGAAATATAAAACATCAGAGATAGTACGAATTAGGCCAACGTAGACAAAGTCTGTCTAAATATATTTCTTTTGCCATCTTCCAGTCTTTGTTTTAAGAAGAGGGGAAATAGTGGTGGTGTAGCTGACATTAGTTATTAGTCAATGACATCTGCCAAAATGGTTTTGCCAAAGAAATGTTTTAAGCCTGAACCTATGGACGCATGGATGAGTAGTTTGCCAACCTCACTGCAAAGTCATTCAGTTCGCTTTTAAAACGTACTGCAACTACTGAAAAAGAGAGAAATTGTGACATGTCTCCGAAATTAAAAAGAGACAAGTTTTAAATATTTTTTCAAGACGGTCACATCTTTCGAAATTTGTGTCATCAAACTTCATCTCAAGTTTTAACTTTATCTTGAACTCGAATGAATGAATTGGCATCAATAACAACATCCGTCATCTTCTACAGTCAAAGAATTGATGAACCCAGAAAATAGAAGGAAGAACTGGATCATGATTCGCGAGTCATCGGGATATAGAAAAGCGATTTGCAAGTAACCAATACATTCCCTCTTCTTCCTCGTCCCCTTCTTCCTTAGTCTGGTTCTGAACGATATGTATTATAAATAAAAATGTTCTTCTTTGGAACGTATTTGCCTGCCTGCCAGAGTGCCTGCCCGAATGTCTTCAATATATAATTTTTTAGTCTCTGTTGTCGCAATAAGTTTAGTTTGGCTGGATTGAATTAAGGTTCACGCATGATCTTTAATTTAATACGGTATTCCCAACGCTTTAGTTCACAAGAGCACAATTGGGCGGACCTCTGCATCAATACTTCGAAATCTTGTGTTCGGAAATGACAAAAACGAAATGTGCTTTCAGAATTCTAGAATTAAATTTTTATATTTCAAAAATATTAAAATTTTTAAAAACTTAATGAATTTATTTTTTGAAATACCTAATGTGATGGTATAATTATTAATTCAATCTCAATTTTAACCACAAACACAAACGTATAAAATAAAACAACTTCAACATTTTTGGATAACCACCAAATTTGGATTTACGTAGGGTAGTAGTTGTAAGTAGTAGATAGAAGGAGGGAGATATATGGATTTATCTCTCTGTTAGCTTTACTCCCGCATGGCATCACATCACAATGATGAAATTGTCTTTTTTATAAACAAGCGACTTGTTTGTTTTTTGTGTTATGTGATCATATTCTTTCATTCGTACACGTGAGGCTATTTCACAAGCGATCAAAATGTATCATTTTTAATATGCAAGCATCTTCCTCGTTGTACATAGTTTGTTTGTAAACCTTGTATTTGGGTGGCATCTATTACAAAAGTTAATATTCTCTATTTACATAAAAGAATTTCTTTCGTTGCATAAGTTACTAGTCGGTATACGCTTTTCAGTTAGCTTATAATTAGTAAAATCGTAGGTCGTCATATTTTCCTTGGAGGCCACACATTTACAGTTGAAAACCTTAAATTATCATTTAGTAACACGTTGATCAGGTATCAATTTGATAAAATTGTTATTTTGTTTCATTGTTTGTCATCATTGTTTTCTGAGATTGTTATGGAGTAACATCAAATTTAAAATTAAAGAACAATTAACACAATTTAGGACCCACATAGATCATTTCAAGTATAGCTTCCACTTTCAATGCACCATTGTAATTGACCCATTTTGCATTTATTTCACCTAATTTTATACATATTAAATGTATTTAAGACATTGTATTCGTAGGGCGATTGATGATGAACCCAGTTTCGATTTGATGTGCATTTGGTAGTGTTTTTGGTCGTTAACATTTCAAAAATAGAAACAATTTTAGGGGAAATGATAAGTCAGTTTCTTTTTCACTCATATTTAAATTATATACAAAATATTGTAAAGAATTTTCAAACATATTTTTTTAAATGTGTTTTGTTTAGTTAAAAAAAAGTGTATTTAGGATTATTTTAAACCAATCTTAAGAATTTAAAAAATAAAAATATAAAAAATAATAAATATTTTTGTTTATATCATGTATCATGCAAGATAAAATATATATTTTTGCATTTATTAAATTTGCATGTGTGAAAAAAAGTTATATGTACAGTTGTGGGCAAAAAAATATAAATTGTCATTCTTAACTTTTCCACTTTAATTACTAGTGGCTTACAGCTACAGCTATTTTATGTATATTTAAATTATTAAAAAACAAAACAAAAAATAGTTTTGTTAAGTGCTTATCAACTATTATAGTGCAACTCTCGTGTTAATGAATGAAACGCTGTCAAAATATTTATGAATAGTTATTTCTAATTACATATTCATATTATTTTCATATAACATAATTCTTTAGCGCGTATTTATTGAAATTGGCATTTCCAAGTCACAAAATTACACAAAGGTACCAATACTTGGACCCAAGTCAGCTGTATTGGAGCTGCCTGCTTAACCTAAGTCACAAAATTAAGACAATCATTTAAAGCAAAGCCTACGTAATAGTAAAATAAAGCCATTAGAAAAATATGAAGCTAATTTTACATAGAAAATTGAGTGCCTAGAATAAGTCGTTTCGTTTCGTTTCGTTTTTTATTTTATTTTATTTAATTTTTTTTTTTTTTTTTTTTTTTGTTCTTTTACTTTCTTTTTTGTTATATAAAGCTTTTAAGTACAAATTATCCTTTGTATAAAACATGTGTAAGCCACTGTAGTTTAAATTCATTAATAGATTAAATATATTTTTTGTATTTGAACTATAGTTGCTAAGTAACGTGCCAACGTAATCATTAATAATTACTTGACTTGCTGTTGTATAATTATATAGTGGTGAAGTAATTGATTGAATTAAAACTATTTGTTTAGCACGATTACAATTAATCTGATTACAATAAATCGAAAAGTATCCATAGTATTAAAAAAATGATTCGTCTGTTTTTGAAGACTGCTTTTGATAATTAAAAGTAATATTGAAAATAGCATTCCTTTTTGATTCAAATAATCTTTGTTTCAGGTAATTTGTAAACAATACAATATAATAATTATATATTTATTAGGATTCTTTTTAAAATATAATCTTATTGATTAATAATCGAATCGCAATTTGTTAAGAGTTATGGCAACAGCAGAGAAATGTTGAATGAAAAGAATACCTGTTAATAATTTAATTCGCATTGTTTAAAACGGTAATTTAAAAAGTATTAAGGGATTTTAAATATGGCTTTTTAAAAGCTTTACATATTATCCATTTTATTTTATAAATATTTATTCAAAACATTCAACATCAATCTTCAAATTGTTCATTTTAAACGATCTTAACAAACAAATAAACTCTACAAAGACTGCTGTAAATGAAAAAATAGCATATCGTCACCTAAAATGCAAAAGGCCGTAACTACACTTTTTAGTTTTTTACAGGAGAAGGAATAAACGTTATAAATTAAAGACTACTTAAAATTTAATATCCACATTTTAGATTCAAACTTAGAAATCAAACATAACACACATTGAAAGATAATCAAACCCAACTTTGTTTTGATTTTTTTTTTTTTTTTGGAAAAGTGTAGTTACGGCTTTTTGGTTTAGTTGACGTTGCAGTTACGGCCTTTTGTTTTTCACCAATAAAGTCGTTATTTTTGGACGTATACATGTAAAATTTGCTGTGTAGATGTGTTTCGGTTAAGTTCGTCATAATCAATCAATAAGTAAATTTTGAATTTTTGAGTAGTTACGGCCTTTTGCATTTTAGGTGACGATATATTTTTGTGCCCACATATGTATATCGAAATAAAGTGTTAGTGTTAAAACATACACACACATGCAAAATCGAAGTTTAGTTTGCTTAATAATAATTCCAGGTACTTTAATGTAAAATGATGAAATCAAAACTGATCAAACCGATTTACTTGAGAGTAATTATATGAATGCATTACACCCCTATAAATTTTCAAAATATTTTGAAAGTTTTGTATAGAAATCTTTTTAACAGGGACATAACACATTTTAAACTCGAATCTATATTCTACAGGTTAAAATATCAGGCTACTAAAATCTAAGATGTAAATATAATGTCGTTTACATACCTGCCAGCTTACACGGCTGGATAAGTTCTCTACAATAAGACGATATTCAGTCCGCAATGGAGGCCCATAACGAGAATTTGATCTGTTGTTTTTATTTCTTAAAAAAAAAACAATGAATTATAAATTTTTATAAATTAAAAGTCGGAATTCTCATAATAATATTTTAAATATTGTTTCTATGACCTGTTGTAGTTTATTTCTAACAAGTAATAAATAGGGTAATTCCACGTCAAATCAACAAAGCACTCAAAATAACTACTTCAGATTTTATTGAAACTTATTATTTATATTCCTTGACTATCTGAATCCAAATATAATTTAGAAAAAATTTAATCTCTTATAGTTTTTTAGACACGATTATCAGTTTTCCGTCCGAATCTTAAGGTACCTATGGGCAATAAAGGTTACTTCTGTCGAGATTGGTGGAAGGATCCCATAAGTTCTAAAGTTCTACATTTTTGAGGCAGTTTGGCGTTGTGGAAAAACGTTTTTCATTAATGGATGAATTGGTGACTGGTATATCCATAATGAAAATTATATGCATGTTATACAGAAAACAAATATGTATGCGAGTCGAGAGATAACATCCAAATTTTCATCGAGAACAACTTATTTAGATTTAAATCCCACTAGGAACTTCTAGGGAATACTTACTAAGCGTGTATATAGAAATACTATCAAGGATGACTCTTTTAACCAGCTAAAAAGAGCGATTCAATTGACCAAAATGTTATCAAAAATCTTCTTAATGGTATGGACATTCATATCATTTTTTACACAATAAAACACAACTTTTACTTTAATCAAAATTCCTTTGCACTTCCGTAATAGTGATACTCTACAGATTGCCATTTTCAATATAAAGCAATTTTTCAAGTGTCGTTTGAACGCACTTTAAAATTAGCTTTTTTGTTTATTTTAAAAATATTTTTAAAGATAAATTTGTTTCAAAATAACGATAGCTATATATAAAGTTAGTTGCAAGTGAATGTTTTAAGTGCAATTTTTCAAATCGACAACTGAACTACAGACATTTTGTTTTAAAGATAGTAGATAGTGGCACGCAAACCGCATGTTAGCCGTTTAGAAAGCATGCGGAATGATATCGTTCCAAATTATGGGGCAGGCTGTTAATTATTCAATAGTAATACTACGCCGTCAATGCCAATTTTAAAAGGTATTACCAGGTATCAAAACTGAAAAATCTAATTATTAACTAAATATACATAGTTAACTAAAAAAAGGGGGGCGAAAATAGAAAAAAAATTAGAAATACACCTAAATACGTTTTTAGGTTGTGGAAATATGTGAAGCTCATGCGGCTTACAGTTTCAGGGATCATGCGATCCGTACACCAACAGATGTCTCGAAATTAATTGAAAAGTCGTAGGTATAAAAATCTTAAAACGATTCTAAAATATCTTAGAAACACGGATCTATTGAGCAGTGGAGGAGAAATACCATTACATAGATATCTAGATATATACATACATACTAAACGTGAGCGCAAGATGTTAAAAAGTGTACAGTATTGCATGTTTTTGAAACGCAAATATTGATTGTATGTGTAGTCGAATATTACTAAACAGTAAATACAGAGAAAAAGAGAGCAAACAGTGCAAAAATCAGTGCACCTGATTTGACCGGACAGTTTTATCAAGTGCAATAAATATGCTGAGCATTTCATATTGTTCACGATTTTTTTTTCAGGACCGTGTTAAATCAAAATCGTGTAAAAACAGAATTGGGTATATTTAGGTTTTTCACATGAGCATGTCTTTAACAGCGTGTTTTGTTTATGCCTAAAAAATTTTGTGGCTACTTATATTTTTTATCGCAATAAAAAAATCTTAATTAATATTTGCGGATGATGTTTTTCTCTTTTTCCGTGGTAGTCGGTCAGCATTGTCTACGTACCAAGTGAATATCAATTATACTCTTCATCATTTCCTGGTTTGATCCGCTGAAAACTATCTGTCTATAAATATGTTTAAAACGAAGGCCCTTTGTTTTGGTGATGTATTTTTACCGTCTCTTGATATATGCATTGGTACATCTAGGGTTCAAGTTGTTGACAGGATTAAATGTTTGGGTGTTTTTCTGGATAGGCGTTTAAGTTTTGTGAGTCATATTGATCACATTAGCTGTAAGATTTCGGGTTTGCTTCGACGATTTTATTCTACGAATATTTATTTCCATTCCATATTAAATTTCGCCTAGTGCATGCACTGATAATGACGCAGATTTTATATGGCCTTGAAGAATTCTCTGATGCTAATGCAGGTGTTATCGGCTTCTTGCGTCGCATTGTAGTTGTACGATATATTTATTGTGTTGGTAGACGCGAACATATATCGTGTCTATGTTCGTCGCTTCCTTGGCTGTTCTTTTAATGCCTACCTCGAGGTACGCAATGTGCTTTTTTTCTATAGGATTGTTAAACATGGGTAAACTCCAAATTTAATTTTTCTCATTCGTCTAGAAACCCCCAATTTAATTCCCTTAATTATTAACTCTTTGTATGAGAAATCTTTTGTTGTTAGGATAGCGCGTCGTTGAAACCGTCTGCCTATTGAACTTAAACTTTTTTCTCATTCGAATATGTTTTTCGTCTGAAAAGGCTTTCTTATCTAAATAGTATACAACGTTGAAATATATTTGCTTTATAAAAACTTTGAATATCACTTCTATCTGTCACACAAATTATCCATTTATTGTCTCCTGTTGCGAAGTATTGGGATCTACTTCTGTTTGTACTGTAGCTTCTTTTCTACTATTCTTTCTTGGTTGGGAACCATATGGACTTAAATACTAACGGCCATATTCATGGAAGATATTTTTGCTTTATAGAGGTAAACCGCCGCCCGAAAATTTATTTATTTATTTATTGAAAGTAATATAAAAGCCATTCTTGGCCAATTTTATACATATATTACAAAGTAGCTAACCTGAATACAAATTAATATATACTTTAAACAAAATAAAAATATATTTACTTTATTTTTATATTAAATTTTTGTATATTCGTATCAAGCGTATTCGATACACTTGAATAAATACCAACCTATTTGATAATTTGTAAACCTTTATAAGACAAAGATACTTTTCTTATTAATTTGGCCCTAAATATTTATATTTTTACTACAAGTTTATTTTATTTTTAATCAGGCTTGATTGGCTTTGTAATATAGTTAAATTGGCCTAAAGTGGCTTTTATATTACTATGAATAAATAAATAAATAAATATTTTAAAATAATTTTGTCGTTTTGCAATACTTTTCATTTTACATATTTTTATATTCTGTCAGCAACAAAAATTACCAATGTCTTCTGCAAAATTATATGCAATTATTTTGTAATGCTATCATATTTTTTTTACGATTAAATAAGGACTGAAAAACTGAAACTTCATTTAACAACTTAAATTTAAATGAAAATCAACTAAATTCACATTTAAAAATTGGCCATAAGAGATAAAAACATAAATGTACATAAATTTAGCGACTTCAATAACTTGCGATCACTTTTATTTTTGTAAATAAAATTTTCCAATTTAGACTATTTACAGAACTTAAATAATAAAATTTTATATAAAACTAATGTTACAACATTCTGAGTAATTACCAAGATGCAAAATTTGTAAACTACAAAACGAAGTCATAAAACTTGATGTAAGTAGACTACTTCCAAAAGGCAAATTCGAACAACGACGACGTTGCGGACAATAATAGTTAGGAAATGAAATGAAGTATTGAAATTGTACAAAGTTTGTAAAGAAATATATTGTAGCTACAGGATATCTTTTTTTTTTTTTTTTTTGTTAACGCTAATTTAATTGATTGCATATAGTTTTCTATATTGTATTTATTTCGTTGTTCTCACAGGAGTTCAGCAATTAATATTTTTCTAAAATTCATCAAATTTACTTATTATCTCTAATGGATAGATTGTAAGTAAATGAGAAAAAAAATTTAATTTTGTTTATGCCAGAGATCGAAATTTATAAATATTATTAATTAAAAATTTATATAAGTCAACTATCATTGGAAAACAGATTTTTTTGTTTCTAATGTCGGCAACCATTAAAATGAGAAAAAATATGATAATTTACACTTTATAAGCCTTGGCAAACAAATTTCAAACATTTTTAACGGGTTTTTAAGTTAGCCTTAGTAGTACAAACCTACATAAAACAGGCATTTCTTTATTTGTCGAGAGGTTATCACACAAATTAGGCCAAAAACAGATCAAAATAGTCCCTCTCAGTCAAATTTAAAAACTACATTACACTACAGACAGAAATTACTGTCTGTCCCACAATGTCGCTCGATATCTTTAGTTCGTACAATTACATTTAAAACAAAACAAAATGTTAGAATTTGTTTTCGTTCAAATGTATTTGTGTGTTAGTGTTTTTTTAAATAAACTAGAGAGGTATTCATATTATTTTATAAAATAACTTCTAATCTCACTTGTTTAGATTTTAAATAAAAAATGCCGACCTGGTAAATGCAGACCTTAGGTTTTCATCCTGCTGAACACCAGGATGAAAACCAAGCAGGCCAGACCTGTTTCTTATGAAGTCCATAAACTGTAATGTTCTATTGAAATATGAAATAAAAAGCTTATAAACAAAATTTGAGAATTTATTTTCACATCAAGGCTTTGTTCAAGGTCAGATGAAAAATACTATTAATAGATTTGGGCAAGCGAAATTAATGCCCTTATATTACCAATATGTTTTCCGTAATGGAATCTGTAAATGCTAGCAATATATAGACTATTCATAAATACTTTTGCATCATAAATCTGGCCAATAAAAGATGACTTCAATCTTATTACATGAAAGATTAGAAATAGAATAAAATGATTCTCATCATAACAGCTTTGCTTTTAGGAATAGAAACAAACCGAGCTATTTTCAGGGTGTGGGGAAGAGGACGTTAGACTAAAATTATTAGCAAGGATTTTTGGAGGAGCTGCCCTAAATGAAATATCATACTACTTAAAGATTAAATTAAAATAAAACATTAAAAATTAATTTTTTTATATATAACCATTTTCACTCACTTGTCATTGTAACGACCGCCACCACGACGGCCACCGTCATAACGGTCGTAACGGTCTCTATGACTACCACGAGCTGTCCCACGAGCAGGTTCAACCACGACCCTAAAAAAAATTATTAAAATTTTGTGATTAATAACACAAATTTAAATACCTTTCGCCCAGTAGTTCTTTCCCATTTAATTCATAAACTGCGTCATCTGCATCTCGATAATCTTCAAATTCCTGCAAAATATTTTTTATATGTATAATTAAAAAAGGACAATATTGATTTATCTTAGCGTCTACATACCACAAAACCGTAGCCATTTTTAATTAAAATATCTCGTGTTCGACCGTAGCCTTTAAAGAAACGCTCCAAGTCGCGTTCTCTTACACCATAGGGAAGTCCACCAACATATACTCGTGATCCTACCATTGTTTGTTGTATTTTTAATCTAAAAATGGATTATTTCCATGAGATTTGCAACTTAAACATGAAATAATACTAGTCTAAATACAGTTCTGCGCAAAACACATTTTTACTATGTATGCTTGGGTGTATTGAAAAATTTGCAATATGGCGTCACCGGGTACAGAACTTTTCGTAATATTTTTACCATTGACAAAAGTTTTCTTTAAATATTGTTCATATTTTTCTCACCTTCGCTAAAAAAAATTAGCTGACAATTAATTGATATTATTTACAGTCCAACCACTACAGGGAATTAAAATTATTCGTAGCAATCACAAAAACAACCACGAAAACGTACGACGTACTAAACGGAAGTTAAATCTTCCATTCTACAGAAATGGCGGCATTAAATATCAAGGAAGTGTTCTGAATTTGACCAATTGCTAGAAAAAAGAAAGTTGGCAATGCAACTAAAAAATTTATTCCAAGGTAGATTTATCTTACTAGGTAGTGGCGTCTCTACAATATATACAGTAATAAAAGAAACACATGGCATTTTATTGTTGCTTTGTAGTTCGTAAAGTCAAAAAACAGAAGAAAATTGAGAAGACTTGTATGTGTTTTATTGCTTTCTCGCTTTTGCACTATAAAATTTCTAAAAACACAACTTTTGGCATGTCGAACTACTAAATTAGCTGGGCGGACGACACTACCTAGTAAGTAAATATATTTTGATTCCCCCTTTACCCGGAGTTAACACCTGATAAATTTATATCGTGATGAATGTCAAATTTATATCATGATGAAAATTCATCTCGTGTAAACTTCATTTATTAGCATTATATCAGCGTTATGAAATAATCATCAGAGCTCATGTACAGATAATTATATTATGATGTAAAATGCCATTTTATTTGTATTTTTTACACTGGCTTTTACTTTTTTTATTGAAAAAAAGGGGACAAGCGAAAAAGGTAATTTTTAATTTCTTTCACTAAGTTTTTAAATAAAAAACAATTAATATTGTGTGGCAAGATTAAAAAAAGTACATTATTGGTTTCTTTTACTAATTTTAATTATATATTTAAAGTTAATATCATATCTTAACCTCGCGGCGAAAAATTAAAAATGATTCATCATAATATTGATGAATTGATAACAATTTGACAGTTGCTTTGCCAACGTTATGTTACAAGTTACGATGAAAATTCATCACGTGTGGACATCGGGTAAACACCATTTTGACGAGCATTGTTTTGTTTGCACATGAACAAAATATCGGCAGAATTTGGGAACAAAAATTTGTTTGTATGCCCATACAAAGTTAAAAAAATATTATCGTGTATCTAGGGCACTAAATAGGTAGAGTCTTGGAACATTACACAATTAACCCTCATCATAATGTGCATAATTAGTAAAATAGAGACTGGATTCAAAAGTATAATATTATTATTGTGTTATTAAGTACAGTCCAGCAAAACAGATTGGATGGGAACAGTGGGCGTCCTACGTTATTCAGACCATGTATAATGTAGACAGAGTGCAAATACTTTTTTATAACATGAAATTTACGTAACAGTTTTATTTCCAAACAGCGCCATCTGTTGATCAACCTTAGTATCAGCTTTTGATTTGATATAATCATTCAAACAGAATTGAAAACAGAACATTATGGTCAATCAGAACATGAGAATTATCAAGTATTTAACAGTACGTCTTGATGAGCCAGTGATTTGTTCAATTATTGAACAAACTCATGTGCGCAAACAGCTCAAACAGCATTGTTCTGTTTTTAGTATGAAAGTTTAACTTTTAAAGAATGTCATCTGTTCATAAAGAGTACAAATCATATTTGCTGTGCTATAAGCATTCAAACAACATTGAGGACAAACAGAAAATTATGATTTGTCTGAGCATGCACATCGATACGTTTTCTCCACACAGAAAAAAGTGAACAAATTATTGTTCCCTATTCTGCCGACGCTTTGTTCACGTGCAAACAAAACAATGGCTCGTCAAGACTCCGAGTAATCGGTACCGGACACAAACAAATTAATACCGTTGCTGTGCCGATGCCATGTTGATGTCTATTTAAAATTGATAGCTCATGAAGAAGTGTTGTGTGTGAACTAGAGATTTCATGGTGTAAGTTACACCATGAAATTTTTCATGAAACTAGTTGCATGCAATTTTTGTCTGTAAACAGGATGTAGAAATGAATTTTTTTGTTTTTTTTATGTATACAAAAATTTAATAAAATTTCATTCTTTGTTTGACTCATTTTATTTTTAATTTCTGCATGAATGCTTACATATATTTATTTGAAACTACCCTACAAGAAATGGATGATTGAAACTAACACATGAACAATGAAAAGTCATACATAGTCGCAATTTACATAGGACAGAAACAGGGCAGACATTTTTTGAATTCTCTTTTGCTCTTGCTTAGTCGCAATTTACATTAGACAGAAAAATGGGCAGACAGACGAGATTTGTAGGCAAGGGGTTGAAGAGGTAGAGTGTGTATTTCATGACTAGTGTACTGGACATTTTTTCGTTTCTCTTTTCTGCTTTTCGCTTTTTTCTTTGTTGCTTCACTTTATATTTCTCAAGTCGGCCTCATTTTAATGAGTTTATATTAAACACACAGATTTTGAAACACACAAACATGTAAAGAATATAACACAGAAAATAAAATGTGCAAAAATCTGTCTGTCTTGTTTATGTCCAATGTAAATTGTTTAAGCAAGAGCAAAAGAGAATTCAAAAAATGTCTGCCCTGTTTCTGTCCTATGTAAATTGCGACTTAAACAATTTACATTGGACATAAACAAGACAGACAGATTTTTGCACATTTTATTTTCTGTGTTATATTCTTTACATGTTTGTGTGTTTCAAAATCTGTGTGTTTAAATATAAAGTGAAGCAACAAAGAAAAAAGCGAAAAGCAGAAAAGAGAAACGAAAAAATGTCCAGTACACTAGTCATGAAATACACACTCTACCTCTTCAACCCCTTGCCTACAAATCTCGTCTGTCTGCCCATTTTTCTGTCTAATGTAAATTGCGACATACACAAAAATAAAAAAATGAATGTGAGTAGCAGAGTTGAATTTTTTGTAAAATACAACTGGAGAAGTAGCAGAGTTGAATTTTTTGTAAAATACAACTCTGCCACTGTAAATTGAGTCGTAAATTGTAAAATATATCCGCGTGTTTTTAAAATATTAAAATAATTATGAAATATAAAAAGAAAATAAATGTAAAAAGTAGTTTGGTGTATAAAAAAGGTATTAAAATTTTAGAATGTGTTAACATAGAGTCGCCAGCATTCTTTCCTTGAAGACCCTTGCGGCTGCGTAAGAGGTAGAGCTGAAATGAAGGACAGCAAATTTCACACAAGCAATAGTAACTAATTCAAATTTTTACTTTATTATTTTATTCTTCATACATATTTGCATAAGCTAAAATCAACGTCGGGGAATACTGCTGACATCCGAGCAATCTGCTCGGAAGACCTGCTGGAGAAGTACAATGAGGAAGGTAGATGAGAAATTTGTTTATGTTTTTCCGCTCATTTCAGCAGACTAGGCGTTTAAAAAGTACATCTATCCTTGCCAAAGATAGAATTTGCAACGGCTCCACAAATAACGCCTTGAACAGCTTTTCTTATATTGTTCGTTAAGAGTCAAACAATAGCTCGTCAAGACTCTTGACGAGAGGTTTTGATGTGTGCACATGAAATTGTTGAATGGTTGAAAAAATCAATGGCTAGTCATTTAAAATTGAAACAAACAACAAAATGGCTAGTCAAGACGTAGTGTTATATTTTTTGAGTAAATATTTTATAATATATTGGTAACGCGAGTCAAGCACATGCTTGTTAATATTTAACGAAGCGTCGTTCATTTTTATATTTAACGAAAGAAGCTCCTTTATATGGCTTTGCATGAAAACATATAGCAAAAACCGGCCGCGTTGTTTAATTCGTTGTGGAAAGCCGCCCGAATTAATTGCTCGTTTTAGTTTCACGGGATTGATTTTTTTTGTATAAGATTGAGAAAAGTTTGAATATTTTAAAAATATAGTTATTTTAAATTGGCGTAAAATTGTTAAAATGTCTGCAAATAACGATAATGAAAACGATTATAATGATGAGGTAAGTTACATACATACATATTTGTTTTTATTTTGCAAAAATGTTTTAATTTGTGTGGGACAAAAATAGAATACACATTTTTTAATGTCTGTTCAAGGTTTTTAAATAGTTTTGTTTAATTATATCCATTTTTTAATATTTAGGAAATTTAAATACATATGTATGTATATGAAATTTGGAAAAACAAAATGGCGGACTAATATACATACATTTATTTCTCCGACTTTATTTATTTAGTAAAAATTGAGGTTACTTACCTTTTTTACAATATATGTATGTACATATGACAGAAGATTATTAAAACGTCTTTGTTGCCATTTTTTTTCACCGGTCTATAGTACAGTCTTTTCATTGACCTTGATGTGAAATTGGTTTTTGTGTACCCTATAGATAATCGTATCTAAAATGCACAATGCTCTTTGTATAAAAAAAGTTAAATATATGTATATATTTTCATTTCAGCCCATTAATGAGCCGGAGCAATTGCGTAAGCTGTTTATTGGCGGCTTAGATTACCGCACGACCGACGAAGGCTTAAAAGCTCATTTTGAAAAGTGGGGAAATATTGTTGACGTCGTTGTCATGAAAGATCCTAAAACAAAACGGTCTCGTGGTTTTGGCTTTATCACGTATTCACAGTCGTATATGATTGATAATGCCCAAAATGCTCGCCCTCATAAGATTGATGGCCGCACTGTCGAACCCAAACGTGCTGTACCACGTCAAGAAATAGATAACCCCAATGCCGGCGCCACTGTAAAAAAACTGTTTGTGGGAGGACTTCGCGACGACCATGATGAGGAATGTTTACGTGAATATTTTAAGGATTTTGGTAACATTCTGGGTATTAACATTGTATCGGACAAAGAAACTGGCAAAAAACGTGGTTTCGCTTTTGTGGAATTTGATGACTATGATCCAGTGGATAAAATTATATTGCAAAAAAGTCACACTATTAAAAATAAGACTTTAGATGTAAAAAAAGCTATTGCTAAACAGGATATGGACGGTGGTCGTGGAGGTGGTGGGCGCGGAGGTGGTGGTGGTGGTGGCGGCAACCAAGGTGGTCGAGGTGGTGGCCGTAATGATCGTGGAAATCAAGGAGGTGGTTGGGGAGGCAATCGTCAAAATGGTGGTAACTGGGGTAGTAATAATTTCGGAAACAATGGTAACTTTGGCGGTGGTCAGGGTGGTGGACCTGGAGGTTGGAATAGTCAACCAACTGGTGGTCCCTGGAACAGTGGCGGTGGGAATGATGGTGGTTGGAATAATGGTGGTAGCTTCGGTGGCCCACAACCCAATGGGGGCAGTGGCGGTGGCGGAAGTTGGGCTGGCAACAGCGGCGGCGGTGGTGGTAGTGGTAATTTCGGCAATGATTACCAACAAAGTTATGGTGGCGGACCCCAACGTAATAACTTCGGCAACAACCGCCCAGCTCCATATGGGTTTAATAAGGGTCAGTTAATATTTTTATGCTCTTTCTATTTATAAAAAATAAAAAATTACAGGGGGTGGTAACCAAGGTGGCGCCCAAAGTGGTGGTTTCGGTGGAAATAATTACAACAGTGGTGGCGGACCTGGCAACATTGGTGGAGGTGGTGGTGGCGGAAACAGACGATATTAGATAAGGTAAGAGCTTATTAAGATTAATATGAGACTTGACAGTTACTATATTTACATGGCACTGAAAATTATTTCAATAGATTAAAACATCTTAATAGTATGAGGACAATTGTAAATGTTACTTTCATAAATGTTTGTTTATAAAAACTGTTTCCACTGTTACAGATTTTATAAGACTAAAATGACTTGTGACATTTTGTTTTAATTTTTACCATTTAAACTTTGCTTCACTTAACTGACCAGACAGAATTCTCTGATTAAATTCACTCTTCCAATTACAACTTGGATTTGTATGTTTGCAATTCGTAGAAACATCGCAACTGGCCAAATCAGAAATATTAGCGTACTTAACGGTTTGCTATTGTAGACCTTTTACAACTTTAGCTTTTTTAAATCTTGATAAATTTAAAAGAACAACAAAATTCTTAAATTTTATGCATTTGTTTATAATTTATCAATATTTACAAATGCTACAAGTTGTAAAAGGTTTTCAATACAAAATCGTGAATTTCGCAATTTTGTTAATTTATTTATAAAAAATATTTTAGTAGCAGCTAAAAATTGCACTTTTTTTAATGTCTCTATACTTAATATTAATAATTTTCTGTGCCATGTAACAACACTTCGAATAAAGAGTCTACCTTATTTTGAAAAAAATCGATACCGATCCTTTTTTTCTATTTTAATAAAATTTGATCATTATTTTTTACAAAATAGGTAGCATTATTTTATCAGAAAAAAATTCATTTTGACTAGTCATAAGTTTTTATTTAAAATTTTTTTATTATCAGCGCTCTGTTGTATATCTTCAAAACGCTGAAATATGATTTTAAATCATTTGTCAAATATTACTTCAAAGCTAATCTAAAATTTAAAAATTTTTTCCTCCCTCGTAAATAGGTAAAAATAGAGCAAAATACAAAAATAAGAAAACAGAACTATCAGACAAAAAGAGAGGCAGGCAGGAAAAGGAAGCAAGGAAGAGAAATGCGCTAGCTAGGCTCAGGCAGGATTATCAGGCAATAAAATCAAAGTTTATTCAGATAAAAGTAAATTATAAATCTTTGAAGTATATCTGTCTATCGTCCTAATATTAAGAGGTACAAGGAATAAACAGCAAAGGAACAGCCTAGCCTGTATGTAGCTTATACATGATTTGATGTTACCCTATCTTGTAGCTATTACGAAAATAAGCATGTTTAACTTGTTTTTTTTTTTTAAGAACAATCCTGCTTTTAGGCTCTTAAGCATCTAATATTTTAGTAGATTAAATAAGCTTTTATTTATAAACAAAAAATATCATCAAAAATTCCCTTCGTATATAGAAAACTAAAAGAAATACTTGAATAATTATTTAAAACAAACAAATATGTAGTAGTAAGTATAACTTTCATTTGATTCCAATGTTAAAACCGCAAACAAAACCACCAATCATAAAAACTTACTACTCATTGGTATTTACAAATTGAGGTGTTTTTATGTAAAAAATATGTTTAAGAAATCTATGATTAAATGAAAAAGAAAAATCTTTCACAATTTGCAAGAATTGTTTTCATTGTAAAATAAGTACCTATTTTTGTGTACTCAGTCTTTATTTGTATTCAATTTAAAAATAGATATTAATTTTACTGTTTTTTAATTTCTTTTCTTGAGTAAATATGGTCAATCAGTCTTGTCAGTGTGTTTATATTAAAATGTTTAAAAATATATTCCGTATTTAATTTTAAGGCTGTTTATACCTATTTGATAAAAAGGAAGTTTAAAAGTACTACAAACATTTTTGTATGTGATTCTTTTTTACGTTGTTATAAGGGTGGGCTTTGTTCACTATTTCATCCCTGCATTATTACTTCTGTCTGAATAGGTTGATGAAGCAGCCATTTTGGAGTCTATTATGAACTACGCTCGATCTTCGACTGTGGTTGAAACTGCTGATCGAAGAAAGCAGTTTAATTTTGGTGTAAAGGATTGCCTTAAAATCTGCCAAGTGAAATTTTGAATAAGTCAATAAAGGAATGAAATTAAAAATATATTGCTCGGTCGATCAACAGCAAAAAAAAAATGGGTATGTTCAGAAATGCTTCAATTAGAGAACAAAACTAATTTCAATAGTACATGCATATAACAACGGTTTCAAGAAGAATGGCCCTGAGTCCCTGGTTAGACGGGCGAAAAACATTTTGAATTCTCAGTTGTGATCAAACGAACGAACATTTTGTCGAAAACATTTTATTATTAAAGCAAATGTCAACAAAGCGTGTCGCCGAGTACCGAAAAAAAAACGATGCTCTCTTCCCTCTCGTAAATGTTTTCGTGTCTAAACTCTGACTAACTTGAAATTGAGTTTTTCACTAATTCCAATACATTTCATATTGCAATATTGTGAAAAATAATACTTGTACAAGCAGTAAAAGTGTTTTACCCTTCTGTAAAATTACAATTATTTGAGTTAAGGCCTTTCTATTTGAGACCAACGATTCTTTTAATTCCACATTAATTGTAAATAATTCAGTCAATTGCGAGTTAGACTCACACACGTAGGGTTCCGTACTATGTTTAGTACAACTTTAAAAATTCAAGTTCATATTTTCAATTCCTATGAGTCACCCTTTAATTTTAAAATTAAAGTCATAATCGCGAAAATTGCGTCACTTTTGGAACACCCTTTAAATTTTAGGAATTGTTGTTATAGCGGCCATGGTAATACACTTTCTATAAAAATATACATGCTGTTCAAAAAATAAGATAATATACGTGAAAAACATGTTACTGATGGAGCACCCTTTAGATATTATTAGTAATTGTTACAGCGGCCGAAGTACAACATATACTGTAAACAAAGAGTACCTATTACTGTTACAAAAAAATAGACTATTTACGTACAAAGTCTCTGTCGGAACACCCTTTAATTTTGTTATTTTTTCGCCCATGTTCTGAAAAACGCATATCGCTTAAAATTTGCGTTTTCGATTTGAAAACGGCAAACAGGTGTTCTGGCAAACGAAAAGAAAGAGTAAATAAATTGATGTAAAATTAAAATTTTTTATGTTCTGTTTTTATTTGAAGAAAAACTTTTAACATTTTTTCACAATTTTAATTAAAAATATGCAATTTAAAATTTTGCTTTGTTTTTGTCAATTGTCGGTATCATTTGTTTATTTATAAACTGGCGATTTATTACCTCTTCTCTTGCTTGTAGCTTTTTTAAAGCCAATAGAACAAGTAAATACGCAGTAGGCATTTTAATTTTGATTGGTAGTTTATTAAATACTTTCAATAAAAAAATTTTTGTTTTAAGAAAACGCCAGCAAATCGCTTCATTTTAATAACATGCTTAAATGCGTTTTGCGTTTTAAAAAGATTTGCGATTTGAAAACGCAGCGTTGTCAGAACATGGGCGATTATAGCGGCCATGGCAATTCTCTTTCTATGAATATGGGCTTGTTCGGAAATGCATCACTGCGCTGCATCTGATGCGCATGTGTGATTAGTTTGCGATGACGATGCACAAGAGTTGATGCTGATACTTACTTGATGCGCAAAAAAATTAAATGTTTATCGGGTATGTTCTGTAATCCGAAACCGAGTGAAATAGAAATCGAGTAAATTTTTAAAGAAAAATATAACTTAGTTGCGCCTATTATTTTAAAACATTAGCAATCAAGGAAGTTATGTGAATGGTCTTTAATCAAATGTATAAAAAATAATATCAAAATGTTGTAAGATATAAAAGTTATGACAATTTAAAATTTCATTCGGATTCAATTTCACTCGGTTTTGGATTGCAGAACATACCTGTATATTATGGAATGCTTCAACAATACAAATTGGAAAGTTAATAATATATTTATTTCTTGATTTAGATGAAAGCAAAAATTAAATTAAGTTTTTCCATATCTAATCGAATTCTTATAAATGTATAAACAAATGTAACAAAATAAAATTAATAAAGAACAAATAAAAAACTCACTCATCCATTGCATCAGAAATTTTCGTGATGCGTGTTTGACGTTAGTTTGCGCATCATCTATTTCAGTGATGCATTTTAGAACACACGACATTTGCAGTGATACAAACTGATGCATTTCCGAACGTACTGAGTATCAGATGCAGCGCAGTGATGCATTTCCGAACAAGCCCTGTATCAAGAGTTTTCGTATTACTATAAAAAAATTAGTTACTATACGTGAAGAACATTTATCATATATATACAGTTTGTAAAAAATATCTTTGCACAGAAAAAAAAACATGTAAAATTTATATTCATTCAAGAATTTCAACAAAAAACATTTACATACTGTTTTTTTGCACACATCCCATTACGGTACCTGTTTGCGACTATTAGGTACCAATACTTTGCAAATAGACATACACATTACAACATTAAATTAAAACTGTAAAAAAAATCTTTGCATATTGAATGAAGACAATTAAAAAAAGAACAAAAATTCCGTTATTTTGCAAAAATTTTGTGAATTTGGGTTTTTTCATAAATGGAATGGAATGTGTAAGAGTTAAACAAAGATTTAATAATAAAGTGATCGTTCTTAATGTAACAAGTGAGTGCATATTTGAATATAAAAAATGCCAGGAAAACGAGTTTCAAAAAATATTATACAATTGGTCTATTTCAATCGCTACAAAGGCAAATCTGCTAAGGAAATCGCCGATATGTTTTCCCTGAAAATCAGAACTGCATATAATATCATATCCCGTGCTGAAAAAGAAGAACGACTAGACTTAAAAGGATCCACAGGCAGGCCGAAAAAGGCGACGCAGCGAATTGAAAGAAAAATAATTAGAACTGTTTATGATAACCCCCAATCCAGCACGAAAAGTTTAGCTCTTCAAGTGGAAAAAGACTTTGGGCTACGTGTTTCCCATTCAACCATCAGAAATGTTCTTCAAAAGCACAAATACTCATCAAGAGTGGCGAGGAAAAAACCCCTGCTTTCCGCACAAAATATTGAAAAGAGATTAAGATTTGCCACCGAACACGTTTCATTCTCTCCAGAGTACTGGGACGATGTTATTTTCTCCGATGAAACAAAAATTATGCTTTATTATCATGATGGAACGCAAGGAGTTTGGCGTAAGCCCCTAACAGCACTAGAAAATAAAAATCTTATTCCTACAGTAAAGTTTGGAAAACTGTCCGTAATGGTATGGGGCTGTATATCCAGCAAAGGAGTTGGTGTAATCAGGATTTTAGATGAAATAATGACTAAAGAAGTATACCTTGATATTTTGAAAAATGAACTGACGGCCAGCGTTAAAAAATTTGGTTTTATAGACCCGGATAATCCGAATAAATTAAGATACAAATAGTATCAAGACAATGATCCCAAGCATAAATCTTATTTATGTAGGTCCTGGTTACTATACAACTGTACCAAAGTTATTGATACTCCTGCCCAAAGTCCGGATATAAACCCTATAGAAAATTTGTGGGTTCATCTAAAGAAAAAGGTAGGAAAAAGATCGCAAAGGAACAAAAACGATTTGATACGGTTCATTAAAGAAGAGTGGGAAAAAATACCGTTAGAATATGATATTCCGAAGCAAATTCAATCGATGCGAAGACGTCTGCAAGCGGTAATGGATGCTCGGGGTAGACACACAAAATATTAGAAACAAAAGTTCAAAAAATTTACATCAGACGTTAATGTTTCATCAAGTGTGCAAACATTTTTTTTTACAGTATAGAAATTGAACTATTTTTATTTTTTAATATTCTATATTAGAATTTTTTCATTGTTATAAAAGTTTTTTATTTATTATATTAGCAAAACATATGTTTATAAAAAACTGTTCGAAAAAAATAAAAAAAATGTTTATTTTTATAGGAAATCAATGCATACATTAAAGTTTTTTTTTATTTTTCTCTATGTGCAAAAATTTTTTTTACAAACTGTAAATGATTTGTCTAATGGCATTAAAAAATGTGAAATAGCTCTTTACTGAACCAAGTACTGATAAACAATTCAAGACAATTTAGCATATGTTATAAATAATGTGAATGTGTGGCTAAAAATGAATAAACTAAAATTAAATGAAAAGAAGACAAAACTAATGCAAATAAATGTGGAAAATAAAATACAGTTTAATATTAATAACGAAATTATTGAGAATGTTGATCAAATTAAACACCTGGGATTTTTATTAGATAAACACACCTATTCTGCATTTCGATTACGTTCCCGCATTCAGTTACGCAAGAATCGAAAAAAGGTATTCCAACAAAAAACTGAATCGAAAGAAAAAGAAGAAGAGAAGAGTATGTTTAAACCAACTGTTTTTCTACGAAACGAATGAAATAGGAACAGAAAAATACACAATTTTTTGTCATTTTAATATAAATTAAATTTGTTTATATTTTAATTTAAATTGACTGCGAAAAATCTGTGTGAAATAAATACAGTGGCTCACAGCTTATTTTATGCAGTAGTTTTTTTCTTTTCAATGCTCTATAAAAACAAATCTAGCAGGAATCTAAAAAAGAATTAGGCATCATTCAATAGAAAATATTCTGGTTTAAATAAAAAAATATCATTTATTGCTAAAATCTTTGTTAATAATTTTAAAACTAAAAAAACAAAAAATACTACAAATTTTCATGTCACAGCTTATTTTATGCAGGCACTTATGATTTGCATATATCAAGTTTAGGAACGGTAATTAAATTATTTAATATTTCGTGTGGTACCCTTTATTGTCTATGACAGATTTGAGGCGGTTTGGCATAGATTCAACCAGTTTTTGTGTAACACTGGGCTAAATATTCTACCACTCCGTCTTCAGCGCTTCCTTCAAATCATTTTTGTTTGAAATTTTGTGTTTCTTTATGTTAATTTCTAATATTGACCAAAAATTTTCTATAATGTTAAGGTCGAGAAACTGTGGAGGAGGTGTCATTAAATGTGGACAGTTATATATTAACCAAGTTTGGACAATACCTGATTTGTGCTTTGGGTCGTTATCCTGGTAATATCTAAAATTTGACTTTATACCCATTTTCTCTGCACTCTCCAATTAATTATCCTTTAGGACCTCAAGGTACCTACATTTGTCCATTGTTGATTCAATAAATGTTAAATTTTCATTACCAGCTGTCGACATACAGGCCCAAACCATAACACTGCCACCACCATGTTTCACTGTAGCTTTTAGGTTTTCTTTTTTTAGCTCCTTATTTGGTTTCCGCCATACATAAGACATGCCATCTGAACCGAATATGTTAAATTTTGATTCGTCGGCAAAGATAACCGAATTCCAAAATTCTGAATCCTTGGTAGAATGTTCTTTGGCGAAATTTAATCTGCAAAGTCTGTTTTTCGGGTTAATAAAAGGTTTCTTACGTGCGACTCGGCCATGAAAATCATGTTGGTGCAATACACGGTGAACAGTTTCATGCAACATTGCTTTCCCAGGACAGCTTCAACTTCGGCAGTCAGTTTTGGAGCTGAAACCTTTGGATTCGCCTTTATTTTTCTTAAAATATATTGCTCGTCGTGTTCAGTGAAAATTTAATTTGGTGCATTTCTGCCTTTGTTATGGACCCTATTTTCATGAATAAAGCGCTCGATGATTTTTTGCACTGTGGAAGCATTTATGTTAACTATTTCTGCTATTTTTTGCTGTGAGTAACCGTTTTTGAAAAGATTTAAGACCAATTCCCGTTGTTTTATCGTTGTGCGCGGACCCATTTGAATTTTTTAAAACTGACACTTCAAGTAAAAAAAAAGACTGAATATTCAACGCCAGACATTGCCAAAAGTAGAATACAGAAAAATTCAATTGAGGTACCGTTACAGTCACAAATGGCTGCATAATTTAAGCTGTGAGATGGAAAAATAGGGTATTTTTTGTTTTAATACCTTTTAAGTATTTAAATACAGATTTTTGCAGTGAATGATTTTTTATTGTTTATCCTGAATATTTTCTCTTTCAAATTGTGCAAATTTTTTTTAATGTATTGCTAGTTTCGTTTTTATAGAGATTTTAAATGAAAAAAACTCACTGCATAAAATAAGCTGTGAGCCAATGTATGTACATACATAAATAAAAATGAAATATTGTGGAAACATCAATTATTAAATAAAGAAATAATTCAACTGAGGGTAGACAAAAAAGCCACAACATAATTAAGAGGTATTTGTGCTCGAGCAATTCCAGTGCGAAGTATCCTGCATAGCTGGGGGTAATATTTATACATCTTTGTAGCACAAAAATAAAGTTTTTTTGTTTTTTAGATTTACACGCAATATTATTCTTCGTGGCCATTCAATACGCCATTTCTTCATAATGCTCAGATGGTGTGTTTTTGACCAAGAAATTAAATGAAACGTTCTAATCTTTGTACAAAAGTAATTAATAAATAAAGAGTGTTTATTATAATTCATATTTACATTTTTTTCTTCTTATTTACATCTTTAAACTGAACAAACAAGCACCGAAAAACTTTCCGTTAACAACTTCACAACTTACAAAAACGTAGCTACGATCGTAATGCAGAATACATACAATCGTAAAAATTTAAATGAAATGGAACACAGAATACCAAAGATGACAAACGGAGAAAATTTCGATTCGAAACGAAACGCAGAATAGGGGTGAATAATTTAAAGTTTAAAGAACATATAGAATACATACAGCTATGGACATATAAATGGCACATCTTACAAAGAATTCTTTATTATGCTGCTATTGGGTAAAAACAATTAACAAACAACAATTGTTTAGTTTTTTTCTAACAGTTATTAAGTATTTTTATTATTGATAACAACTAAAATAAAAATTCATTAATTAAAAAAAATTTCATTATTAAAAGAAAAAAAAAACACCACCGAAAGAACTGGACACATAAATGACACAATATCTAAATATAAGAAAAAAATTATTTAAGTACTGCATTATTTGGGGGTTTGGTATGTAAAAATATTTTACCGTTAATATTTGGTACTGTAACCTTTATTTCCGATGACCGCTTCGCACCTACGACCCATACTTTCCACAAGTTTTTGGCATTTTGCTTTGGGTATGGCATACCAAGCTTCTTGCGCGGCCGACCACAAATCGTCCATATTTTTATAATTTTTCTTCGCTATTTCAACCTTGACTTCGTTCCAAAGGTTCTCTATTGGATTTAAGTCAGGGCTCTGGGCTGGCCATTCCAAAACATCGATCTTCTCTGCACTAAGCCAATTTTTTATTAGTTTGGAGGAGTGTTTGGGGTCATTGTCTTGCATGAATTTAAACTTAATTGGCATCGAATCGGAAGCATATGGTTCCATATGATTTTTTAAAATGGCTAGGTACTGAAACTTTTCCATTAATTTTTACAAGAGGACCTACGCCATGCCAAGAAAATGCACTTCATACCTTAATGCTACCTCCGCCGTGTTTTACCGTCCTCTGAGTGTACCGATGATTGTATACTTTTGGACGATGTACAAAGGTTCTGCCATCTGGTCCTATTCTATTTATTTTAGTTTCGTCTCTCCATAACACGTTTCTCCAAAAACTAATAGGTTTTTCTTTGTGCGTTCTGGCGAAGACTAGTCGTTTGAAAATGTTCTTTTTTGAGAGGAGTGGCTTTTTTCTGGAAATTCGCCCAAAGAGATTTGCCTCATTTAATATTCTTCTAACAAGTCTGCTGGATATTTCCACACCCAAATGTTCGTTAATTTCGGATGCTATCTTTCGTGAAGACTTAAATGGATCAATTTTCGCCATTCTGACAATAGCTCCATCCGTACGTACATTTGTTTTTCGAGGCATTGGCTTTCGAGTTTTTCCCTTATTTAATACATCGGGGTTCTCAACACATGATTTGATTGCATTATACACTTTTTTTCGAGAAACCTTCATTATTTCAGCAATTTCTGACAGCTTTTTTCCGTCTTCATGCATTTTCCATATTATTCGCCTTTCCTCAGTTGTAGTATGTTTGCCTGAACCCATTTTTAAAAATTTTTCACACTACAATTATTGTTTAACTAGGAAAAATACGAAGTGGTTTAAAAGAAGTTTTCGCGAGAACTGCCTTCTTTAAGTAAATTGTGCCATTTATATGTCCACTTAAAATAAGCACTTTTTATAAAAAATATAACGGTAAATTATTAACGAAATATAGCGGAACATTTGAGCGCTGTTGAGATAAATATTCTTACAACGAATAATAAGAAAACAAAAAAATTCTATTTTTAACCTTTTTTGTTGTAAAGCGCTTGAATTTATGCTCAATTGGAGTTTGTGCCATTTATGTGTCCATAGCTGTATGTAAAAAAATCGGCAGAAAAATCGGGTTTTTCAAAAGAATTAGAAATAAAATTTCAACACTAACGGCAATAAATATTTATAACACGATTATTAAGCCTCATTTCGAATTTGGATCTAAAATCTTATATATGTACATGCTGCTCATTAAATCAAATAGACAGATTACAAAAGTTGCAAAATAAAGCAATGCGGACAATATTAAAATGTAATCGTTATACATCAACAAATTTTATGCTTGAAACTTTAAAGTGGATTAGTATACAAAATAGACTGAAAATGTTTTTTTTTTATACAAAAAATGAAAACTGGTAAAGCTCCTGATTATCTTATAGAACAACTAAACGTTAGACTACAAAGGGCTAAAAATATGGAAATGCAACGCTCACTCTTTTATAAAGGTCTAAAATTGTATAATTCTTTTCCTAATAACATTAAAGTTGAAAATAATTACAATGTGTTTAAAAACTAAATTATAAACCTTTTAAAATCTAATATTTTGTAATAAAATTTATAATTTATTTTGATTTATTGTAAAAACTATAAATAATACTGCTAAATAAACTACTACTACATAACATGTCACTGTCAGAACACCCTTTAATTTTCAGTAATTGTCATAACGGCCATGGCAACACATCTTCTATACTAATTGGAAAAGTGTACCTATTACTGTTCAAAAAATATGTTGTTATACATGCAAAACACGTCATTGTCGGAAAACCCTTTAAATTTTTATTGTTTTTATAGGGGCCATAGTAATACACCATTTTTGAAAATTTAAAGGGTCTATCTATTATGATTAAAAAATTAGTCAATGTTTATGCAAATCGCGTCACTATCGGGACACCCTTTAATTTTTACTATTTGTTATAGTGGCCCTAGTAATACACCTCCTGTAAAATCTTCAAGAGTCTACCTATTATCGTTCAAAACTTATGCTATATACGTGCAAATCACGTCACTATCGGAACACCCTTCAATTTTTAGGTGTAATATTCTATACTTGCTTATAACGCGAACATAGTTTAAATTACTGTCTGCAAGTTGTATGTGGTTGCCTCCTATAGCTCAAGAAATAAAGACAGGCAAATAACACGTCACTTTCGGAACACCATATAAGTTAGTATTTGTTGCTATAGTGACCACAATTATACACCTTCTGTGAACATTTCAAGAGTCTACCTATAATGGTTCAAGGGTTCAAGAAATAAACACATATTCGTGAATAACACCTCTTTTGGAACACCCTATAAGTTGTAATATTTGTTGCTATAGCGGCAACAGTTATCATCATCTGTGAAAATTTCAAGAGTCTATTACGGTTCCAGAGATAAAAGGCCCTGACAGACGGACAGACATTGTAGCGAAAACAATAGTGTTTCTTTTTTACCCTTTGGGTACGGAACCCTAAAAATGTACACTATTATGCACAAACAATGGTTAAATATGAATCACATTGAATAAATAACTATGCCTTCATAAATGCTAAGAAATCAATTTACTACTTTTTTCATTAAATGGATGGTTTTGCTTTCGAAATTTTGAACAAATTGAGACGCATCAGCATTACAAACCCTTATAAAATTCAACGAATAGCTAAATTACACGATGAAATTAGTTTCATGAAACTATCTTTTTGATGGCAGAAGGAAAAACAAGAAAGTTCATACGAAAATTGGAAAATTTTCATGGTGTAAGTTACGTATATATACTTTAACTTTTCGATCGGTTTGAAATGTACTAAACGTTTCACTATCATACTCGGTGTTCGATCTGACAAAAATGGCACGTGTGTTCAAAAATTATAAAAGTGTTGTTTGGAATTGTATTTTTGTGACAGACTTTTTGGACAGGCGTGTACGATTTGATTATCTTGATCAGCTGTGATGGAAAACGATTTTGAAAATGAATCGATTTTAAAATGATTTTCTTGTTTTGTATTAAAATTAGTTTTTACAAATTTTTCTTTTTTTAAATATTTTTGTCTAAATTCTAAATTATTGTTTGATTTTTATCTTCTGGTATACTTTTCAAACCCAAATTTTAAGAGATGGGTTGATAAATAATTCTCAAAATCGATCGAAATTCATCACACCCTTTGAAACGATTTTATAATCGATTATAAAATATTTTTTCCATGCGATTGCAAAACCCTTTTATAAAATGTTAATAGTCCAATACTAAGACTGGTTAGTGCCTAAAATGTATTTTTCTTTGCTAAATCGGTGCCATTGGGGTAAACTCCAATAAATATAAATATCTAAATCTTTTAAAATGCATATAAGTGAATGCTAAAAGGATGTTCTTAGGGTTCCGTACACAAGGGTAAGACGCTATTGTTTTCGCTACAATGTCCGTTCGTCTGTTAACGCCTACTATACTAAAACGTATGGGGTGTCCCGATAGAGACGTATTTTTCACGTATATGTTTATTTCTTGAACTGTAGGAGGCATTTACTATATGGTATATTACTACGGCCTCTATAACAAATAGAAAAATTAGAGGGTTTTCAGACAGTGACGTCATTTGCATTTATATGGCCTACCTAACCGTGCCAGTTAAGTCCCGTTCCACACTTGCGATTTTTGTTTTTAAAACATTCTTTAAATTCTCTTTTGCATTTGCATTCGTGTCCATACTTTTATAAATTGTGTTTCTGACGACTGTATAGTCGCAATTTACATTAGACAGAAAAATGGGCAGACAGACGAGATTTGTAGGCAAGGGGTTGAAGAGGTAGAGTGTGTATTTCATGACTAGTGTACTGGACATTTTTTCGTTTCTCTTTTCTGCTTTTCGCTTTTTTCTTTGTTGCTTCACTTTATATTTCTCAAGTCGGCCTCATTTTAATGAGTTTCTAGTAGAATGTGCATGTGCGGAAAATGGAATTTCCACACATTATGTCTGTCTTGTTTATGTCCAATGTAAATTGTTTAAGCAAGAGCAAAAGAGAATTCAAAAAATGTCTGCCCTGTTTCTGTCCTATGTAAATTGCGACATACTTTTATACTGTCATTCTCATGACGAAAAGAACAAACAACAAGATTTATGCACATTCTATTTTCGGATTTATTTACTTTGCATGTGTGTGTGTTTGAAAATCTGTGGTAATTGTTATTTGTTGAGAAATTTTAACCAAGTAGACGCCGCGAAAAGCATAAAAGAGAAACGAAAAAATGTCCAGTACGATAGTCATGAAATACAAACTACGTCCGAATTTATACGATGCCATTTTTTCATGTCTTTTTTAAAGTTGCAGCGAATTTCATGGCACATTTTTACGATTAAATTTTTCATGCAATCAGCTTCAATTTGTTTTTGATATTTTTTTTTTTTATTTCATATTCATAATATTTATTGTTTATGCGTTATTTCAAAAAAAAAAAAAAAAAAAAAATACATGCAATCGTACTGAAATACAAAATAAATAAAAATGAAACAAGCAAATAACGAAATTTTACAAGAAATTATTAAAATGATACCGAAATGTATACATAATTAAACCAAACAATTTCATTTTTTTAAATCAACTCTGAACGAACGAAAATTGCATAAAGCAAGTGTCTCTTCTCAAAATACACGCCATGCCATTTTGTTTACCCCGCTTGCTTCTCTACACCTCTTGCCTACAAACTAAAATTGCATGCAACCAGTTTCATGAAAAATTTCATGGTGTAAGTTGGCTCTACCTCTTCAACCCCTTGCCAACAAATCTCGTCTGTCTGCTCTGTTTCTGTCCTATTGTGTAAGTCCCTGCAACACATGTATTTGTTGTTGGGAGAGGAAATAAAAATAGCACGGGTACGATGTTTCATGTACTTGAAACTCTGCTGCCACCCTCTTTTATTTGTTGTTGTTTGCTCTTTTCGACATAAGAATGACTATAAAAGTATACAGTCGTCAGAAACACAATTTTTAAAGTATGGACACGAATGCAACTTCAAAAGAGAATTTAAAAATTGTTTCAGAAACAAAAATTGCAAGTGTGGAACGGGACAAAGGGGACTTATAACACAAAATACAGTACTACCACACTATTAATTTTTCATTTTGTTTTCGATAACGTTTCTTTATCGTTTCAATATTCAAATTTAGGAACGAAACTACGATAAAAACGACCACGACATAGAAACGACTATTAAAATCAAAACGCCAACTGGAATAGGGCCGAGTAATTGGATATTGCGCTCTAATTTAATAGAAAATCATACTGTTCTAATTGCAGATTTGGTGTTGTTTTTGATAAAGATTAAATTGTTATTATAAGTTATCTTTAATGCCAGAAACATGGTATGAAGTTTTGAATTGTTGCAAACAGAGCCAACAATTAAGGCTTTCAAAATACGTTTACGGTTTTTACTTGAAACTCATTTATTCTAAATTTTATCAAGAATATAGCCAGTGTCTTAAAATAATAATCGTATCATTAGTAAGTACACCACGCCAAAAATACTATTTAAGGTCGGCCAAAATTAAAAAAACTAAAAGAGATACCCTACACATGTAAGCACATTTTTAATACACATTTTCAAGGTCTACTTAAATTTAAAAAATCTTAACATTTAAGTTGAAACTAAACTTTTTAGGACATTTCCAAAAAATTATATACCCGAGGTACTTAACTTTGGGGACTTACCCAAAAGCCACCCTTTACCCTAGTAGCTCTACTCGAGAACACCTCTGCTTTACCTCTGTGAAATTTCATTATGATATCTTTAGTAGTTCATGAGATACCGAATTATGTCCAAAATAAATCGTTTTGTCTCGAGGAGAAGACGAACTAGTCTTTTTTGGGGTCTTGCACATTCTCTGTAGATGGCTCTAGGGTTCGTCCAATACTTTCGATTGGACTCTCACCTTCAGCAGCCACTTTCATATTTCGCACACTATATGCTCGATTTTTTATGCTGTATCTAGCGTAGAGATACTGTCTCCGGGTAAATAAGCTGAAGCATCTGATCAGCTTTCTGCAGTCTGCCACGTAGCTTCGCTCCCTGTTGTGGTTACCGCCATATTTGCGCTTCTATGCCACCATTATATCCTCATAATTATTTCTGCAGCTTGTTGGTAGGCTGTTGAAGACTTCTGCTTTAGATACTTTAAGGGCCAGAATCAGCTCAATGGATTTCTTTTCATAAATGTTTGCTGGCCACCGTCTTGAACTGGAACTTTAAAGATATTAGACGGTAACACCTTCTCTAAATTCTATGTTATTCATTTCATGTATCAATTCGCGTAGCTTTTCGCCAACATTTCTCTCTAAGCCGAACAGTTGTACCTCTACATCAGAGAGTTTTCCGTCAAATTTGTTCGCTTTCGTTTCGATGTCGTTGCGATTACTGAAACTGTTGACAGAAGTTTCTCGCTGTTAATTTCTTAGTTACTATAAAATTTATTTTTGGCGTTTTCAAGTAGCAGTTTATAGATTAATGTATTTTCTCCATCCTAACGGCAAACTCCGCGTTGAAATCTATGCTCCTTGTTGTTCTTTTTCTTCAAATTTATATCTGCCGATGTCCATATAAGGTCTATCGACCTCTTTTGGAGTTAGCAAATCAAGTTTCTCAACTCATTTTTTCATTTAGCAAATACAGTGTATCACAAAAATAAGTCTGCAGCTATTCAAACCAAACACTTCGTTGAATTAAAAGTCTATAAGTTAATTTAAACTAAAAAATTTTATTTAGTTTTGACTAGATTAAGGTCAGTTTTTAATGCATATAAAAAAATAGAAAAAATTCCGTATTTGTTTCATTAGTACAACAAAAGGAAAAAAATTAACTAAATTTACGTCACAAAAGTTAGTATGCAGAATGTATTATATTAGGTGTGATCCCGTACTCAACTTGGGATCCCGCGGGATCCCAATTATACCGAAAACTGTTCGCGTACTGCAAGATTGGGTAAAAGAGAGTAATTTTGAGAGAGAGTATTCTTCTTCTTCATGCACCAAACAGCCCAAACTTTTTCTTCGGGTTGAATGTGTAAATGCAAAACAATCAGCTGTTTGAAAGTAAACAATAGAAAATTAAAAAAATTTGTATGTTCATATGCTCACAAAAGTGCACAAAATCTGTTATTTGAGTTTTATCATAAAAGATTAATAAATTAAACTTCTAAAATATGTTGGGAATTCCGAGTACATTTAAAATATTTGTGTTTTTAAGTTTTACTATTTACGAATGCATACAAAACACTTTGACATAATGTTTTGGTATATAAAGTTGGATTTTTGTGTATCCGTACTTTCGGGCTTTTTTGTCTCTAAGAGAGTTTATTTTTTCTCATTTTACCGAACTTTTCACAAAAAGTACGGTATCGCACCTATTTTAGCTTATGATAGAAACGCTTGCACTCTGTACATTATATTTTTAAATTGGTATTTTGTAGAATAATTCTTGTTTTTTGTTACATGCTGAAGACGGAATTGTATTGAAACCACCAAGAGGAGTTTTTAGTTGTTTTGTGTTATACAAAAGCCATTCTTTAACTATTAGAGCTATATATTTCGGGTCACTATCCTGTTGAAATATAAGGGTGTCTGCTAACCCTAACTGCGAAGCACTTTAAAAATTACTATTAAAAAGATTGCGGTATAAATATTTGTCCATGTTTCCATCGATAAAAACAAGTTTTCCCACTCCTGATTAAGACAAGCATTCCCAAAATTATACCTAACCACCTATGATTAACAATACCGGTCGTGTTTTTTAATTCGACACCGGAAATTGGCTTTAGCCACTCTTTAACACGTCAAACTGATCCGTAAATGATTGTTTTAGTCTCGTCAGACAAAATATAGTATTTCAGAACGTTTTCGATTGATTTATACGCCCATGTTCTGAAGAACGCATATCGCTTAAAATTTGCGTTTTCGATTTGAAAACGCCAAACAGGTGTTCTGGCAAACGAAAACGCTAGAAATCTGGCGTTTTCAAACCGTTAGTGTATGCTGAAGCGATCTGGTCATTTTTATTTATTGATTTTTTTATTTATTTTATTTATTTTTATGTAAAATTGAAATTTAATATGTTCTGTTTTTAATTGAAGAAAAACTTTTAACATTTTTTCACAATTTTAATTAAAAATATGCAATTTTAAATTTTGCTTTGTTTTTGTCAATTGTCGGTATCATTTGTTTATTTATAAACTGGCGATTTATTACCTCTTCTCTTGCTTGTAGCTTTTTTAAAGCCAATAGAGCAAGTAAATACGCTGTAGGCATTTTAATTTTGATTGGTAGTTTATTAAATACTTTCAATAAAAAATTTTTGTTTTAAGCAAAACGCCAGCAAATCGATTCGTTTTCAGAACATGCTTAAATGCGTTTTGCGTTTAAAAAAACGAATTGCGATTTGAAAACGCAGCGTTTTCAGAACATGGGCGATATTCTTTTTTATATACTGTTTGACGATTTATATACTGTGTAACGAAATCCACCATCTTTTGCTGGGTCTCTGTGCTTATAAATGGGTTTTGTCTAATACTTTGTATAACAAGCGAACTTCGTTTTTAATACCCGCTTGCATTTTTGGATCTGCTTTAAACTTTCGTACTATTTCATACTGGTTTCTTGATTAGTAAACACTTTGGGGCGACCCAAACAAGTTTTATTTTTGTTAAATCTTCAGAATTGGACTTTTCTATAACATTTTTCATAGTTGCACTACTTTTGTTCACAATGTTAGCTAATTTTCTCTGTGAGTTATTTTCTTTGTACAATTTTATATTTTCGTCCTTTAAATCCTTGGATAGATCCTTTCCTCGTGATGCCATTATAATCAAAATTAATTTTAATTACTTAATAAGATTTTTTTAGGTTTTTTCACTTATTTGGATTGGTTTTAATCTATAAAAATATAATCTTTCTTCTTAAATGTTACAGTCAAACTAATAAATGATCGTTGCATACTTTAGTGATCATGAATTTGACGGTTTCTCGGAAAATTATTTAAATAAAATAACGGGATCAGTCGTAATAGATATAAATTTTATCTATATCTAGACAGTACCAAGTTAAATTATGTATAAAAAAATTTAAATAAATTGAAAGCAAAATAGGAAAAATTGATTTAATGAAAGGTATAAAGTGCATACTTATTAAAGTGATACACTGTATGTTTTTAATAGGTAATTTGAATTTATTGGTTCTATTTTAAATATCCTGCTTTAAAACCGTCTGGAAAATTTGTAAGAAAAGCACTATTTTTTAGTGTTTTCTATACAAATTTTTTTAAAACCGCACATAAATTTTAAATTTAATTAAATTTAAATTATGATTATAAATAAATAAAAAAATTTAGAAATTTTAAAATTATATGAAAATAATACAGTCGTGAAGTTTCTTAGAGTCGATAATCAAAGCGCGCGCTTCATTGTCATTATCCCTTAGGGGATCAGGGCAATCAAGCCGTCCCTTGTTTCTCTGCCTTCGTTTGATTTACATATGTCTCACTCTAGCATTGACTGATTGATCTACCTGTAATAGCTGTACTTCGGTAAAGAGTGTTTGCATCAGCCATTTGCATTTGCTTAATTTTCGTCTATAACCTAAAAAGCGATTTTAATTAAAATTCGTATATTCGTAAGCACCATAGAAAACTCAAATTATCATAAATTTTAAATTTTAAATGAAATGTATTCATATTGGTGGAGCACTGTACAAAACTCAAATAGTTATGTATGTACATATATTGGTCGAGCACTGTACAATACTCAAATAGTTATGTATAAGAATCTGAAACTGAAGATCAGACGGTTGAACCTGAAGTTCTGGCTTCCTATGCAAAGGTATAGATAGGTTGGCTACAGATCCTGGAGTAGGCGAATACTGAAATAATTTTTAAATCAGAAGTCGTATATTAGTGGAACACCATAAAAAACTCAAAACGTTATATGTATATTGTTTGTGACATTTACCATGGAAATATAAGATTTTTCGGCTTGTCCACGTTTTGAGATCTTTATGATTCTTTGTATACAAAAAAATTATGATATATATGTATCTGATTAGAAAGTTGTTAATTTTTAAATATTTCTTTGGAAACATCAGTGTTTAAGAAAACAAAAATATAATTTAGAAAAATCTTAAGAATTTTCGAACCATAAAAGTACAACAGAAGAGGATCGTTGAACAAATTATAAATTTTTAATCAAGAGAGCTAATGAATTTCTATATCTTTAGTTTGTTTTGTTGCAAGACTAACAATGTACTTAACCTGTGTTTGCATCTATGCATCTTGACATTCAATGTACACATGAGCACTTGCTGCAGTATTTGATTCATACGTTCAAAGATCGTTAAAAATTTCTATGTGGTAAGTTTTGTTTTATAAGAAAATTTTAATATTTTTATTTCTTTTGCAGGGTTATATTAGTTAAGAAATATATTATTAAATTAATAAAAAAAATACCTAAAAACCATATTCTCCGTGTTTATTAATTCATAGCCAGTTGAAACTTCTATAAAGGGAAAGCTAATTGAAAAGATCTTGGGCTTGGAAAGTAAAATGACGTGATTTCTATTTACAGGACAACAAGAAAAGTGATTATGTTTTCAAATCGAAAAATTTACTCGAATTCGGTTCATTAAACAGTGGAGATAAAGCACTGCAAGAGCACAAAAAAACGAAGCTCATGAGACACTCTTGCAAAAAACGAAGCTCATAATATTTAATTAAATTCATGTCTGTTAATTGCACACGAGTAACGATGAGTAGACAATAATGAACAGAAACTTTCAACTGACATCAACTTAACGGCGGAAGAGGTTAATACAATGAGTACTTTGTTGACAAATATTAAATCAGTAAAGGAAACACTTAAACCAAACAACTTTGTTCTCCAATTTACTTTATTATACCCTTCATATTTTTATGTTGTTGTATTTTGTTTTATTTTTGCTGCCATTCAACACAAAAATTAAATCAAAACAAAGAAACCAATTCCTAGTATCAAACTCCTCAAAGTATAACGTGTGACGGATCTTATGTGCCCCAGACTTTCCGCCTTATTCAAAAGTTCTACGCAACTACTAAACAAAACACACTGAGTGTTTCGAACATGAGACGAGTAAACACGACGCTCACTAGCATAGTTGGGGGTAATTCACTAATTTTACACTTCATAATTAAGGGCAAGATTCTTTACCTGCACGATCGTACGATTCAGTCACAAAAAAATCTGACAGAATTCTGTTCTTCTCAAAAAATCGTTTGAAACTAGAGATGTAGGTGATACACTATCCTACAAAAAAAGATTTTGCAACTATGATCGCATGAAAAAATATATTTTATGAATTTTTTCAAAAGATTTATCAAATCGTACAGATCTGTGAAAAAGTCTGTCACACGCATACATATGTACTTTTATAATACACACTACCATACTCTTTTAGAACACATGCTACATACATGTATGTACATGATTTAAATGCGGTAGCACAAATGTATACAGACTGTATTGGTTTTAAGTCTGCCTAACTATAACAGAAGATAATCCAATCCTCACACCTATTTTCCTATCCTCATATGTACATATAGTGGATCCTCTTTGACAGTGGCTTAACATTAATATGTATTAGAGGCCTGCACAAATCCATTTGAACACACAATCAAGACATGGCATACTTTTTAAAAGGTATACTAAAGTAAAGCCGCGACCAACAAATACTGTTAAATATTGTAGAAATAAAAAACAAATACTTCCTTGTGTCTTGATATTTCAAGACATTTTTAGAGTAAATTGTAGCATTACAACCCCATGTTTATTAGACGATAGTTAAAGAAACACACAAGAGCACTAACACACAAACACTTAATAAATTTGTTTTTGTTTTGTGCATATTGTTTGGTAGTTTTGTTGAATAAAATTCCATTTAGCATTTCAATGTTACTTTACTTTTATATATGTATGTATGTATTTTGCAACTTAACCTATATGGTAAAGAAAATTGCGTTTGTTGTAAATGCCACCAATTAATTACGTCAAAATTATTTTAAATAGAATGTTTAAATTTTGATACATTTGTATTTCTTCTGTAATTTTATCTTCGGTATTTAAGTTTGACTCTCTTCAAACATTTTTATTACTTACTGCCCTATTTTAAACCACATTTTATTACGCGTGAAAACGGATAATAATTGTGGTTTTAAGAAATCTGTTTTATAAAAAGTATTTGGGAATTTTCCTAGATAAAAAACCGGTAAAAAAATATTCATAAGTACAGGGTGGCCCAAAAAAGACTGATGTGCAGAAACGCGTCAAAATCATTGAATTTTTTTATTCTTCTGGAAGGTCAATTATTACAACTCAACGAAATTATCGTCGTCATTTTAATGTCCGAACAGCACCCAGTGACAACATGATTAGGAACTTAGTCTCCCGTTTTGAAGAACATAGAAGAGTGTCAGATCTTCCAGGAAGAGGAAGAGGTCGATCTGTGCGCAATGAAGCAGTTGTGGAGGCTGTACGGCAGAGTGTAAACGAAGATCCATCTGTCTCCACTCGTCGTCTTTCTGCTCAATTGGGAATCTCCAGAACATCCCTGCAAAGAATTTTGAAGCGGGATCTTAAAATGTTTCCGTATAAAATTCAAATGGTACAGCAACTGCTCTCCCAAGATCATCAGGCACGCCTGCAATATGCTATTTGTTTTAGTCAAATAGCCAGAGAAAATGATAACTTTTTAAACAATCTTATAATGAGCGATGAAGCTCATTTCCACTTAAATGGCTATGTTAACAAACAAAATTGTAGATTTTGGGGCACTCACAATCCTAGGGCATTACATCAGCGTGAATTACACCCCGCCAGATGTACTGTTTGTCCATATTTTTTCGAGATGTGGATGGTCAACCAGAAACGGTTAACGGGGCTCTGTATAGGACTATGATAGAACATTTTTTGCGTCCAAGTTATTTTTAATCCTTCAGTCTTTTTTGGACCACCCTATAGTATTGAAATAAAATAATGGGTAAAAACTTTTAGTTGAACATTGAAAAGGAAAACGTTTTATACAAAGTGGCTAAGAGATAATTTTAAATGTGATGTAAAAAGGGTAATGGTAAAGTTGTACAAAATCTGTTAAAATACACAAATTTAGGAATGTTAAAAAAGGTAAGAGAATACTTATGTATAAATAGTACTGCAATAAAATAATATAGACGTTTTAAACTGAACATTGAGAATGTGTTATCAAAAAACAGTAAAATATACATAAATAGTTATTGAACACTATTCTTCAATAGAACAATTGTATATCTGCACAATTAAGTATTTTCAATAAAAAAAAACAATGTTTGAATTATTGACTAATGGCGTTTTCTTTTCTGAAAAAATATTTTGCCTTATTAATAAGTAATACTTTTTATGGATTACCCAGCCCTTGAAAAATGTGACCTTTTTATGATTTCAAAAGAACACAAAAGCAAACTGATTTTACATTTAACATTTATGCTTATGTGACATATAAAATAAAATTTTTATTCACATAAAAATTTTAATCAAAATAAAATTCTTGCTTTCAATAAAAAAAAAATATTTACAAAAAAGGGTAATATCTCACCCTGAATAAAATTTGAGTGTGAAAAATAGCATATTTCCTGGTTTTGGTGCGACATATTTAGAAAAGAACATGATTTTTAATCACACTCTGATATTTTTTATAGAAAAGAACACGAAAATTTGTCAGAAAAGAAAACGCCATAATATAAATTACCCTAAAATTTAAGTTTTAAAATTTGTACTTAAAATTTAGTTTTATTTTTAATAACTTTATCGCATTGACCTGTACAAATCATCCAACCGTTCATATGATACACACATAAAAACAACAGAAGCATTTAAAAAAGAAACAAATTACAAGTGAAGATGATGGTCTTCAGTTGTATTTTTTCAAATACTTGGAGTATTTGCTTTTTATTTTTACTGACACACAAGGCTTTATTACGAACAAATACTGTCTTTGTCAGTACATATTTAAAAATTTTCACATACACGAACTTCTCTATTTACTTCGTGCTACGAACAATAATGACAGTATTTTATGTTGTTGTAATGCAAGGAATATGTGAACAAACCATTTAAACATGAGGGTGTGTTTGATGTTTAAATACATTTGTGCAGGCCTCTAATATGTATTAATATACAGTTTGTCAAGTAAATGTTTTCGAAACTAAAAAAATAAATAATTTTTCTTTTTAATGACGATTATCAACAACAAATTTATTTTCTTGCCTTTTGTTTTTGTAAATCCCGTTAGGTTGCTTGTTTGCGACAACATGACGCCTAAAATATAGATTACATAGATGGCCAACTCTCCAAATGTCAAAAACCTGGCTATAAACGTCTTCACATTTATGGGTATGGTGTGAATTCAACACACATACGGGAGTAAAATTTTTCCTCACATTTATACTCTATTACGCGATATGTCGTTGCACTTTTCAAATGTGTAAATATTTAAAATTTTTTAACTCAAAATTTATTCACAATTTATTATTTTTTCAAGTTTTTAACAAAAAATTAATTTAATTTTGTTGACATTTGTTAGGTGAAATTTATTTCTTCACAGTATTGTATTTTTTTTTTGTCCTTTAGGGGATGAAAATTTTCATTACAGAATAATAAATAATTAAAATTAGTATTCAATCCAACGTTTTTCGCACAAATATATTAGCAAAAAATACAAAATTCTTATTATTAATTAAAAACAAAAGAAATATTTAATTTCTTCATTGAAAAAAATATAGTTTTTTTACAAAACACTTTATACAACTATGTGCAGTTTAGGTACTGTGGGGAATTTTTTTTTAAAAACCAACACATATACAAATTTTTCTACCAATACATTCCTATACTTAGGTTTTTTGACAAGAGACTTGGGTTTTTGACGTTTCAGTTGACTATGTGTTATCTATGGCCTAAAATTCTTTAAATATTTGTACACATTACGACAAAAACAACAACAAAGTAATTATACCTGCTTTACAAGATGTCAAGAAAGTGTTTTCGTAACAGTGGAATATAAAAAATATCCGTTAGTTTTTTGTGTAGTTGGTGCATGTAAGTTAGTTTCTATGTTTTTATTAGAGTTTATTAATAAAATACTTCATTTTTATGAACAAATTGGTTGCCAAAATTCTTGTTAAAAAATGGCAAGTAGATGAATTAGGAAAAATGTTATTCATTTGGTGTGTTTCAATGATTATAAAGTCAAATCCTCTAAAGAAATTGGTAGAATAGAATGTTCTACCTCGGCCTCAGGACAGTTTCCAACATTATTACCTGCTCTAAAAATAAAGAAAGACTGTTATCAAGACGTATACCAAGCATACCAAAAAAGGTGTCAAAGTAAATTGAAAGTAAAATACTGAAAACTATTCATGTTAAACATCATTCAAGCACTTTATAAGTAGTTCCAATTAGTTATGACTGTGGAGTATATATCTCACATGGAAGTGGTCGAAACGTGCTGTAAACACATAGTATTTCCTTTAAAAATGATAGAAATAAAACCTACGATATCAGTGCAAAACAATGAGAAGCAATATCAATCTGGTAATAAACACATTTCTTGTCCTCCGGAGAACTGGGATGACGTAATTTTTTGTAGCGAGACGAATCTGATGCTTTACTATCATAATGGACCAAACAAATGTTGTAACAAGCTTCTGGCAGCACTAGAAAATAAAAATACAATACCCACAGCGACGTTTAGAAAGATGTGTATTATAGTATCGGATGTTGTACCAAACAAAAGAGTTGGAAATATCAGGATTTTAGACGATGTAATGACAAAGGGAATTTATATTAATATTTTAAAGTTCGAATCAAGTCCCACTCCTCTAAAATTGTATTCCGTTGGCGAGAAAAAATAGGTCAAGTTTGAATACAAGCTTTATAATTATAATCAACCATATCACAAATCGTATCCCTGTAGGAAAGGATTGGTACATAAGTGCAGAGAAATTATGGATACTTAAGCACAAAGTCGAGACTTAAAACATATTAAAAAATTGTGGATCCACTTATAGGAACCGGCTGTAAAAAACTAAAGTACAAAAAATAATGATTTATAAAGAAAAAATGGGATAAAATACCCCAGGAATATAATATATTCAAGCTATAGTGAATTATTTCTAGAAGTTTACAAGCTATAATTAATGCTCAAAGTATGAGCTGCAAAATAATATATTTTAGGTAATTAACCAGGCAAATATATGAAAGCTCGCAAATTTTGAAAACATTATTTGACAAAGTTAATCCATTCGCCAAGAAATACCTGTTTCTTTTTAAGTTTTTTTTTCCTATTATTGAAAACATTTACTTGACAAACTGTATATTATATTTTATGTAGTTTAATTCTAATAATTATTATTCCAAAAATACCTATTAACCTTATATCTGTGCAAAAAAATTGATTCACAATTACGCAGTAAGTACAACTTAAAGTAATAATAGGACTTGTGGTTGGTAGCGTTATTTATTTAACGTTACAACTTGCAACTTTTTTTGTTTGGAGGTTGTAGACGCGAAAATGCATAATTCATTTTATATTACATTTTATCCTAATATATTATATAAATTTTGAACAAACATTAAAAAATTAAAAACAGTTTTGTGTCATGTGCTCAATATTGCACAAATAATTAATAAACCAAAATCTACTGTGTTAAACAGGAAAAGAAAAATATTTTATAACACGGACGAGCTTTTGTTACTACGTCAAGAGAAGACCTCCGAAACTTGCGCGAAGCCGAAAATTAGGGAAGCAGACTATTCCGAAACCGTAAGAAAAGTTTTGAGGAAGCACGACTGCAATATGCGGGCAACTAGGAAAAAAACTTTCTTAAGTAATCTGAATAAGCTTAAGCAATTTGAAGCAAAGTAATATTTACTGTTTACGGTCACGCAGAATATATATGGAGAAACCAAAATACAGAGCTGTTTAAACATAATTTGATTTATATAATTCAAGTCTAGAATACAACTGTAGTGTTCCACTTAAAATCTGGTTCGCTTTTTACTTGATAATTCTATTTCAACAAAGTGTATGTGAAAATTAAATATGTAAGTTAATACAAATTGTTATAAACTCGTTAAATATAAATTGCTTATTGGGATTTTAAGTTTCAGCTCGTTTCTTCCGTTTAACAAGTTCTTTATAAAAAAACATTTATTTTATTTTAATATATAGTAAAATGTCAATGACTTAAGAAAATTATTATAAAAAGCTTACATAAATACGCCTGAAAAGGACTTTAGAATACAGTCACTCAAACAACTGTCCCAGGGTTTGGCTTATGCTCACAAATATGAGTACAACAACAAAACTGTTGTCTCAATTGTTCTCATTTTCGCACGGTTTGTTTGTTGCACTTTTATTTACAACTGCAATTCCATAAAATTGTTGTAATATATACCGTTATCAAAATTTGGCAAAACCAGCGAAATTGGTCATTGGGACAGTTTTTTGTGTTTAATTACTTGTAGTATCTATTCATGTTGTTTCTTAACAAAAGTTTTCGGAAGTTAAATTTTCTTTTAAAAGTAACGATTTTGTAGTTGTAGGACTAATTTAAAGTTGTTTTATTTTTTTATTACTTCTCATCGTTTTTTTAAGTTAAATATGGTTCCCCCACTGGTATTGTCCAAAAAATAATCAAATTCAAGAATTTGTAATCCAAGATAAAATTTCCCGACATTTCCAAAACCGACGTAGGTAAAGAAGTTGCCAAATTTACCAGCTCCATCAAGAGGAGACAGAAAAAAATTTTATCTCCGACCACTGAACGGCATATTGTACGAGATATTCGGCAACAGAGTATAGAAAAGGCAGTACAAATACAAAAGCAGCTTCCGGAATCTGAAAATATTACCGTTTCTGTAGAAATAGTCAGATATACGCTGTGGTCAGCTGGCTTAAAAGAAAGTATCAAAGTGAAAAAGACATTGCTCACCAAAAGACATCAAAAACTGCGCTTAGGCTTTGCAAAAAAATTTGCCTCAAGGACGGCAGAAGACTGGGAAAAAGTGATATTGTCAGATGAGAGCAAAATTAATCGTCTTGTATCGGATAGTAGGGAATGGTGTTGGCGAAAGCCACGAAGAATATTGCAAGCAATAGATGTCAGACCAACTTTAAAGTTTGGCGGCAGATTCGTAATGGTATGGTGTTGTATGATGGCTAAGGAAGTTGGAACAGTCAATAGAATATTGGGAATGATGACTGCGCAATCCTACATCGATATTTTAGGGTCCAATCTGCCAGCCACTTCCGAAAAAATCGCATTGCAGACGGCCCATGTCGTCTTCCAACATGACAATGACCCCAAATACACTATCAAACTAACGCAAAAATGGCTTAACGACAAAGGTTACAAAGTCCTTGATTGGCCGCCCCAGTCACCGAAACTTAAGCCCATCGAACCTCTCTGTGGAGTTCTAAAAAGAGGTGTTGTAGGTAACCCTGGAAATCTAGTAGAATTTTGAAGAAATGTGGGAGCGTGGGATGATATTGACCCAAACGACTGCAAAAAATTGGTGGAATGTATGCTTCGCCGTATAGAAGCCGTTATTAATGCGAAAGGAGGATATACAAAATATTAAGCGTTAAAAAAATTAGTTACTAATGTAAAGTCAATAAACTGTCCCAATGGACTAATAACACAAATTTTAATTATTTTTGTAAACTTTGCATATTACAACAAATTTATAGAATTGCAGTTGTAAATAAAAGTGCAATAAAAAAGCCGTGCAAAAATGAGAGTAACTAAGACAACAGTTTTGTTGTTGTGCTCATACACTGGGACAGTTGTTTGAATGACTCTATATTGAAAGATGCTGTCTTAACAATTTTAGAAAATCAAAACTGCACCCTTGCGAAAATATCTGCATGATTACATGATACTGAAACAATATTGTATTAACTCTTGTACAGAAAAGCTTATTTATATCAATATTTTTTTATAAGCTTTACATAATTGTAGAAAAAACTTTACAAATAATGCACATACATACATATCTAAAAAAGAAACGTGTCTAATTTCCACAAAATTGTTCAACTAAAGCATAATGAAGAGTAATGGAGCACATAAACCAGGGGGGTTACTCTCTATTGCGATGCGTAAGTAATTGCGATTCGAAAGCTCAATGCGATAAGAGGGCATATCAGTACTCTATGACTTTCGCAACACCTTTCGCAAAATTTTTGAAAAAGTGGCAATATTAACAGTTTAAAATATGTAAACAAAAGTTAAGCCGGTTGAATTTATATATAAATATTGATGGATTATGTTTTAGACATAAATTGACTTGAAACGAGTTGCAAGCAGATAGGTTTCCATAAATAAACGCTGGTACAATAAATCTGTTATAGAATTTTTTTTTTCAAATTATTATAACTTTTTCCGTTACTGAAAGTTCTACAGGGAATCCACACAAATAGTATCATATTTTACATTAATAATAGCATAATAACTATATACATTTTTTAACCAGATATATCCCTTACAGGATCTCCATCAGAATATTTTAATATTGTGTGCTACATTTTCCTTCTGGCTTGTTAGGCATTAACTCGCGGCAACCGTTTCATGGCCAAATCACTATCTACTAAAATTAAATACTGTCGTTGTTTTATTCGTAACTATTTGGCTTTGATTTCCCCAAAAATAACAATTTAGATATCAATTAAAACACATTTTTAAAGTAATTACATTATATTTTGACAATATGTATGTATATATCGCACTTGATTAACAAGAGGGTATTAACTCAAAATTTTAAAATTTTCAGTAGAGGTAAAAAACTGTGATTACATTTTAAGATAATGTAAAAATCCGAACATATTATAGTAAGCAAATTCCATTTAATAATATATTTACACTGTTTTTCTTTTCAATTTTTTGCAATTATTGCTAAATAAAAATAATAACTTTTTGTTGATATAAATGTATTCAAGACCTTTTTGGTGATGTAAAGGTACTCTAGGCACTATCACGAAAATAGTCTCATATGCGGGTTTCGAGATGAAAGAGTAATCAGAATACGTTAAAATTTTTACAGTAGATGGATATTGATGTTGTTGGTTGATTTCTTGCAAAAAGTTAAAATTTAAAAATTTTGAGTAAATACCCTCTTGTTGATCAAGTGCGATATGTATGTATGCATGTGTGTGTTTTTATTTCATGTAAGTTTAAACCACAGTCGTAAAGTAACTCTGGGTTGGGGAACATGTGCCGTCCTTGTTGCTCGGCTTTCGAGTCGTTTACGTCTCACTCATACTGGCTGATTGGCTTCCACGAATAGCTGTACTGTTGTACTGTATTGGCGGTTGTTTTAATCAGCCACGTGTAATCGTTTTGGTTATCGTGTATAACCTATTAATTTTAATTAAATAAGTCTGACATTGGAGGCGCACCATTTAAAAAAACTCAATTTTTCACTGGAGGGGAACCGTTAAACTCTTTCACTTTTTCACTGGAGGAGAACCATTAAACTCAAGTTTTTATCACTGGAGGAGCATCTTAAACTCTTATTAATTTTACCTAGCTGAATTTGGAGTCTCACTTCCTATACGAAGGTATAGGTCGCGCTGCAGATTTTGGAGGAAGCTAAGGCAATCACACCCTGGAGTTTTGGTCTCGTACCTTTGCCATTTACAAATTTTTTTGGATATAAACAAAAAAATAAAACTGGAGTGGCCTACACTCAACTTTACCATATCAAATGGAAACAGATATTTTTATGGATATATTACATAAAAAATAAAAGTTCAAAGTATATTTGAATCGAAAAATTAATTATTTTTCGTTTGGGGTGTTAGGTAAACTACCCATTGACCCTTCCCGATTATGGCCAAAATTTATACAGCTCTTCATCTCCATAAACCAAAGGCACATACTGAATTTCATTTTGATAGAGCATTCACAAAATTTGGGAGTAAGTAAACTACCCCTTTCCCCTTCCCGATTATGCCCAAAATTTATGTAACTCTTTATCTCCATAAACCAAAGGTACATACTAAATTTCGTTTTAATATGTCATACGGTATTACCTGTAGAGCGTTCACAAAATTTGGTGGTCAGGAAACTATCCCTTGCTCCCTCCCGATTATGCCCAAAAACTATACAGCTCTTCATCTCCATATACCAAATGCACATACTAAATTTCATTTTGATATGTCAAACGGTATGACCTGTACAAACTCCACAAAAATAGTGGCATACACACCCACCCACCCACAGACATCATCGCGAAAATAGTCAAAATGGATTCAGGAGACCTCAAAACGTATAAATCCGTCAAAATCCCGACCTCGAGTTTTTTCATGATTACTATACTTTACCATATACTACGTATGGTAAAGTAAAAAAAAATAAGTTTAAACCACAAACGTGGCCGCTTAAACTAGCAAATAATATAAGTTAATTGTTATCTTAAAAATTAAGATTATGGATGACAAAATCTCTGATCTTCGAACCTGCTCTAAGCGAAATTAAGCTTATCCTCAAGTTGTATTGTAGTTTGATTGCTACATATTACGTTGGGATGTGATGAGTCTGAGTAAATAAATAAGTATAAATAATCTCAAACCACAATTTTATAGTATGTAATATAAAATTATAACAAATGTATTTTTGTTTCAATACAGCATTTATATGTAAAAAATAATCAGTATAAGCTAATAGTTAAGTACAATAGCCCTGATCGAAACAATAACAATAATATTTTCACAAAGTTATGGATAGTGATTACGTCGACCCAAGGATATTTATAAGTAACTGTGACAGTGAGCCAGGTCAAATGATATTTGTTAAAAATGGTGACAATATAAGTGATCCAAGAATATCCATAAGAAATTCCGAAGGTCCAACAGTGTCCAGGAATGTTTCATACCACGCACAAATATCAAGGAGTGCATCCGTAAGCAATGAAATACCTATAAAATTGATAAGATTGGAAAATTTTGGAGAGGAAATTGTTCCTTTGCACAGAAAACCCACTGCTAAATTTAAGCAAATGAATCACAAAAAGCATACTTGCACAGACGTTCACTGTTTGATAATATTTATATGTTTTATAATTGCTTGGGTATATATAGCAGGTTATGCATTTTCTCAAGGAGATCTAAATAATGTATTGATTCCAACAGACTCCAAAAATGCTAAATGCGGTTTAGATTCTGGAGTTCGCAATAAGAAAATGCTCTTTTTCTTTAATTTAGATAAATGCCTCGATCCAATGACACCAATAACAGGCTGCGACACAAAACAGATATGTGTGGAGTCGTGTCCCCAAAACTCTTTTGTATGGCGAGAAGACAAAGTCGGTAAAGCCGCTAACTTAACGTTTTTAAAAGAAAATCTTATTTGCGACACTGTTGTAGACAAACGAAATTTAAAAAGTTTGGTAGATGTCGAAAAGGCTATTGAGAACGATTTTTGCAGTGGATGGTATTTAAAAAGCAAATCAATATTTAATCACTGCGTGTGGGATTTTTCTGAAAATGTTTGTAATATGTTACCTAAAATGTTGACAGGTCGTCAACGGAGATCAAATTTGCATCCTTCGAACTTTATCGATATTACTCCGTTTCAAACTAAGTTTGCTGAATTTTTAGACCGTACGAAATCACTATGTGCAAAACAAAGAGGCAATTCCACATCAATGCCGCACATAGCTGCCGTAGAAGGAAAATTCAAACAATCCTATTCGAATTTTAACCGAATAATTGCCGCCATTATCTCGAAATTTAATTATAATAGTAAAGAACAATTAGCCGAACATATAGCTGCTGATTTAAAAAATTCTTGGAAAGTTTTAATATTTGCCTTTGTTATACACCTTTGTTCGGTTCTATTATTTATAACACTTTTACGTTGGTTAGCCGCACCCCTGGTATGGATTTCAATAGTTGGTGTTGTTACAGGTCTGACTTTTTCCTTCGCTTATAGTTTTAAGCAGTACCGCTTTTGGAGCGAAGAACCTCATGTACCACATCATGCAACGCATCTGCTCGCGAAAGTTCAAAACATCTTTGAAACTGGCGATGTTTGGCTTTACATAACAATTGTTATAGGTGCAGTTCTCATAATTATAGTATTAATAGTACTTGTGATACGAAAGCGCATTAAAATTGCTGTGGCTATTATTAAAGAAGCCAGCAAAGCGATTATGAATATAAAATCATCAATATTTTTTCCAATATTTCCTGGAATGCTTTATATTTTTGTAGCTACATTATCCATAATAATTATGCTGTACCTCAGCTCCATTGGAGAATTTTCCTTTATTATGGTCCGTCGCAACGATAAAAACGGTATTACTATAGAAAAATGCATTTGTACTGGACCTGTGCCCAAACCGTATTCTTTGGGTGACACCTGTAATCCTGCATTGTTTGAAGAATTCTGTCACATTGAGAACGATGTATCAAAATCCTGTATTCAAACTTCCTGCAGTTTTAATGAGATTGTAAAAAGTCAAAAGACGCAATGGTTTATGTTATTCAATATTTTTGGTTTTCTATGGGTTACGTTTTTTATATCGGCTTATGAAGACATGGTTTTAGCCTGTACATTCTCGATATGGTATTGGACTTTTACTAAGAAAAATTTACCAAATTTGCCGCTGCTTAAGGCAATGTGGATAACAACCGTTTATCATATGGGAACTTTGGCCTTTGGATCATTAATTTTGTCTATATGTCGTTTGATACGATATATTTTAGAACTAATTGAAAAAAGGGCAAAAATGTACAATAATACAATAACACGCGCCATAATTTGTTGTATGCAATGTTTTTTTTGGTTGCTCGAAAACTTTCTTCGATTTCTTAACAAAAATGCTTACATAACGTGTGCCATACATAGTAGTAGTTTTTGCGAAAGCTCAAGAAAAGCCTTCAATCTCATCACTCAAAATATTTTACGCGTTTACGCTGTTGACAAAGTTTCTGATTTCCTTTTCTTCTTATCAAAGCTTCTTGTTACAGGATGCACCTCATATGTAACGTTTTTCTTCCTAAAAACGTATCCAACTATAATACCTGTACATTACCCAATCGTTCCTGTTGCACTGGTGGCGGTTGTTGCCTATATTATGGCTCATTTTATATTTAGCACATATTCAATGGCCGTCGATACTTTATTCTTTTGTTTCTTGGAAGATTCGACAGAAAATGATGGTTCTGTGGAAAATCCGTTTTATATGTCAAAAGAATTAAAAAAACTGTTGGGAAAATCAAAAACTAAAAGAAAACAGTCTGAAAAATAAACACCTTAAAGCGCGAGCATCTTTGCAAAACGTAATGTATCGTTAAACGTAAATATAATTAGTTTATATAACTATTAGTTTTAAGCTTATGTTAAAAAGTTATCGCACTTGATCAACAAGACGGTATTAACTCAAAATGTTTAAATTTTCACTTTTTTTAAGATATCAACTAACAACATCAATATCTATCTACTGTAAAAATTTCAACGTATTCTGATTACTCTTTCATCTCGAAACCCACATATGAGACTATTTTCGTGATAGTGCCTTGAGTACCTTTACATCACCAAAAAGGTATTATTTTTAGTAAATACCAAAGCTAAAACAGAAATACATCGTATATTTTCATAAAAACGGTATTATTTTGATAATAATAATATGTTCGGATTTTTAAATTATCTTAAAATGTTACCACAAACAGTTTTTTACCTCTACTGAAAATTTTAAATTTTTGAGTTAATAACCTCTTGTTGATCAAGTGCGATATGTATGTACATAATACATGCATACATAACTGAATAAATCAAAAAAGCACATACAACAGTACTTAAACTATTCATTTGTATTATTTTAGCATAAGTAATTGATAGTTTACAACAGATTTTACAATTCGTGTAGGAATATATGTACATATTTTTTGCAAGGCGAATCCATAACACTTTGTGTCAATGGTAAATATCCCTTTGCTTAAAATGTCAAACTCTATACCTATAACATTTTTTTCTTTTATAATTATTATGTAAGAAATATGGAGTTTGACACTTCGAGCTAGTGTTTCACATTTCTCACCCTTTTCAATTTCTCGAGAAAAGAAAACATACATACATACATAAGTACATGTGTATGTACATTTTTTTCTCGAGATTTCCTGAGAAAATAATATAAGTTAATAAAGTTAATATTTATTGAGCCTTTTTTTACAGTAAAAGAATTTTTTTTTCTAAATAAGAAATAAAAAAAGATTACTTAAGACCAGAGTAGGTATTTTTCTCTTCTTTCATTTTCCATATTCATGAAGAAACTGTTGATTTCCTTTTTGTTTTCTTTACTGTCCACGAAAGAAATTTTGTATTGCGTTTGTTTATTCACTGCACACAAATAAGTTTCACACACACATTTTTCATATTCATGGATGTTTGCTTTTCAAACTGTTCACATCTCTTTGTCCATGAATTAATTTTTGCTTCTTTCATTGACGATGACAAAGAAAAAAGTTGGACAAAAATTACTTCATGGACAAAGAGATGTGAACAGTTTGAAAACCAAGCACCTTGTGTGCAGTGTAAAAACAAACGCAAAACAAAATTTCATTCATTGAAAATGAACAAAAATGTACTATTCATGGTGAAAAAATACGTACTCTGCTTAAGACTACTATAATGTATTATCTTATAAACAATAAATTTACTACAGCATCTTGCTTAACCATTAAAATAAGAAGAATAAACTAAAGAAGTTTAGTACAAAAGTTAATATACCCTTGCTCCCGAGGCTAACTTATCTAAAGAGGAGGACTCCTAAAATACACTTACATCTAAATTACAAATAATAATAAAAAATGTAAAAAATTAAATGAAATACAAAGTTCCCAAAAAGGTACTAACCTCTGTGAGTGCCAGACGTAGTTTTGTTAAAAAAAACAATGTCTTAAATTGATATTTAAATTAAATTTAAGGGTATTTTCATTTAAAAAACCGATAGGTGGGAGTTAATTCATGTTACTCCAACTAAACACCTTCTGTTCATTAAATATTTGTTTGATATGATGATTTTGGTGTACTTCCAGTCTATTTATAAACTTTCTGAGATTGTCACACATGTACAGACCGATTGGAGTTATTTTTGAATGGGAATAAATATACGAGTTTGAATATCGTCTTCGAATATCGAAATTCTTTTGAATACAACATCTCCAAATTTTCCTTTCAAATATTTCCATTTCTTTCATAACAGTAGGTGAAATAGTAAACCAAATAGCAAAACTGTATAAGAAAACTGGTCTTATACTAGTTTTATATAAAAGAAGCTTAGTTTTGCTGGGTAAGTTCTTGTTATATATCACTTTTGAATATGCACCCATTATCTTAAATGATTTGTTTAAAACAACCCTAGCATGCCTATTAAATTTAAACAGATTATTAAAGTTTATTCCTAGATAATTTAGATTGTCAACAAAAGGGATCTCAACACCATCTAGAAAGAGATTTATCCTTTTACTTTCTGGAACAACAAAATTTTTACATTTCCCCGATGCATTGCGGATATAAATTGCTTTACTCTTAGAAGCATTTATTTTGATTCCCCATTCATCATAAAATTGTTTTACAAGTTGAAGATAGTTAGAAAAAAGAGAGAGTCATCGGCATAAAGCAGACCAGTAGAGTTGGAAATAATGTGAGGGAAGTCATACATAAAAATGTTGTAAAGGTGTGGCGTCAAAATTGAACCTTGGTGTAAACCAAAGCTAATATTCCCGAAATCAGATAATTTATTATTTTTTTTTAATAGAAGTAAGACTCGGCAATTAATGCCTATATTAAATATGTTACTTCCTTCGGAAAGGGATAGTAGATGGACAGCTTCGCATCTGGCAACACTGCAATTGCACGTTATGATTATTTTTAGAACAGTATTGCAGCGCCTCTGGTACTATTTAGGCGAATTAGTTTGAAGCTAGCATAGCCAATTTATAGTTATTTTACTTCGCCGACGATTTAGTGCTACCGGCGAAGAAGGGCGCTGTGATATGCATTATTATAAAGAAAAATTAATACATATCAGAAAAATTTATGTTGCCTCGGCTGAGTATTGAACTCGTGACCATTGCTTAGTAGTCAACGTGCTAACCACTTAAGCTACAGCACTCCCAAATTGAACACAAAATGATCTTTCAGACTAAAAGCTTTGAAATAGTTTAACAGTTGGCTAAATCCAATTTCAATAATCTACCATTGTCGAAAGCCTTTTCAACATCTAATGAAATTGCTACTGTACAAAAACGGCTACGAAGATTAGAGACCACATCGTTTTGAAATTTAAGTAGAGCGTCAACAGTAGAATGTCCTTTTTGGATCCAATTTGGAGATCTGGGATATATATTTCATTTAACGTTATGTCCATTTTTTCCCTTATTATTTTCTTGAAAGTAATGAAATTGGCCGCAGATTACTGATATCAGTATTATTTGCTTTCTTTTTTTTAATTTTCCATGAAGCTGGAAAATATGAATTATTTAAACAATTCTAATGCCTTCACAGGAAGCTGTTTTATTACAAAATTAGAAATTTTATCCAAACCACAAGATTTTTTATTGTTAATTAATTTACAATGAGCTGACAAGTCATTTAAAGTTGTAAGATTCTCACAGTTTTGAGCATTAATTGATAAACAGTGCTCAGAAAAGACGTGTAGGCATGGAACTTCGTTAAGAGTGTTGCTAACAGTATCTAACATTTCTGAAGTATCTCTTCCTGAAGCGGTACCAGTGTAAATATCTAAAAAATAATTTTAAAGTTCATGTAAAATTAACGATGGGTCTTCTACTAGATTTCCATTATAGTTTATATTTTTTAAGTTTTACTTTTTTTTAAATCCTTTTATGTTATAAATTTGTCGGTGAGCAGTAGGGCCCGAGAAAATATCTTATTAAAACAAAAATCTAATGCACTCTATAATATACATATGTAAATTGAAATTCATATTTTTATTATACAACAATACAAAAATATATATAAAGGTTTTTAAAAATATAATCAATTTAATCATTTTTGTGATTAAAATGATGTTTTAAGAACCACAGAGCATCCAAATTGAATCTCCCATCCTTGTTCTTTTGTTAGCAACATAATCTGTTGCAATAGAAAAATTCCGCTCATTTTGCGTAGAAGTTGGTTTAATGGTCAGAAGTGCATCGAAAAGATTCTGCAAATTTCAGGTTCTCTTTCCATTTGCTTCAAATTCTTTAAAATCCTTTGTTAATGATTGAAATTGGTCAGCATTCGGACTTTTATATTTTTTTAAACTTTTTGTAATTGTAAAATTTATTTGTTGCTGTAGAGTTGGTTTTTCTTCTCGATCTGGACATAATTCAATATTTTCAGTTTCACCAGTTTCTTCAGTATTATCGTTATCACTGGTTTTAGTTTCAAAAATTCTAGATGTTATAGATTTAGCCAATTTATATATATATATTTCTTGTCTTGGTGCCACGTCAAAAAAACTCTCATTTTGTTTATATGACATACAATCAGGTTTCTGTAGAAGGCTAATAACATATGTATACTAAAGTATAATACCTCCTTTTAGACATTTCCTCCCTAACTGCTTTAAGAAGATCTTTAAAGACAGTGATGAATAATGCGCTGTTTAGACACAACGATTTTACATGGATATTCCATTAACATAAATCGAAAGGAAATTGATGTGCGTAAAAGCAAATTGCTTCAATTTTGGATAGATTTTGTTTTATATGAAAATTGAAGCAAAATCCTTATGTCTAAACAACGCTTAAGAAAATGAACAAAACTGCGGGATATTTTGCAGGTACTGCATATTTTAGTAGGGATGAAACCCTTTATAAGTATAAATAAATACAAAAACCATAACTGAAGCACTAAAAAAGTGGATTGGTGAATTTGGATTACTTTCAAAGCGAAATCGAATAAAATATTGTAAGGACGCTGATGAAGTGGCGCAGCTAGTTTTAAATATGTATGTATGTACCTATATGTGGATTTTCTCCTGGAAGGTTAAATGAGAGTCATTTTAATTATTTACATTTTGTTTAAATTTTTTAAACAATTTGATGTATACTGTGGTGTCCAAATTTAATACTTTCTTCTGGTATTTTTATTTGAAATCCTCAACTTAATAATTATACAATATTGATGAGGATGACGTTGATACGGAAAGGGTTATTAATGTAAGGAACAGATGATAGGAACATTATAAAAGATAATTTTAATTATAAAAGATAAAATATAATCCCGAAATTTGTAATTAATAAACAGACATCCTACTTTAAGTAAAAGTTTTGAAATTTATTTTTGAAACATCGATTAGAGAATAGATGAAATACAAAGAGATAATAATTTACAATTTGTTGACCTGAATTTTGTATTCATTACAGATCAACAATAAATTGCTCAGATGTGTTTTAAGCTTTTAAATTTAAATTGGAATAATTTTTTTTAAATTTTTTAATTTTTTAAACATCACACACTATTGTGAAATTTCCGTTAAAATAATTTCAGTTTACCAGATTCCTGCAGAAACGTGTACAGAATAATTATTGTGAATTGTTGGATGTTGAAACCTCTGGCATCTTAAATTATGAGTAACTAAAAAAATCAACAATAATAAAACATCTGAATTTCAGAAAATTTTTATAAATAATAGTTTTTTTTAAAAATGAGGCGAAGAGCAGGCTTAGGAGCGATACAACAACAACAATTGGCGGCCGAAAAATATAAAGATAAAGGATCTGATCTACAGGAATCACAATTGGAACAAATGTCAAAACAAATGGATATTTTTCGAGGAAAATTGGAAGAATTTGCCATAAAACATAAACAGGACATTAAGAAGAATTCCCAGTTTCGGAAACAATTCCAAGAAATGTGCGCTGCAATAGGTGTTGATCCTTTAGCATCAGGAAAAGGTTTTTGGAGTGTTCTTGGAATAGGTGATTATTATTATGAGCTAAGTGTTCAAGTGGTGGAGGTGTGTTTAGCGGCAAATCACAAGACTGGTAAGGTGATACCCACTTATTATAAAGATATATATGTTTGGTTTGTTTATATAGGATAATTCTTTCCAAATTATTAAATTTAACTGATAAAAACCCTAAATACTTATTAATGACTTTAAATAAATTAAATACATACATATGTATGTACATACTTATGTACAGTAGGGGATAGTAGACGCATAAAATTAGTAATAATGAAGCGATTAAAATTTTTATTTTATTTATTATTTAGTTGTTAAAAAAAATGTTTTTAAATATAAAAAAAACACCACATATTCAGAGGAAAATAAAAATTGCTCTTATGTATTCAATTTTGCACTTTCTGATAACATTTAAAATATTAAGTATTTTTAGTACTTGGTACTAGGTATATAGCCATTTATTTTGTAATGTTTGAAACAAATCTAGTTTACGGATACATCATAAAAATTATTGTGTGTAAAATTTTAAAGCAGAGCCTGTAAAGTAAAAAAATTGGCGACCCTTAGTTTTGTAGTTACGAACCCCCAAAGTTTCGATGTAAATTATGGTATAGGCATCTCGAATAAATTACGTCGGAATAGGATAATCCAGGTATCATAGGAAATGTAATTAAAAGTAGTATCTAACTAAATTTAAATGAATCAAAAAATTCGGGTAAACACAAAAAAACTAATGTTTTCTTCAAAAAAAATTTTTTCGCTTACTAAAGATTTTCTGCATAGCCTGCCTTCGGCCGGGCGCAAGGATTTTCTCCTCTATGGTATATCCAACACCGCCTTCGCTAACTAAAGATTTTTTGTATAGCCGGCCTTCGGCCAGACGAAAGAATTTTCTTCACTCTGATACAACAACACCGGCTTAGCTAAATGAATATTTTCTGCATAGCCGGACTTCGGCAGGACGCAAGAATTTTCTCCTCCTCATCACCGTCTTCGCTTACTAAAGATTTCCCGAGGAACCGGTCGCAGAATAAAAATAGAAAATAAAAAATTTTACTTAACATAAAATTGTTTCCATTTTTTATTTATTTGACTTTAGTTAGATAATATTTTTAATTACCATTCCAACGATACCCATTTTGCCTCGTTCCGTCATAAAATACTCGAAATATACCATACTTTACATAGAAAATTTGGGGGTCCGTAACGCCGAAACTAAGGATTTCCCCCAATTTTTGTATTCACATTTTTTGCTTAAAATTAAATTCTACATACAATAAGGCTACTTTTTTAATTTTTTTGATGTTACCGTAATCTAGATTCAAGGCCACTATTTATCCTTTTGTGCATACTCAACCAATTTTTGTATAATTTCATCTGAATGTTCTGAAAAGTAATTTATTAATTATTATTAGTAATTAATTAATTATTAGTAAATTATTTGGCAAAGCATATTTTATTGGTTGAAGTAATTTGTTTTAGAAATGCCTTTATGCTTGTCCTGATTTTGTTGTCCTTCAAACTGAAAACGACTTTTAAATGGAATTGAAATACACTTTTGAAAAACATTCCTATATTTAGTTTTTTATTTCACAATGTCGAAAATATTCGTCCTTTCGAACAATTATTTTCAAAACAAAAACAATGTTTTTGAAACGAATTTTTTCGACATTGTGAAACTGGCAGAATGTTTTTAGCTCGAAAAATTGTGATGATCATGATAACTAGAGAAGTAACTTTCTGTAAAATCAACTATTAATATATAAATCTTGTTTTATTATATGGACTTCCTAATTTTTCTTTACTGTTTATTCTTTAAACTCTTCGGTTCATTTTTATATATTTGTTTATTATTATTATTATGTATTTATATATGTACATATATTATAGAAAATTTACATACGTATTACCTTAATCTTAAGAAAAAATTTTAAATTTAAATTATGAATTTAGAAAAGCAATACAGGGATAACTGTAGTTTTTCGTTTTATTTATTTATCCTTTTTAAAATGGTTTGTAAGTTTTATTACTAATATATCTACACATGTAATATATATATAATATATCTACATGTAATAAAACAGTAAGTAATTTTCTGTCTGTCTACGTTCGCGTCACGTAAAAACTACTGGATGGATTTTAACAAAATTTTAGCTCCATCGCTTTGTTTTATCTATTTGTATAATGCCAGAACATAAGGACATTTAAAAAGTTTACATGAATTAGGGCACATTCACATTATGACATTACTTTTGCGCCACCCATTTTATATGTTTATAGAAATATCTTTGTGGTATATGATATTCTTTTTATTTTCAGGGGGTCTTTTGGAGTTAAATGATTTAAGAAAGCGGTTAGTTGCTGCTAGAGGTCAAAGCACAATTCACCAAGAAATAACGAACGAAGATATACTAATGGCAACGAAAAAGCTTAGTATTTTTGGTAATGGGTAAGTAAGTAAGCTTAAGACTTAAGATGCAAAAACAAAATTTATTTTTCACAAAAATAAAAAATTGTAATTACGTTCTTTTGTTTTTTGTTAATCGGTATGTATGTGATAAAAAACGATCGTTTTCAAAGGGTATGATGAATTTCGATCGATTTTGCGCATTGTTTTTAGGCCCATCTCTTAACATTTGGGTTTGAAAAGTATACCAGAATTTAAAAAATTAAACAATAATGAGGAATTTAGACAAAAATATTAAAAAAATTAAAAATTATTAAAAACCAATTTTTATACAAAACGAAAAAATTTTTAAAATCGATTCGTTTTGAAAATTGTTTTCCATCACATATGTACCTGATTAAAAGCGTCATTTTTGATCTTAGAAGTGTACAATTTTTTCAAGACAAGTAGTTTAATAGCATCCATAATAACCAATCAAAAACTCAATTTTGGTTTTTTGTTAGTTACGCCATTTTGCATTTTAGCTAATGACACGATATTTTTTTTGGAGTTTTTAGAAATTGTAAAAAAGACTTGTCTCATTATCATCGTGTAAATATTCTCTAATTCGTAGATTAAGTATAAATTTTGCATGTTATTCATTATAAAAAAAACAATGGTTTCAGTTTCGTTGTTCATAAACTTGGTGGAGGAAAATATATTGTGCAATCCATTCCAGGCGAATTAAGTATGGAAGAGACAACAATTCTGACCGTAGCATCTAACAATGAACAAGGTTATGTGACGCTTACAATGCTAATAGAAAAATTGGGGTACGTATTGAAATTTAAAAATAAAATTCATGAATACTTTGTTATAACAAATAAAAACGCATGTTTAGATGGACTGATTATCGAGCACGGCAATCCCTAATAAAGCTTGCAAGTGAGGGTCTTTGTTGGATTGACGATCAAGACAACGAACGCAGCTATTGGTTTCCGAGCTTGTTTACAGCTACTACTGCCTAAACAAATAAATACATTCTTAAAGTTAAGTTATATTGCGATTTCTTTTTATTTACATTTGTACATTAAATTAAAAACTCAAAAATATAAAATTTATGTAAACTACAAACGGTGTATATTCCAAAATTACACAAATATAATTTAATAAAAAGTTAAGAAATATATGGAAATTCAACGGCACGTTATGCATTTTTTTGTAATTTAAATGCTTGATTTTCAGCTTTAAGTCGCGCAACTTCATCTTGTAAATTATAAATATTCTCTTCAAATTTCTTAGTTAAATCATGTATAGTTGTGTTGTATCTTAAAAATTTATAAAAAATATCAACTATTAAACATTTACTGCCAGTTTAACTGTTATATTTATATATTTACCTCTCCCTTAAAACTCGGTTACTTAGGAGGAACTGTTGAATTTTGTTCTCTTGATCAATTGAGTTCCTAGTTTAAAACAATTTTTAGGTTTTTAAAATATTTGAAATAATAGTATCTATTGTAAATTACAACTAAATAAAACAAAACAAACTATAAAACGAAAAAATAAAAAATGTACTTCTCTTAGGAGAACTATTATTGTTTTAATTTTGTTATCTAGTAGCAGTCCAATTAAAGACTTACTGTTGCAGATTTTCTCCGTTATTTTGATGTTCGAGATTTTTAATTTTCTCGTCTAGTTCACACTAAAATGTAATTTTATTACGAGTTAAAAAAGTAATTATTATATATTTATAGTTTAATTACCAAGGCTTTCGCCGCCTGTTCTAATTGATCTGATAAATTATTATTGTCTTTTGAAGCATTAATGTATTTCTGTTGAAAACGTTTACAACGTGTATCCAATATTTGAATGAAATTTTTTTGATTTTGCAATTCTTCACTCAACTTTTCTTTTTCAGCGTTTAATATTTTTTCTTTTTCAATATAATTATTTTTTATGGCTTCCATGTCGCTTTCTACTTTGCGTGCTGCCTCGTCCATTACCTGTCCTATGGTGGATGCTATGTTGTCACATTCTTCTTTGACAACTCTTTCTCGTTTGAGGGCCTCTTCTTTGTCGGCAACTGCCGCTTCAGCTATGTTTAAGGCCTCTTGTACTTTTTGCAAAGCGCTTTGCTCTCGTTTAAATCTTTTTTCTATGGCTTGTCTAGAGACCTTTAAAGATTTTTGTAATTCCTTATTGTGTCGTTCAGTTTCAGCGAGTTGCTCTTCAAGTTTACTAATAGTTTCGGCTTTTTCTGACAATTTCTCAAGTTCTCCAGATTTTTCTTAGTGTAGAAAGACAATCGTTTAAAGAATAATAAGTATGAGTTTTGGATGAAAATACAAGAAGAGTGCACAAAGAAACTTAAACAACATGAATTAATTAACTTGTAAAATATAAAGGCAAGAATTTTATTGAGTAGGACCTACCATTATTATAACTTACCCATAAGTAGGATTTAGGATTTTAACACAGAGATAAGAAGATTTTCGTTATAATAACGAGGGTAAGACTCCTTACTATAACTTGCCTTTAAAATACTTGATAGATAGAAGTTATCTTTAGCTTATAATAACGAAAATCGCTCCGATAAAATCCTAACCTTAGCTATTGGTAAGATATAATAATAGGCCCAAATGATTTATTCCTTTCCACCTTATTATGATTGAATCTATTTTTCTTCATTTATTTTAGATTCTTTCTTACCTCCTAGTAATTTCTCGGCTCTCTCAATCCGATCGTGAAGATGATTTTTTTGCTCATATAAAGCTTCTATTATTTTCGACTGTTCTTTTAACTCTGAATTTTTATGCGCTATAGTACTTTCTAATATTTTGATGGCAGTAGCATATTTATGTTTCACCTAAAACATACAATATTATTTAAAAAATCAGATATACTTATGTATATATTTATTAGCATAGAAAACTTTACGTCCCCGAAAAACATCCAATAACCCTTACTTTTAGTCTATTGACATTATTTCAACTAAACACAAATTTTTTGTGTAGGCTTAGGGAAAAAGGACGTAAAATTAGGTTTGAATTTTAAAGTATATGTACATATACAAATGAATTGTTAATTCGGCTTAAATTTCTTATTATCTCTAACTCTCAATAGGGTTGAAAGGATATTTTTTTAACAATTCATTCGTATTTTAATAGATAATTTAAATGATAAATATTAATATGTATACATATATTATATATTTACTTCGCACACTGCAGTTGGTTCAAAAAGCCGATTACGGTAACTTTGGATTTCATTTTCAAGATGTTCAATAGTTTTTTGATAGTTTTTATTAAATGTTCGCAAATCGTGATTTTCCTATAAATACATAAAGGAAAACATTAATTACAATTTAACGACTAATTTAATTTATACCGTTTTTATACCGTTTGTAAATAATCAATTTGTGTTTTTACATTATGAAATGCTTCATTGGTTAATTTTTCTCGAGTAGCATCATCCCTTGAATCGCCACCCGTTCTTACTGTAGAGGGGGTAGTAGAGGCTGTAGCACTTTTTAAAACTTCTAGTTTTGAATTTATCTGATTATTTTCTCTTAGAATCTCTTGGATTTGTTTTTTATAATGTTGTTGTTCATTCTGCATGTGGTCAGAGAATTTTTTATTTTTTTTATTATGAAATTAAACTTTTTAAGAGTAATAAATAAAAATTACAATTGTTTTGACAACGCACCCGAAAAATTTTTATTTCAAATTGAGTTTCCGTACATAATTTTTCACAGCTTGCCTGGATTTCATTTAAGTTGCTACATAAATATTTAAAAAGAAAGTAAATAAATAAATAATTTGGATTTAATAGCACGCTATTAAATTTAGCTTTAAAAAAACATGTTCTTTAATGTTTGGTATTTTTGCATGAAATAATTAAACGATTACTTTAAATAATAGTTACACCTTTCCATTTCTCATTTTGGTTTAATTATTTTTTCACAACACTTTCCTTTAGTTATGTGTATAAGATAAACGTCCATAAAAGAAACCATATTGTTCATTTACCCCAATATGTAATATGCAACAACTGTACAAACATTGCCCAAAAAGGTTGTCATGGTTTCCCCCCAAGTAGAAATCCAAATGACTAATTTTTTAACAAAAATAAAGCATTAAACGTCGCATTATAAGAAATAAAATATAATCAAAAGGAAATGCCTTTATTTAATAAAAAATTCGAATCAAAAACAATACCACCGCGTATGGCTAGAAACAATAACGCTTGTCCTGTAGTTGCAGAAGAGTTAGATGACTACAAACAAATTACTTTAAACTTGGATAATAAGGAATTGCGATTTGCTGATGGTATTTGGATTTACGCAGCTAGAAAAGGCGATGTTGACGATTTTATCCGTTTAAAACGCCGTTTGAAATCTTTGGAGGAAGAAAATAATATGTGCGATTTGAAGATAGAAGTGCTACTTGATCTTCTTGCCGAACATGCCACTGAATTAAATTCTTTAAAGGGATTCAATAAAGCCATCTAATAAGTTAGTAACTGATTAGATAATCATACGTACATACATAAATTTGGAGTAAGTGTATTTATTAGTGTTTGATATATCATTAAAAAATAAAACTGGCATTTAATTGAAATGTTTACAAGCGAGAAATTATTGCGTTAATTTATTGAAATATGAGTACCTATTATTGTTGTAAAAAATAATCTATAAAAATGTTTACAAAGTCCATATTTTCGCACAAGTATATGTACATTTATTTTATTTATTTATTTATTTGCTATCATAAAGTTATAAAATAATTTTAAGATAACTAAGAGAAAGCTATGACTACTGGATTCTTAATCTAACATAGGTGTTGTAATAATCAGGCTGATTGATAATATATGTTATTGCTTGATATTTAACAAATTAATAGAGTTGTTATAAATCTTTTAATATCTTGACATGTTTTAAAAAATTGATAACAGTTATATTTTCAAGAGATGGGTTAGAGAGGTATTTAACTGGGTCATGTTATATCGTGTCGAATTAAAATGAATGCAATGTTTTATAATATGATCAACTGTGACAAGTTCTGTACGACAATATTGACAGATGTTTGAGGTATCAGGTTGAATAATGTGCCTGTGTGTGAAGAACGTGTGGCCAAGTTTTAGTCGGACAAATTTCCTGCATTCTAGCGTGCTGAGAGACCCACTGTAATTGAAGTTTAGGTAGTCATTTAGGTTAATTTTTACTGGGTTTATAGATCTGTACCAATCAGATGTTTTAGACCATAAGTCACTTTGTTTGGTCAAAGTATTTTTAATGTGAAGCAGAATGTCATGACTGTTGAGGTTGGGTGTTAGAAAACAAGGTGATTTAAGAGATGCTTTGGCTGTATAATCAGCAAATTCATTTCCTTTAATTTGGCAATGTCCGGGAATCCATACAATTTTGATGGTTTTTTTTCAATTAAAACATTTCTAATGTATGTGGGGTAGAAGTTTGTGTTGTGTAAATTTCGAATGGCTTGGATTGCAGATAATGAGTCAGTACATATGTATGTATTATAGTTTTAGATGCAGTGTTACCTAGAGATTTTATTGCCTCAAATATTGCTATAATTTCGGCTGAAAATACTGTTGAATAAGATGGTATAATGGATGTCTTTATAATAGTATCAGTAGTAGTGAGACTATAAGAAACACTGCTATCATTTTTAGAACCATCGGTAAAAATAAATTTGTATTCACTATGCTCCGTCATTACATTATTGAAATATCTTCTGTAAATGTTGTCAGGTGTGGAAGATTTAGTAAATAGTGTCAATGATAAGATTATACTATTGGATGACAGGAACCACGGTGGGTAGGCAATTTGGGTTTTACTGCAGGGTACATATTGTATATTGTCATATGAAATGTAAAACCATGTAACAAAAATTTCAAAATAAGTTTTTTTATTGTATATTGTGTACCATGTGAATATGCACGTTCATACAAACTTAATATTTTGTCATAATATAGGTAAGTAAGTCTGTTAATTTTATGCAAGTTTTGAAGAAATTTTTTTTCAGGTTGCTTACTTAAATATTTTATTAAGCTTTCCCTCTTCTGTAAAAAAGAGAAATTATATGGTTTTACGTTTTATATGACGATATGTATGTACATATGTACATTAGGCTGGAACGTTAGTATAGGGCAAAAAATATTTTTTTGTATTTTGCGTTCTAAAAGTGATTAAAATTTTTCCTTTTATGTAAGAAGTTATTCTTCAAAGTTTTATTGTGACAGAACCCCATCTTAAGGTGGCGCAGAAGTCTTGAACATAATTTTTTGTCTTATCTTATAGATCTATATCTTTATTACAGTAAGAGCTCGTTTGCGCAACCGAAAGGATTTTTGAGTTTTGCTTCTACCGCAAAGTTGCAATAACCGACCATTAAACAGATAATATTAACAAGTAAGAGTTCTATATTAGGCCGTGCCGAATCTTTTATACCCTTTACAAAGGTGATTTTATTTTTACAGACATATGTAATTACAAAATTGATTTAAAATAAGAAACAAACGCATTAAAAAAAGAGAGATTTTTTCACTAATCAGCAATTTCTACAAATTTTTTTTAAATTGTAAAGAAAATATTTTTTGTACAAATTTTATAGACATTTCTTTTTGTAAAAATGTTATAGAATTTTTTTTGTAAAAATTTTATAAAATTTTGTATATATATATATATATATATATATATATATATATTTTAATTTTATCGAAAATTTTTTTGTAAAAATTTGATAGAAAATATTTTTGTAAAAATTTTAATAAAAATTTTGTGTAAAAATTTTATTAAAACTGTTTTGTAAAAATTTTATTGAAAAACTTTATAAAATTTGTAAAAATTTTATTGAAAAAGTTTTATTGAAAATTTTTGTGTAAATTTTACAGGAAATATTTTGGAAATTTGTTTTGGAAAACAAATTTTTAAATTTTAAATGTAAAAATTAAGACCTTCCTGCAATCTAAATTGCATTAGAATGTTCAGACAAAAGCAAAAAATCCTTATAAAATTTCATCATATTGTCGTATAATTTTTCAGAAAACAAAGAAAAACTTAATAACTTTTTATATATGTTAAACCCATATGATTGTCAAATCAGAAAACTCTAATTTCTGTGTGTAGATTAACATTTAGGCCCTTTATTATAACTTGCCAATAGTTAAAGTTAGGATTTTGTTGGAGCGATAAATAATTGTTCGTTATTATAAGTAAGCTAATAATTCTTGCAAAAAAAAAAACCGACTACAAAACAAATATATGTGCATCAATTCTAAACTAAAAATTTAAAAGGAAGTAATCTGTAAGAAATAGTACGCAAATCAAATACTTCTATACTTTTTGCTCTAACGGACAAGTAATATACGTTCTGTACATTCAAATGTCTATCCATAACGACAAATCACGTCAGATATGAGGACACCCTTTATTTGTTTACAGTTATTATTACTGACACAGTAATAAAAAGTAACGGTTCCAAAGATATGGCCATATAGCTTAAACAATATCACCTAGGGGACACCCTTTAATGTACAATTTTAAATTAAACACTTATTTTAAAGGACAGATTCTTTGTTAATTTCAAATGTCTGTCTAAAACGGTTCAAAAGTTTGGCTATATGCATCAATTTACATCAACTATTGAGACACCCCTTAAAATTTTAAATATTTATAAATATTATTATAGTGGAGATTCTGTCTAATTTTCAAGTGTTTGTCTATAACGGTTCAAAAGATAGGGCTAAATAGGTTAAATTATATCAATTATGGGGACACCCTTTAGTTTCCAAAAATTATATACTTGATGTTATAAAGGACTTAGATATACAGGTTCTTTGTAAATTTCAACCGTCTCTCTGTAACGGTTCAAAAGTTTGGCAATATACATCAAATTACATCAACTATTGGGACACCCTTTAACTTCTAATTATAAATATTTAGTTTCTGATTATAAATATTGGACATTCTGTCCAATTTTCAAGTGATTGTCTACAATGGTTCAAATGGCTCATATATTTAAATTGACGTCACATATGGGGACACCCTTTAATTTTTAAGTTTATTTTTTTATTAATTTCTGTTATTGGCAGCTATAGTGTTATACAATTTTTTTTAAATTTTATAAGGGTGCCCTTTACGGTTCATAATACACGTAAAAAACACGTATGTTGTATGGGGACACCCTTTAATTTTCAAAATTCTGAACTTCTTTTAAAATGTTACCAATCTGTAAGCATTTCCTTTCTAAAAATTTTTAAAATCGGTTCAGAAATGAACATAAAAAAGCAACATTCAGACGAATTGATAACCTCCTTCTTTTTTTGAAGTCGGTTAAAAACAACCTTTTACTGTTACGTACTTTAAGGATAAGTTAAAGTATTGAGCATTATTCTCGCTATTATAGCGAAAAACTACTTATCGCTCCAACAAAATCCTAACTTTAGCTATTGGCAAGTTATAATAATGGGCCTTAATCTTATGTTTATCAAAAAGAAACTTTAAAATTTACAACAAATATTGCTGAAATATTACTGAAACTTTCCATATTTCTTTTTATCTCAATGTTACTAAATTTTTCACAGTCAAATTGCCATTAAAAAGTAAGGGAAAAAAATAGAGAAAAACCTATTATTATTTTTAATGGGCGTGGTAAATATGAATCCTTTAGTCAAGAGTTCCCATTATTATACTTTACCTTAACTCGAGAACGGTTTATCCGATTTATACAAATGGAAGGCAAGAAAATTAATTATCTTTAAACTATTTCACAAAATTTTTTATCTGTTCAACAGTTTTCAAATAATTTGGAAATTAGTGGCGGAAAAAAACATTTTCTTCACACGAGATTAAAAGATGTAGACTTTTCGAAAATTTATAATACATGGTCGCTATCAACTGTCAAACTTCAGAATTCTCTGTTGGAAAATGCTAAACTTCTTTTGCATCGGTGATGATTTTTTAAAATAATGTTTTAATTATTATTAAAAACGGGCCACAAATATGTACATATGTATGTAGTTAACAAATTGACTACTTAACAAAAGCAACATTAAAACAAATGAATAATAAAAACAAAATTAAAATTAATAGTTATAATATACTTAACGCCTTGTTTACATAAAAACACTTTCGACCTTTAATAGGTTTATAAAACAAATTATGTTTTAAAGTTAGTTTATTTAATTAAAATCATGATTTTTAAATGGGATCATTTTGTAAACAAAACATTTTAAACTCTTCAAGGACATTGGAACATACATATGTATGTATGTGTACGTTTAGCTTTTTTTAATTATATTCTTTTAAGAGAAATTAGGTAAAATTTTATTAGATAATATTTAACTACAGAATCTCTCAACTAAGCAAAAACAAATTCGTTAAATATAAATAAAATGAAAACATTACAGCTATAACTTCTTGTGCGTTAAATGTTTGCATTTATCCATAAGCTATCATTATTATTTGGCTAATAAAATATCAGTTAAGTAAGATATAATCTCTTTCAATGAATGTATTAGTTTAGAGATCTTAATTTGTATTATTAGCTGCATTTTGTTGCAAATTATAAACGTACACAAATGTGTACAGTTATCGGTTCAAGGAGTATGCCAAGTAGTGGTTACAAAATCTTAGTTGCAACCCCGTTTTGGTGAGGCTTCAGCAAAGTTCGTTTCTGAAAAGATTCTACAAAAGCGTGAAAGAAGTTCAGTTTCCACTGTTACATCTTCTGTTAGCAATCAATTCTGAGATGGAATGATAATAATGTCGTCCAAATGATATCAACGATTTGGAAGGTCCAGATGGTTATAACTACTATTTCCACGACCTACGCAAGGAAGAACGTTATCTTAGTCGTCTACATAGCTGTGAGGGTAGCGTAATGGTGTGGGGAGCTATTTCGTATTATCGTACATGTGAACTTCAATTCCTGACATCAAAAATTAACGCGAATAATTACAAAGCTGTACTTGAAAAGGCGTTTCCATATTTTTTTAATTTATTTGGACCAATTCCCTGGACATTTCAATAAGATAACGCGCCTATTCACAGTGCCAGAGCTGTAAAAGGTTGGATTCAAAGCCAAAGTGTAAATATTTTGGAGTGGCCTCCATATTCCCCTGACCTAAATATTATAGAAAATGTATTGGGGTTGGCTTTCTCGAAAAGTGTACGAGTCCTGTAGACAATATGAAACAAAAGAGGCTTTAATTGAAGGAATCAAAAAGGCTTGGTCCGAAGTTTCACTATAATTAATTGAAAATCTGTATAACACTCTTCCAAATCGTATTTTTGAGGTAATATCGAACAAAGGTGGATACATTCATTATTAAATCATTACCAAAACATTGTAAAAATTTTAATAAATAAAAAAAGTTTAATAAAATAAAAAACATATTCTTCTCAATTTTTTAAATTAATGATGGCACAAAAAATTGTTCCCAAAAACATGATAGTTTCACAAAAAAAAAATTCTTAAGATTCAGTTATCACTTCAGTCACAATTTTTTTATTCAAATGATACACAACACAATATTTTACTATTTTGAAATATAATATAATTAAGAACTTAATTACTTAAAAAAATTCAATTGGAATATATTATATAGTGAACCTATTCAAGTGGTGGGCAGTGTATATAATCTTATTTAAGCAATACTTTTTTATAAGGTCGAAAACCCCTGTTGTTAGTACCTCTTTTTTTCCTTTTATTTACATAATTAATTATGTATCTAAAACTTGTAAATAAATAAATTAGAAATAAAATCAATGTTTTCTCAATTAAAATTCGACCCTGTAGAGGTTAAATGAAAAAAATCCAAATCGGTTCGAAAAGTACTGGGCTCTGAAGGCACAACCATAAGAGATACAAACAAATTAATAGTCTTCCTCCTTTTGTTGAAGTCGGATAAAAATGTTATATAACACAAATTATAAAATAACACAAATTTTTGTTATTGTCAAAACTGCATCCCGGTTGTGTATTTGGGCGATATCGTCATTATATTTTTTATCGGTAAATCGTAGTGACAGAATGTGTAAGGAATCAGCGGGATTTTATCTGCTACATTTCATTAAAAATGTTAACATAAACCAACAAAAAAAATCCCTGAAGATAACCAATATCGGATAATAATATAATTTTTATAAAAACCCAATATTTTTAGAAATTTATTTATTTAAACCAAGACCTTAAGCCAAAAATCAATAAATTTTAACTATAATAAAAAGGTCTACAAACTCATAGACATTTAGTCCCGTTCCACACTGGCAATTTTTGTTTATGGAACATTTTTTAAATTCTCTTTTGAAGTTCCATTCGTGTCCATACTTTAAAAATTGTGTTTTTGATGACTGTGTACTTTTATACAGTCATTCTTATATCGAAAAAAAGCAAAGAACAACAACAATAGAGAGTCGCAGCAGAGTTTCAAGTACATAAAACATTGTACCGCTGTCATTTTTATTTCCTCTCCCAACAACAAATACATGTGTTGCAGAAACAAAAATTGCAAGTGTGGGACTAGACTTATAAACCAAAAATTATTGTATGAATTCCCTTCACATTGCTTATTTTTGGAATGACGAACGGTAACCCTGATGACAAGATATTTTACAACACTGTTTTTCACATCCATAATTATAGACAGTCAATGAAAAATGCCCAAGAAAAAAACTGGACAACGAAAGAAGGCCGAAAAACAAAAATTGAGGCTTAAAGAAATACGAAGTCGTGAAGTACCTTTAGCGGATTTACCATGCAATGCGCCTATGGAATGTGAGAAATGCCAACGTAAGCAGAAATCAAGGGCATTTTGTTATTTTTGTCAGTCCCTGCAACGTTTACCAATATGTGCACAGTGCGCCAAAGTGAAATGTATGCTGAAGACTGGAGACTGTGTAATTAAACATGCCGGGGTTTTTACAACTGGTCTGGGAATGGTTGGAGCTATTTGTGATTTTTGCGAAGCATGGGTATGTCATGGGCGAAAATGTTTGCAGACGCACGCATGCACATGTCCACTACAAAATGCAGTTTGTTTGGAATGTGAAAGAGGTGTATGGGATCATGGCGGAAGAATATTTAAATGTTCATTTTGTGACGGCTTCTTATGTGAAGATGACCAGTTTGAGCATCAAGCGTCTTGTCAAGTCTTAGAGAGTGAAAACTATAAATGTCAGTCATGCAATCGTTTGGGCCAATATTCATGTTTACGTTGCAAAACTTGCTATTGTGAGGACCATGTTAAGCGCAAGGGGTTCAAATATGAGAAAAACAAGGCTATACCATGTCCAAAGTGCAATTACGATACTTCAGTCACGAAAGATTTAAGTATGTCTACGCGCTCACATAAGTTTGGACGCCAACAACAAGGAGGCGCCTATGGAGACAGTGATGATGAGTATGGCAGTGGTGGTTTTTATGGCGGTGCTCCAACATCTAGTTATGCACAAGACGATGAATATGGCGACGATGATGAAGACGATGATTATGAGGAGGACGAGACGGATGATGAAAGTGAATCACAAGCTAGCCAGGATGAGAAGGAAGACGAAAATAGTAAAAAATCTGAAAACTAAAATTATGCAGATTTAATATTTTGAAAATATGAAATAAAAATACATTGAAAAGAAATCACGAAAAAGTTGAAAAATTATTACAGTTTTGTAGTAATATGGCATCTCTAGTAATTTACACGTGTATTTATTTATAAAGTTTTTGTTTATTTTCGAAACCATGGAGTTATTTTCCTCTACACCTGGATTTTGTCCTATTTGTGGTTCTATATTTCCACCATTGGATAGTTCTAAAGACGTTATCTGTTACAACTGTAAACAGTCATTTAAAGCTGATGGTATTTACATAATACATACATTTATTAACATCAATTTTTCTAACGAATTTAGTCAACATAAATTTTAGTATTTGGGAAACAGATTGTAGAATACACAATTTATTTTAACAACTACGATCCAGAAAAGGTGACCAAAACTAAAACCGAAAAGGAATCCGAACCTGAGGGTCCACTGGTAGAACGTAAATGTTCCAAATGTGGATTTGATAAAATGTCGTATGCTACTCTACAACTACGATCTGCTGATGAAGGACAGACTGTGTTTTTTACATGTCTACAATGCAAGTAAGTACATTCTTAAATAAATATGTATGTATTTAAAAATGTAAAACCTTCATATCAGAATAAATAACATACAAAAGTAATGATACTTACTGGGCCGTGGCCAAGAAATGAGTGTCAAAGCGGCAGGACGTTGATTTCTTAAATTATTATTATAAAGTAGTTATTCAGGCATGGTTTTCAAAGGGTGTGATAAATTTCGATCGATTTTGAGAATTATTTTCAAACCCATCATTAGTAAAAACTAATTTTTATACAAAACAACAAAATCGTTTTAAAATCGGTTGGTTTTCAAAATCGATTTCCATCACTTACCTGATTATTTTTATACAATTTTAATTCTAAAAAAGTTTTGTTGGAACGGTACATATATAGTGCAATAAAGGATGAACTCAAAGCTTCTTATTCGCGTTAATTTTATACTTATCTACCTAAATAATTTCTTTTAAAAACTTTAAACAAGCCTTTCTTGACAATGGCATTTTACCAACTAACTGCTCAGTAACTATTGATGATTGCGTACACTTGTGAATCTAATAAGCCACTGACTGCCCAAATTCGCCATTCAAATGCTTTGCCGCTTATTGCGTGGCAACAGCCCTCTCCAGCAAGTCTGGAGGAGACATTGCACCCCCAGAATTTCTTATCACAGTAATATAGTCAGTATGCCAAAGAATATACCTATTACAGTTATAAAGTTTTATATAAATCGCCAATTTTCAATAACGTTATTTTCTTTTAAATTACATATCAGCTGAAATGCATTGATAATTTGTAATGAAAATTTAACAATTTATAAAGAGTGTAAATATTGTAAGTACTTTCCAACATATCTTTGTTTTGTGTTCAGCATTATTTTATAAAAATTGCCGCAAATTAATTTTCTGATAAATATAACAAATCGGCCCAAGGTATATTTATCTTACTAGGTAGTGTCGTCCGCCCAGCTAATTTAGTAGTTCGACATGTCAAAAGTTGTATGTGTTCAGAAATTTTATAGTGTAGAAGTGAGAAAGCAATAAAACACATACACGCTTATACCTTGAATCTGCCTATTGAATTATAAATCCTTTAGCAGAATTTAAAGCCTTTATTTTTAATTTATCTATTAAATAATAAACGTATTTTAGTTAAATGATTTACATTATTCCATTTTTAAATTTTTTTTTTTTCAGATATAAAGAAACCGAAAACTCATAACTTGGGAATATTTTTAAAATCGTTTTTGGGCTTAAACTCATTATTATAAAGAGATAAAGAAAAATTAAATACTAATAGAATGTAATTAATTTTCTGAATTCTTTTTTTTAGCATTCCTCGTACGTAATTGGAGGGTAGTTTGAATTGTAGTGATTTACAATTTAAATAACTATTAGCTAAATATAAACTACCATGTAGATACATACAAAGAGTTCTGAAGAATGGATCCAAAAAATGCATTAAATTCTTCTAGTATCAAATGTTTATTTATCACTTTATAATAGCCTGAAAAATTTATAATTATTTTTAAAATAGATCAAATAAAATTTAAATTATACTTTTATAACGTACTTTTAAATGTATTTATTATTGTTAATTAAATTTAAATAAAAAACAAACAGTGAAGTCGAACATTTTTATTGATTGTTACTAACTTAATGGGGTATTCCAAGTTCTTTTGCAATTGGGACAGGAAGATTTTTTGATCAGATACTTTCGTATACAGTCACGGTGTAGTTTTACTTCACAATCGCCACACTTTATGTCCTAATAGAAATATCAAATATTGTATTAATTTTTATTTTGACTACAGGTTAAATGAAGACAATCCAAGAAAAATTTTATCTTACCCAGAAAACTATATTGTTACATAAAACACAATCATTTATTACGTCTGAAAAATTGTTTTTTAAATATTTTCCATACTCTAGAATAGTTCGGGGTCCAAAATATATTTTATCGTCCAACTCCAGAAAATATCCTTGAGAGACCCAAATAATTTCCAATTCTTGTATACGCTCTTTTGATAAAGGATGCTGGGCATTTGCTGGCATCTGATTAGCTACAGTATAAATATTATTCCATTCAACTCCATAATCTTCACTGCTTGCTAAAGTTTCAAGCAATTTATAAAAGAATTTTCTTTCAGTGTCGGTATAATTTGGTTGAAATTTGCATGCTTGATTGGTTAGTAATAAAGCAAATACCAAATATTCAAGACTATTTAATGGATGTTTAATAAATTGCAATGTCTGGTCAAATTTTCTAATTTCCGAATCAATTTCAGCAATTATTCCTTTAAGGCCTTTTGTATCTGGTAGATTAACGTTGTCTGCAAATGATGATAAGTAAATGCAAGTAATAAGCTTGTTCATTTTTCAAATGGTTTAATTTTATACATATTTATTACACAGCACAACAAAATAAAAAAATTTCATGTGCTCTTAAAACCACTATATAATTTTGATGTATCATGACTACCTTTGTACAAAAATGGTAAAATTTTTAAATTCTATGGATAGATTTTTTTTTTAAATTTTTTTTTTAAATTGCAATTTTTTTGAGACGTTTCTTCAAATAATTAATGATAACTCAAAAACTACTAGTCCGATATTATTAAAATAAATTCAGAAAAATTAAGATTTGCATAGCCTTTAATTCGTCTATATATCGCGTTTCAATCGGATCAATAGTATCGGAGTTATAATAAAAAACTTAAGAAAAAAATATATTTTTTACGTAAAAATGGCAAAAATTTTCGTTTTAAAAAAATCATAAAAAATCGAAAACGGCAAAAAACTTCCAGATTCATTTTTTTATCGCATAGCGACATATAATAGCAACAAAATGAGATATCGACCATAAAAATCGATTGATTTTTTTCGAATATATTCACATTTTAGTGAATTCGCTCATTTTCACAAAATTTTAGTTTTTTGCTTGATACACGCATTATAGCGGGTTTTCAAATGTGTGAAAAACATAAATTTTCCAATTTCAAGGGGTGCATGTCGGATTAATGTTAGATTTGATGAGAAACTTCCACCCACAAAATTTTAGTCGAATTCGACAACGTTAACACGTAGCGCATAGGCCCCAAATCTGAAAAAAAGCGTTTAAATCGAAAATAATTGACAAATTTTCAGTTTTTGCAAAATTAACGCTATTTATTTCCCCTTTTGCAAAAAAGTGGATCCTGGTCCTTAGGGCAAACACAATGAGATTTACAATAAGCTACATGCAATTTAAAAAAAAAATTTTTTAAAAAAAAATCTATCCATAGAATTTAAAAATTTTACCATTTTTGTACTAAGGTAGCCATGATACATCAAATGTATATAGTAGTTACTCGAGCATATTTTTGCTGTTGCCCTGTGTTATCATTATTTTCAATAATGAGATCAGTTTTGAATTAAAAAAAAAATCATTAGATATCATTAAAAAAATAATCGTTAATCAATTAAATGGTTTCAAAGCAATTACAATGGGTTATTAAAGATTTTCATTACCACTAGTAAATACAATTATAATTAAAAAAACAGTGCAACTTCGACAGTTCGGACATGCGCCAGTCCGGTCACTCCAATAATTCGGACGCTTCTATATTTCGGACAATTTAAAATTTTTACCTCTATAATTCGGACAATGTTTTTTTAAGTAGGAAAAATAAATTAAAATCCGGAGGTTTCCCGTCTTAAGCTCGCATGTGTTGCTATTCATGCTTTTATTTACATTTTGCGCTTTCATTACTTCAGTTTCGGTTCATTCTTTCGCAAGTTTGGTGATTTGATCCCAGTCCAAGTGCCATGCTTTCAAATAATAAACGCAAACATAAAACTCTTACCTTAAAGAAAAATGAAATGAAATATGAAATGAAAGTCTTGATGAGGGAAAAACTATAAGGCAGGTTGCCGAAAAATTTCATGTTCCTAAATCAACGATTTGCGACATTAAAAAAAATAAGGAGAAGATAAAACAATTTATTCAAAAACCTGGTAATATTTAAAGAAAGATTCAAATTAACATTTTCATAATCGTACATACCAATTTTTTAAGGAAATAGAAAAGTTATGAAAAAAGCAGAAAATCCTGAGTTAGAGGAAGCCCTTTACACATGGTTTTTGCAGCAAAGAAACAAGCACATACCGATTTCCTCGGAAATTCTAAAAGCAAAGGCCAATTTTTTTTTATGAAAAGATGACGGGGAAGGACGATTTTTCAGCGAAATTTAAGTCACGTCATGGTATTCGTTATCTAAAAATTTGTGGTGAAAAAGTTTCCAGTGATGAAAGCGCCGTAGAGCCCTTTAAAAAAAGTTTGCTGATATTGTTGCTGAGATGGATTTGAGTGAAGAGCAAGTTTATAATGCAGATGAATCTCCAGCTTTCTGGAGGTTATAACACATGGGTGCATACAAATGAAAAGTCAGACCCAGGGAGAAAAATGTCCAAAGATCGTGTGTCAATTATGCCATGTTAAAATGCTGCAGGAACACATAAACTGCCTCTTTTGGTTATTACCAAATCTGCTAATCCAGGAGCCTTCAAAGGTTATAAGATTCCAGTTGTATATAAGGCAACTAATAAAGGATGGATGTCAACGTCACTTTTCCTTGACTGGTTCAAAAACCACTTTATTCCAGACGTAAAAAAGTTTCTAACACAGGTTAACAGACCACTTAAAGCTTTGTTAATATTAGATAATGCTCCCTCACATCCTAAAGCGGATGAAATTAATTTTGCTCCAAATTTCAAAGTCCTATTTTTACCACCTAATTGTACGGCAATCTTACAGCCTATGGACCAAAATTTAATACAGAACGTAAAGGTCACTTAAAGAAAACGATTAATGCAACATATTTTATCAGAAATTGATGATGATGTCGACGTGGTTAAAGTTTTAAAAAAGTTTAGCCTTAAAGATGCTGTTTATTTCTTGGACTTAGCATGGCAAAGCATTAGTGAAAAAAATATTCAGAGAAGCTGGTCTGCATTGTGGCCAAAAACTGCATCATGCTGGGATGATGAAGACACGATACCGCTTCAGGCTCTGCGTAATTAGCTGCAGTCTGATGGCATTTATAATGAAATGAAGTCCATCGAAAATATGATTGGAGCTATAAGTTTCGGTAAAGATATGACTGAAAAAGATATTAATGATTGGGCAAGTGGTGCAAATGAATTTTCAATGGATTTTTCCGATGAAGAGATAATACAACACGCTGAAAGAAATGAATCTTCAGTGCTGCTTACGGATTCTGAAGAGGACTTTGTAGTGATGGATGCAAAAACTAAGATTTCTAATGCAGAAGCAAAGAAATCATTTTCAATTTGCGTTCAGTGGGCTGAGGAAAATAATTTGGATATGCAGGATATTTTATTGTTAAAGAGACTAGAGCAAAAAGCATATATCAACCAGCTCAACAAAGTTAGCCAGCAGAAACTAACATCTTTTTTTAATAAAGTATAGTTGTACTTATGTATTTAATTCACTTAAAATATGTACATATTTTAACAATTCAATGCAATAATTTAATGTTTTTTTAATAAAACATAGTACAATACATGTGTTTAACTTACTTCGATTTTTTCAATATTTTTACCTACGATAGACCGGACAACTCGATAATCCGGATGAGCCTAAAACTATATGTGTCCGGATTGTGGAAGTTGCACACCGTTATTATAATCGTTACTATGCTACTACGTAATGAGACTATTTTACTAATTTAAAAACGTGTTACTTTTTACTTTAAAATAATTTGAGGCTGGTGAACCAATTGTGTAGGTTTTAGTGGAGTACGCTTTATGCATATAGCTTAAGAATAGTAACGTTAGTTTGCTATACTTTTGTAATATTCAGGAATTATTATCTTTGTAATATAGGTTAATTGGCTTCAGTAGGCTTTTATATTACTCATTAATAAATAAATATGTACATAAATAGTTAGGGACACATCATAAAAATTAGTAAAAGTAGCCTATTGTGTAAAATTTAATTTGAAGCTAAGCATCTAAAATGAAAAAAATTGGGGGGCGACCCTTAGTTTCGGAATTACGGAACCCCCAAAGTTTCTGTAATGTAAAGTATGGTATATCTCGATCATTTTATGCCGGAATGAGACAATATGGGTATCATTGAAATTGTAATTAAAAGTACTATCCAACTAAAGTAGAAATAATAAAAAATGCTAAAAATTAAAAAAATCCTTGGGGCCGGCCGAATGTCGTATATGCACAAAATCTTTAACGGTTAAGTTATGTTTGAATAAGAATGTGTCGCCTCGAAGATGATGAATTAACTGATTCTGAATAAAATTAAAAAAAAACTTTTTTGGTGCTCATTCCAGATTTTTAAAATTTTAATTTAGTTCGATATTAGATACCCATATTGCCTCATTCCGCCATAAAAGTCGCATAGCATACCTTACATAGAAACTTAGGGGGTATGTAACTCCGAAACTAAGAATCTGCGCCAATTTTTTTTTAATTTTTTGCTTCAAATTTAGTTTTTCACACAATAGCAAACTTTTTTTTTAATATTTAAGATGTGTCTGGAAAATAGCGTTGTTTCCGTTTTACAGCGATTCCCGCTTATTTAAAAACCAAGTACAAGCACTTACATTCTTCGAAAAGTACGGACACAATTTTTTTGAAAGTATCCATTGGAATTATTCCATGATTTATCGAGGCTTGCAACAACTGCTTTTTAATCTTATCCATTTAAATCTTTGAGGGTACTACTTGTTCTTGATGCGTATTGCAGTTTTATAAAATAAGGCTAAAAAATATTCTGCCGGCTTTTGCGAGTTTATTTATCAACAAAACTGTATTGATAATAAAGTTTAAACAGTGATGCCGTATATAAAATGTGGAGTGCAAGATTGACAGGGATGTTTACCCTGTTTACATTAGACATAAAATGATAAAAATTAACACTAACAACATGTTAGTGTAGACATTTTTTGCACAAAACTAAAGATAAGCTGCAGGCTTGACAAAATTTTCTTTACGTTGCACTCATGGCACAATAAACAAGGTAGACTCGCGGCGAAAAAAGAGTACAACTCTGTAATAAAAATACGTACATTTTGTTGTTGTATAAATCATTTTTGGATGTCAAAATAAAAAATGTTAGTATATTTTGACACTGTAAAATGGTGACAACAAATAGTCAGCTGAGCTCTCGAGTTTACCTGTTATGAATTCGCCTTGCGTTGCACTAATAAAACAGTATAAACCTGATAAAATTTTGTCATGAAAATGATTTGACGTTTATCAAGACAAATTCATATCAGGTATAGGCACTAGGTTTAAAATGTTTTTGGTAAATAGCAAAAAAAAAATCGTCGTAAAGTAGCTCTGGGTTGGAGAACATCGTTCGCGCGTCATTGTCGTTATCTTTTAAAGTCAATCAGGCCGTCCTTGTTGATCGGCCTTCGAGTGGTTGCGGCTCACTCTCGCACTGGCTAATTGGCTTCCTCGAATAGCTGTACTGCGGTACCGTTATTGGTGTTTGCTTTAATCACCATGTGCAATCGTTTTGGTTATCGTGTATAACCTAACAAATTTTAATCGAAGCTGAATTTGGGACTTCTTAAACGAAGGTATAGGTCGCGCTACAGATCCTGAAGGAGGCTATTGGAGTACACCCTGGCAAATTGTAAATACGATTATTCCGCCAACCAAATTTGGAGTTAAAATAGCAATAAATGCGTTGCAGAAATATAAATGAGAAACAATTATTTTGCAAATTGTTTAAAAATTTTTTTAGTTTGCATAAATAACATATAATAAGAACATACTTTGGTTTAATAAAAAACTTACCCTCGTCTTCATTAGCCATCAACATCAAGACTCTAGCTATTGTGGTTCGTTATTTGGACGATAATAATTTTCCAGTCTGTGTTTTGTTAGACGATGCACATTAGTATGAGGGTTACTTATGCAAAGTTTCAAGACTCTACCTATTGTAGTTCTTTTGTTGGACGATAATAATTTTTCCTTTTGTATTTGAGGTACCACACCCACCGTCCCAATCCAGTCTGTTTTTTGTTAGACGATGTACATTAGTATGAGGGTTACTTCTGCAAAGTTTGAAGACTCTACCTATTGCAGATCTACAGGTTATCGATAATAATGGTACACTCTGCATGTACCACGCCTACTATTTCAATCCAGCCTGTGTTTCTCTAAACTATGTATGTATATTAATAAGGTTACTGGGGCAAAATTTCTATTATAGTTCTCTAGCTACTTAACCTTCATAAGGTCCTCAAAGTTACTAACGTTAACGTTCTTCGGGTCAAATTTGACTCAATTAGAAACTTTTATATATAAATATAAATTCACTTTACTTAAGTACGTTATTAGAGTTTATATATTACTAGCTATCCCCTGTGCGCTTCGCTACACCCATCCACAAAAAATACAATAACAACACTTGGAAGAAAAGTATGACCAACCTTTAACGCACGCGTCAAAAATGTTCCCATCAAACCTGTTTTTTGATAAACCATACGTATTAACACGATAACAATTTTTCACTTTGCATAGGATGTATCACGCCCTCCAATCAAATTTAGTCTGTGTTTTTTCTACACAATGTATCTTATTAAGGGGGTTACTGATGCAAAATTCCAAGGCGCTAAATATTGCAGTTCTTTAGAACAGGATAATAATTTTTTACTTTATATGGGGGGTACCACGCTATAGGGTTTACTTGTACCCACTCTAAAGACCATACCTATTATAGTTCTCTATGTACACAATAATAATTTTTTTACTTTGTATGGGAGGTACCACGCCTACTGACCCAATTCATTCTGTATTTTGGCAGACTATGCGCTTTTGTACAAAGGTTTCTCTTGAAAAAGTTTCAAAGCGCTATCTATTGTAGTTCGCCAGGAACACGATAATAATTTTTCTTAGTTCTGTAGATACAGGATAATACTTTTTCACTTTGTATGGTAGGTACCACTCTCGCTACTCCAATCAAGTCTGTGTTTAGCTTAACTATGTACGTTAATATGATGGTTATTTGTTCAAAATTCTAAGGCGCTACCTAGTGTAGTTCTCTAGATACAGGATAATAATTTTTCACTTTGTATCGGAGGTACCATTCCCGCCATCTTTCCAGTCCATCTTTCTCCAATCCAGTCCATCTTTCTCCAAACTATGTACGTTAATATAGAGGTTACTGGTGCAAAATTTCAAGGTGCTACCTATTACTGTTAGCAAGAAACACGATGATAAATATTTACTTTGTATGGGAGATGCAACGCCCACGTGGAATATCAAAAAAATAAGTACCCTATTTTACCTTCCGTGTATCTAATAACAAACTGTTAAAATTTCAGAAAGATCGGTTTATTGGTGTAGACAGCTATAGCTTTCGACAAACAAACAAACAAACATACAAACAAACACATTTTGTGCTTTATATATATAGATTTCGATAAATGTAAACAGTAGTTTTTATAAACATTTATTACAACTGTACGATTACATTGATTTTACAGAGTAGGTATATTGATTACATAGAGTAATTGTTTTAGAATGCTGTTTGCATACAATTTTTTTTACAAGTTGTAAATACTAATGGGGTTTTATTATCTGTTTTGGTACGTAACTGGCACCGGCTTCTATTGGTTGTATTTTTCATTGGTTCACCTACATTAGACGATGCTCTTGGCAAAGTTTTTCGGTGAATTATGTAAGGCGTGGCAAGCTGTAAACATAAATTTTCTAAGAAGTGTCGACGTTTGGTAAAACAGTTTTCGTTCCAGCCATCGTTAGCCGACGTAAATAATATAAAAGCATTGTAAGCTGATATATCTAATATGTCACTAAATACCACTTGAGGTCATCGATTAGTCTTTCTTTTTGCAAGTATAACATGACACAACTTTATCCAGCGTATCTATCCGTCCTTTGCATTTATTGTAATCTAATATTATTTGCGGTTTTTTGTCCTCGTGATTACTTATTTCTGGGCTGTGGTGCAAAGTGCTGAGAAGATTCACTGACTTATTTTTTTTTTTGGAATGTATGAAAGGAGAGTAGTGTCTTTAGTGAAACAAAAAAATGATGAAAATACAGCTCTGCTTTTAGTTGCCAATAACTCTGGTTATTATTTTTACGTATAGTTCCTACTAAAGTGATCTGTTTTTATAGTAGTTTTTGTTCCAATTGATATGACGTAAAAAAATCGTCAGCAGTCACAATATGTCCTTTGAGTCCAACTGTAAAATCGAGAACTACACGCATGGTTCTTCCCAGCATAGTTCCCACTTCTTTTCCCGTATATGGTTGTATATTCCAGGCATAACTAGATGCAGAATCGAAAAGCACCAAAAATGTTATACCATATTTAGCTGGTTTTGGTTGGTATGTATGGTCGGAATGGACATCTACCTATGAATCCTACCAGCTCATCGACAGTTAATCTTGAGATGGATTGTAAAGTTTGGGCAATTTGTCAACCCACTGATTCCATAATTCACGTATCAGTGCTAACTTATCTAAAACTCGTCGTTTACTGCGAGTATCCTTATTGTCGAATCTTATTACCTTCGAAAAATTTTGAAAGTTATCAGTGGCATGATTGCTCTAAAAATCGGTCTACATTTCTCAGAATCCCACAAACTTTCCGTACTTTCATTATTTGATCTATATACTCCAGGTAGCAAAAGTATACCAATAAAACTTTCTTCCTCGTCTGGTAATGCATTTAGCATAATTTCTATTTCATTTTACAATAAATAGCAGACTAGACACTTCTAAACTTTGACACGTTTTATTCGTTCTGTGTTTATTTTACAAATGATAACAATGTTACTGTCTGCAAACAAGAACAACATAAATATGAAAATATTGCGGTGATTTCCCTTTTTTTGAACAAATATAATGTTCTGAAAGTACAATAAGAGGAAGCAAGGTTGCAGCATAACATTACTTCAGGTCAAATTTGACCCGAAGACCTTAAGTGTATAAAATTTTATAGCCTTTTTTTTTTAAAACATATTTTTAAAAAAACCTATTGTTGCTGTTGAGATTTAAAATAAAATAAAAGTCATGAAATATCAAAACCATAATCCACCCACTTTCAGAAAAAACCCAATTTTTTTTCCTAAAATGGGTCAAAATTGACCCGAAGACCTTATGAAGGTTAAAAAGTGGGCTTTGTCAATTTTTATTTGAGTTAAAATCTAAGTTTGGTTATGATAAAGATTGAAAAAAAAACAAATTGGCCAAATCTTTGCTGCCGTTCTTAAGTGATAGGATTACCAACGATGTCGTTCGTTTTTTTGATTTTATTTACATACAGTGTCGGAAGAAATAATAGGGACAATTGCTTTTCTCTCAACAACTGTAAAAACTGTTAAATTCTTTAAAATTTAACAGGATTTCATATCCTGTTTTCTTTTTTACTTTGTGTCCCTTAGATTAAAACTTTTTTGCAGAAACGTAGGAAATTTTTGCAAAAAAATTAATAAAAAACCTGGAGTGGCCAACACTCAACTTTACCATACCCAATGGAAACAGATATTTTTATGAATATAGGTATTACATAAAGAATATAAGTTCAAAGTATATTCTAATCGAAAAATTAATTATTTTCGGGTTGGGGTTTTAAGTAAACTACCCCTTTCCCGATTATGCCCAAAATTTATACAGCTCTTCATCTCCATAAACCGAAGCCATATACTGAATTATATTTTGATATGTCATACGGTATGACCTATAGAGCGTTTACAAAATTTGGGAGTAAGGAAACTACCCCTTGCCCCTTCCCGATTTGCACAAAATTTATAAAGCTCTTCGTCTCCATAAACTGAAGCCATATACTGAATTATATTTTATATATCTTGTTCGATTTAAATAATTGAAACACCAAAAGATACTGGACAAAATTACCTTTAAGTCAACCTTTTTAACTGTTTCGGAGATATTCAGAAATTGGTGGCGAACAAAAAATATTTTGATTGAAAAAACATTTTTTTTTTGTCTTTAAAAACTCGTAAAAAACTTAAAATGGCAATTTTTTACATTTTTATCCTTATTCGGAAAGTATACCTACTGAGAATAAAATAAGCCATAAATAATTAAAATCAATGAACAAATGTTGATTTTACTCACAACTAAGTGCAGGTATCTACTTTGACAACATTATGTAACACGTTAATATTATTTACTTTTGTTATAATAACTACATACGTATTAAATATTTCAATATACAAGTATTTTAAAATCTAAAAAACTAGATGTCATAAAATCAATCAGCACACACAAGTCGATTAAAATCACATAACAAGGTACGAGCTCCAGACTTTTTCTTCTTTTTTGATGACCAGTGTAATATATTTATTAATAACAACTTGTAGATAATTTTTAAAAATGTTTTATTGATTTATTTCAGTTAAAAAATTATTTTCATTTGATATTTTCATTTCTTTCTCCAATACGCGGACAAAATTTTGAGCATAAATAATATGAACTGATTTCATAGCTTTTCGGTTATATAAAATATGAATTAAGTGCCCCAGTAGGCTAGTATGCTAGTCTTTGAGTCTGGGGGTAGTGGGTTCGATTTTCAAAAAGTGTTTTACTACAACGAGTGAAGGTCTTAGTTAGTATGCTCGATAATTAAGTTAGAATTTAATTTGTAATTGTGTTGTGACATTAAAACTAAAAAAATATGAATTATTTCATAAATAGTATAATTTTGTCTTTATGAGGAAAAGGTAACGAACACGTTTTGAACATTACATTACATTTTTTATAAAGTGCAAATATTAATTGTTTACTTTTGCACTTCAAACACACTTATGTTACTATGTTAGATACTTGGACACGTGAGGAATCCTCCTAGAAAAAGGAATTTTGAAACATGCTTTTAGTGATATTAGATACTACTAAGAAGATTTGAATCATGTAGCATATAAGTAAAAATTTAAGATCTTAAACCCCCGTCTTAATTTTCTATCAAACAAAAGTCAAACTTCATATAAAAACCAGTATTAAAAATAATGTTTTTTTTATATGAAGTTTGACTTTTGTTAACGCATGTTAATGTCTAATGGAGACGAGGGGTAATAGAAATTAATTTTAGTCGGTTTGTCGATTAACCGATATAATTTGTTCAAGTTGTTTTTTAATCGAAATTTGCAATTTTTCTTACTCGAACGATTAATCGACTTAAAATTCTACGATTAATCGAGCGACGATTGATCGAGTGGATACTCTATTATTACTAAACTATAAATTATAAACTAAAATTTCAAATATTAAATATATAAACAATATTTATTAATGTATGTATGTTTGTATATTTTAGTGGAAATAATCATGTTTCAGTGCCTGAAAGAAATTGAATAGATATTTAAAATTAATATTTATTTAAAAAAATAAATTTTAACATACGTACCTGTGTGGCTTTTAAACGATTTTTTGGATTATAAACAACTAGATTAGCAACTAAATTTATTTCAACAGCATAGGTACAGCTGGGAAATAGACTATCCCAATATATACCTACAGCGTTAGGAAATCTTAAATAAACCGAAAAATTTTTATAAATATATGTATTAGAATTAATGTATTATAATAGAGGAGTAAGTTCTTCTAGAAAACTGTTTACTTACAAATCTAATAATTTAAATAATCTAAAGCAAACGTACAATCTAACAGTGTTCTCCAAAGAAAATCTGCTTTAGTTTTTTTTTCTATAACGTCGAGATTTTTAAAGGGGCGTGGCAAATATTATTACCTTAATAAAGCGTCCACAGTAGTTTAGGCGACTGTCGTGGCCTTTTTTTAAATGCTTGATAATTTCATAGTCAATTCGCCTTGTGAAAATAGAAGAATATAAAAAACTCAAATAAATAACTGATTTTTCGTAATTGCGAAATGACATATGTATGTAAAACCGTGCCGACCGAGTATATACTCGGTTTATTAGACTATTTATTATTATTTACTACTTATTTGTATCCGAAATCATTAGGGCTATGAAGCAATTTGCTGTCGTTCACCATCTTGAAAAATGTGATGAACAAGGCGTTATGAAAAGGTTACAACATGTTCCATGTTTTTACATGTTTTTCATTATGAGACGCGGATAGACAAGAAGCCTACTAAAAAACCTAATATAATAGCAGTAAAACTGTAATCATACCGTGTCTGCACGTGAACAACAATTACAATTGCAATGCTTAAAGTGGACTAGAAAAAGGGAAACTAAAGAATTTATCCCAAAATGAACCCTACTTCGAGGTAATTTTAAATCAGTTCAGGTTTCTGTGGAGGACCACTAGTAAATAGTGCACAATTACTACGATTATATAAAACAGACGTACCTTCATATATACATAAACATTACCCACCTAATTTTATTATAATCAGGTAACGATGTTAATTCCGGCCATTCCGTTAATCGTGGAGTACCTAATGTTCGTATAACCAAAGCCAATTGTTCTATGTCCGTAGTTCCCTGTGTACAATAAAAATATCTGTAAGTTTTCTTAATAACTTTTATTAAAAGAAAACTCACTGCAAACAATGGTATGCCTCTTAACATTTCAGCAATAACGCACCCAGCAGCCCACATATCAACTGGTGGCCCATATTTTTGACTTCCCCACAATATTTCTGGAGCACGATACCATCGCGTAGATACTTGTGGTGTATATAATCTTGATTCCTCGTCAGGAAAATAAAGACGAGCCAACCCAAAGTCGGAAATTTTAAGAACTTCATTTTCACTTATCAATAAGTTTGCTGGTTTGATATCCTAAAAACAAATTTTAAATAAAAGAGCAAGGTATATTTATTTTACTAGGTAGTGGCGTACCTACAACAAATACAACAATACAAGAACAACATGGCATTTTGTTGCTGCTTTGTAGTTCGAAATGTCAAAAAACATATAAGAAAATTGGGAAGGCGTTTATGTGTTTTATTGCTTTCTCACTTCTTCACTATAAAATTTCTGAACACATACAACATGTCGAACTACTAAATCAGCTGGGCGGACGACACTACCTAGTAAGATAAATATACCTTGTAAAAGAGTATTAAATAAAAAAGGAATCCATTTCTAAAAATAATTTTTCTAAATTATAAAAATATAACTTGGTTAGGTTTTATAAACCTTTTCCGATACAATTCAATTCTTCACCTAAGTCAATATTATATAATAAATGCATACAGGTCTGTTCTGAAAATCTCTTTTTATGATTTGAAATCCCATAAAAGATGTTCACAAACAAAAATTTTTTAAATCACGTAAATTCAAATCGTATAGATAAGGCACTGTGATTTCAAATCACTTGCTTATTTTGAGGAGTTCTTTGTTGTTAAACTGATTAAATAAATAGTTTTAAGTGTTTTTTTCATGTTTGCAGTAAAATTACGTAATTTAGGAAAAATTTAAGAAAATTGCACATCTTTAAAGACTCTTGTTTTGCAGTAATATTTAATACTTAATTTTTTTCTATGTTTTTTCGCACCTTTTTAACTGTTAGCAGATTAAGGCCCATTATTATAACTTGTCTTTAGCTAAAGTTAGGATTTTGCTGGAGCGATAAGTAGTTTTTCGTTATAATAATGAGGATAATGATCATTGCTATAACTTGTCCTTATAGTACGTGATGGTTAAAAGTGATTTTTAGGTTACTTTAATTAACGAAAAACTATCGCTCCAACAAAATCCTAACTTTAGCTAAAGGCAAGTTATAATAATGGGCCTAAGTGTTTTAAAGAATAACAAACATAGAAATTGAAATGGCTCCGCAAATAACGTCTTAAAACTCCCATTTTAACAATGTTACCCTTGGTTCTTCAAAAAAATCACATAAAAAATTACGTGGTTTAACGTAATCAAGTTTCGAAGTATTGAGTTTGAAAGTGTCTACAGTTTTCTTTTTTTATAAAAAATCATAAAATTTTCCCTAAAAAACATACATACATACATATGTATTTATTTCAAAAATTGTTTATCCTACAAACTAATAAAGGACATATTCAATTGATAAATACAATGAGGAACTGACTTTTTCTCCGTATTAAAAAGTTTTATTATTTCTATTTAATTATATAACTTAATCCGGAGTTCATACCTGATGAATTTGTATCATGATGAATATGATGAATGTCAAATTTATATCATGATGAAAATTCAACTCGTGTAGACTTCATTTAATAATTCATTACATCGTTATGATATAATCATCAGAGGTCATGTGCAGATAATTATATTATGATGTAAAATTTCATTTACAATTATTTTTTTTTACGCTGACGTTTATTTTTTTTTTTATTGCAAAAAAGGGGACAAGCGAAAAAGATAATTTTTAATTTCTTACACTCATTTTTTAAAAAAAAGCAATTAATATTATGTGGCATCCATAAAAAAGTACATTTTTTGTTTCTTTTACGAAATTTAAACATATATTTAAGGTTAATTTCTGTATGTATTGATATTAATAAAAATTTGACAGTAGCTCTGCCGACGTTATATTACAAGTTAGGATGAAAATTTATCACGTGTGGACATCGGGTTAAGGCCTAGGTAAGGCGAATAGATAATCAGGTGGTATTGTGAAAACAAATTTTTAGAATATTATGTGCTTTTAAATTGTTTAAGTGTTTGTAAATGATCTCAAAATTGATTTTCTATACATGTACACAGAAAAATTCCGATTTCCAATTAAATATAAAATTGCTATTCAAAACATCAGTGAAGTCAGAAAAGCTTGCGACTGTTTATGATTTAGTGTACGATATGTTATGTACATATGGTTCATTTCATATGAAAAGCGTACACTGCGTTTACAACTGACAATGCTGTAACACAATAACAATATCCACATACACACTTTTTCAATTGTCTGAATTAGGACAGTGATTTGAGGTATACCGACAATAATTAAAATATCGCATATAAAAAAAATCAAAAAGGAAAATTTAAAACCTAAAATGTATTGTCATAATTATTGTCTGTACGCCTGCAACTTCGGAGACAATTGTCTGCATTATTAAATTATAATTATTTTGTTAAAAAGGGTTTAAAAAAATAATTATTGACTAAAGCAATAATTTAAAACTAAACATATTAAAAAAACATTTATACAAACCCTATGGATAATATCCAAACTATGTAGATATTCAATACCCTTTAGCATCATTAATGAAAATTTGCGTACTTGTTGTCTATTTAAAGGATTGAGTTCATTTTTTAATTTTCCATATAAGGTTTCTGGCATATACTCCAGTACTAATGATAGACCAATTAAATCCGGAAATAAATCTAAAATATTTATAATCTAAACGAAATATATTCATTATTTTTAATTATTATAATTGTCTTAATTATATGTACATAAAAAATATATTTATATGTACATATATAAAATTATATATATGTATGTATAATATTGTCTTACTAATTGAGACTCACATATTCGCTATTTGATAATTGTAGACTTTTTATTTCGCGCAAAGTATTTAGTGATATGTTGCCGAATTTATTTTTTAAAGAAACCTTCTTTATGGCAACTGGACGATTACGTTGTAAATCTATAGCTTTAAATACGCACCCATGTACACCTTCGCCAATTTTCTCTAATACTTTATAGCGACTTGGGGCATATTCTTCCATATTATGTTTTGAACTTTTTTAAAAATTAAATTTTCCAAAGATACGATGTAAAAGTTGATGTTTTTTGGCATTATGTTGTTAGGTCATTTATATGATTGTTTTAACTTAATTGTTGCCATTGGTTACCTACCATGTGGTGTTAAAGACATTCAGGGTTATTAATATTACACTTTTTAATAATAACTAAAATCTTGGGTCATTGACCTGAATTAAAACAACCACCCCAAATATGAATATTTTGTTATTGTTTCACGTAAACAACTTGATCAAAACAAAACAAAACAAAGCAAAGAGCTATAAAAACAAAAAAAGAAAACAATAAATAAAATTTTAAAGTAAACTTAAAGTAATAATAATAAAACAACCTGTTGTTATGTAAAAAATTCACGCATGCTAATAGGTTACTCACACAGTGTATCCTTTTTTAACTGTCAAATTTCGTCATAGTTGTCACTTTATAAGGATACATAATTTTCATTCTATCACAAAAATTTTATAGTTAACAGCACAGTTATTTCACAAAAAAGGAATATGTTTTAAAACTAATATAATTATAAAACTGTAAGTGATATTTATAAAAGTACATTTAAGGTAATAACTAAGTATTTTTAAAGCATAGTTAACTGTCCCTTTGTTTAATTAAAAAAAATTAATTACATATAGTAAACGTTTGAGAAAAATCAATAGATTTTTTAAGACAATTAAAAACAAATATTTGTTTTTTAGTTTTTTTCCTTCTATAAATAAGATTAAAAGGCTTGTTAATAAAGAACAGTTTTGAAAAATTAAATCAAAAAATTAATCAACAAATTAATAAAATCAGAAACAAATTTTTTCGAAATTTTTTGGCATTAGTTATTTTATCTGACACGTACACGCATATGTATGTATGTATGTACATATCGTCACCTAAAATGCAAAAGGCCGTAACTACACTTTTTAGTTTTTTACAGGAGAAGGTATAAACGTTATAAATTAAAGACTACTTAAAACTTAATATCCACATTTTAGATTCAAACTTAGAAAACAAACATAACACACATTGAAAGATAATCAAAGCCAACTTTGTTTTGATTTTTTTTTTTTTGGAAAAGCGCAGTTACGGCTTTTTGGTTTAGTTGACGTTGCAGTTACGGCCTTTTGTTGTTCACCAATAAACTCGTTATTTTTGGACGTATACATGTAAAATTTGCTGTGTAGATGTGTTTCGGTTAAGTTCGTCATAATCAATCAAAAAGTAAATTTTGAATTTTTGAGTAGTTACGGCCTTTTGCATTTTAGGTGACGATATGAATATTTTATGAATATATTAAAAAATATTTTTTTTTAAATTAAACAAAATATGAAGTGTATTTATTTGTTGTTGTGTGGAACTCGTTTTGAGTAATTTGTTGTTGTGCTAGACAGTGGAAGTATTTCCAACCATTTTTTTCATATTATTATTTATCTTTAATAATATTGAATTCCTACAAATGAAATTTATTAAATAAATATTTCCTGAATTAATAATCGAAATAATTACCACAAAATAACATAATTACTATGGGGAAAGAATATCCAGATCAGGGCTGCCAGATTTGACGATTTATTATAATTTTGACGATTTTTGCACAAAAAATAGCTGAATTCCGATTTGACGATTTTTTCTTAAAAGTAACGATTTTATACAATTCCAAAAATAAAAAAAAAAAAAACAAAGTTGTTGGTCTTGTTGAACGTAATCTCAAATTAGCCCTAGGAAGTTGAGTAATAGATCATTAAAAAGGAAATTTTATACGCTTTAATTAAATCTCAATCATGAAAAAAAGTTTTATTAAAATTTTTGTTTTTAATGTGGCTTAGTGAGTACACCATAGAAATTTTAGAGTGGGACCATGGGATCAGAAGTTAAGTTACAACTATATATTTATCAATTTTAACGAATATTTCTTACCTTTATTACCCAGTTTATTAAAAAATTTATATTTTTCCAGTTTGTAAAACTGTCCATGGTGGGAGCAGAAGTTATGTTAAAAGAACTATATATTTTTCAGTTTTAACGAATATTTCTTACCTTTATTACCCAGTTTATTAAAAAATTTATATTTTTTTTTAGTTTGTAATGACTCAAAATGAAATTTTTTTAACATAACTTCTGATCCCACTATAAAATTTTTTTAAAAATTATTTTTTTCATGATTGATATTAATAATGAAAGCGTATGAAATCCCCTTTAAAATGAGCTATTACTCAACTTCCTAGGGCTTATAGAAATGGAATTAGAATATATTTAATTCTCGGGCGCATATGCAAAAAATTATATTTTTCTGTTTTGATAACTACATAGCTAAAACATTGTAAGATATAAATTTTTTTTAAATTATATTTGGATTCAGGGAGTCAAGGCATATACATAAATAAAAAAAAGTTACAATAAAATCTGAAGTAGTTATTTTAAATGCCTTGTTGATTTGAAATTTATATATCTACATACTTATATCAGTGTTGGGATCTGAAAATGTTTAATTGTACGGCCCCAATGATGAAATTATACCAAATAAGCCCCAATTGTACCAAAATTTGTCATTTAGTAAAAAAACACAAACAAAACATACATACATTCAGTATCTCGATATTAGGAGAGGACAAATCAAAACTTTTACACTAGGATATTTTAGTCATGATATTTGACCTTGATTTCTTAATTCCTTGAATTTTTGTTTTTATGTTGTTTATTTACTAACAATTATTTTGCCAAAATACTTAATTATTTCATAAGCGGAAAGGTTCCTTATGAACTTCCTTCCACCAAGTGCTTGAAACTCCTCCAAAGTAACTGGATCTTAATCCGATAGAGTATGACTGGAGTTAATTTTAAGTATAATTGAAAAGTCGCCTAACTAACAAAAAAGACCTAACGATTTCTCAACAGAAAATTGGGAAAATTAATCATCCAAATACAGCCGGAAACTAATTGAGGCGATGTAAAAACTTTCAGATGCTATAGTTCAGTAAAATGCCTTGCAATCTAAATTACCTATCAAAGGTTATCAAAGTAAATAATAAAAATCTTGAACATAAATCAAGAATGTTGCAATTAAGAAATAAGAAACTTTTATTATTGTAAGAAAAAGTACAAAAATACCTTAAAAAAATATTGATTAAATAAAAAAATCCAAAATCTCATGAAGTGTACCAGTGATGTGTCGATTGTACCAAATTTGGTGCAATTGTACCACAAATCCCAACACTGACATACATATATATGACTTGGTTTAAAAAAATGTTTCAAATTCTATTCTAAGCTAGCTTTAAACGTGACTTTTTATATTTTCGCTTGATTGTTTTTAACAAGAATATCAAAAAATAGTTCGAAAACAATATTTTCAATTGTCCGATTTGTTTAACGAATTTTTAAGACTGATCTATTATCGATTCTTTTTTAAATTCACCTGACAGTCCTGATCGAGATAGTTTTTTCGTTAGTATGCAACTACTCAGATTCTTATGCTTAAAACTTAATAGACTTAATGAGAAGTTCAATCAGTCTAGAAAGAAAGCTAAACCTAAATTTCTAAACAAAAAACCATAGCAAACGATTTTGATTTAAAAAAAATTTATTTTCGTTTTTTGTTGGTCAAACATTTTTGAATTCTGTCAATATCCTCGCCAAACAACTTGGCCGGGCATACTATTATGTTTAAATTTTACATGCTGACCCAGTTTGTTCGAACTTTCTGTTCCAATTCCATATTGTGCACTTATGTACATATAAAATATGTACAATATAAAATATCCACTTAAAACACGATGTACATATAAATTTTTACCGCCCATTTTAATGTGATGGCTTATGTTTAGATTTATAACTAATTTTATAAAGTTTTGGAAAACTATGGCACCGTCATTTAAAAACTCAGCTTGAGTGAAAAATATTAGCAGCAGTCGCCCTTTAGTGCCTATATCTCAGCAAAATCAGGAGGTATAAGTTGAAAAGTTCTTTAATTTTACTTTGTAAGTAACTTCTTCAACAATAACTTTTGTTTTTCTTAATTAACATTTTGTGAAAGTAGCCTGTGGATCTAATTTTTTCTCTTTTGTTTTTCTGAAAATTTAAAACTAACAGATAAACTTCAATAGAAAAGAGAGCAGCATCATGCGCCGGTTGCCATTTTGTTATGTTCTACTGTTTCTGGCCTTTCTTAATATTGCACAAGCTAGAACGGCTAAGCGTTCCGATGTCTATATAGCTGGATTTTTTCCCTACGGTGATGGTGTTGAAAACTCCGAAACAGGACGTGGAGTAATGCCAAGTGTAAAATTAGCACTGTCGCATGTCAATGAACATCCGCGGATACTGACAAATTACAGATTGCACATGTGGTGGAACGACACTGAAGTAAGTACATACATACATGTATATTTAATAAAATGTATTTTTTTTACTAATAATTTCCAAAAAAATATTTAAAATTTTATAAAATTTGTTCATCTTACTATAAAATAGTGTAATGCAGCTGTTGGTGTAAAGTCTTTCTTCGATATGATGCATTCGGGACCGAATAAGTTAATGTTATTTGGTGCTGCGTGTACACATGTTACCGATCCAATAGCCAAGGCAAGTAAACACTGGCATTTAACGCAGCTTTCGTATGCTGATACCCATCCCATGTTTACTAAAGATGCTTTTCCCAATTTCTTTCGTGTGGTACCATCAGAAAATGCATTCAACGCCCCACGCTTAGCATTGCTAAAAGAATTTAATTGGACTCGTGTGGGAACTTTATATCAAAACGAGCCACGCTATTCCTTGCCTCATAATCATATGGTAGCAGATTTAGATGCAATGGAATTGGAAGTGGTCGAAACGCAAAGTTTTGTAAATGATGTGAGTGAATCACTAAAGAAGTTAAGGGAAAAGGATGTTCGTATCATTTTGGGTAATTTCAACGAGCATTTTGCGCGTAAAGTCTTTTGCGATGCATATAAGTAAGTTAGACTCAAATCAAATATTATTTTTAAATAAGATTGGTTACCGACATGGTTTAGTAATTAGTTACACACATTCGAAATTATACAATACCATAATAGTTTAATTGCGGTAGCCAATTTAAGTTTCTTTATAAAAATTACATTTAAAAATTGTTTGAAATAGGCTGGAAATGTATGGTCGTGCATACCAATGGCTTATCATGGCTACTTATTCAGGTGAATGGTGGAATGCAACCATGGACACAGAGTGTACTGTAGAAGAAATATCTATAGCTTTAGAGGGTACAATCATGGTCGATTTACTGCCGTTGTCTACAAGTGGTGACATAACAATTGCAGGAATAGTGAGTTTTTGATAATTCCTTAGGAATGAATTTATTATAATTGAATATTTTTTTATATTGTAGACTGCAGACGAATATTTATCTGAATACGATAGTCTGCGTGGAAATGAATATTCACGTTTTCACGGGTACACTTACGATGGAATCTGGGCTGCGGCATTAGCCATACAATACGTTGCCCAGAAACGTGAAGATTTCCTAACTCACTTCGATTATCGTGTTAAAGAATGGGAAAGTGTTTTTCTAGAGGCGCTACGAAATACGTCTTTTGAAGGAGTAACGGTATGAGTTATGAGTTGAAACAAAAATGTCAATGTGCAATCTTTTTTTTTATTTAATTATATTTAAATATTAAGGGACCGGTACGTTTTTATAATAATGAACGTAAAGCCAATATATTGATTAGTCAGATTCAATTGGGATTGATGGAAAAGATTGGAGAATACCATTCGCAATTAAGTCACTTGGATTTGACAATGGGTAAACCAGTGAGATGGGTATGTGATTGAAATTATCTATAAATATTTATAACTCATAATCTTTATTTTTTTTTTTAAATAAATATAATTTAAGGTTGGAAAAACACCACCAAAAGATCGTACTTTAATATACATTGAACATAGTCAAGTAAATATTACAATTTATATAATATCGGCTAGTGCTTCAGTGGTCGGCGTTATTATTGCTTGTGTATTTCTGGCCTTTAATATTAAGTACCGAAACCAAAGGTAATATCTTTCTTAGATATTTGATTTTCTTAGTAATCTTTACTATGTTTTTTTAAATTTTATTTTTCAGATATATTAAAATGTCGAGTCCACATCTAAATAACTTAATTATAGTGGGTTGTATTTTAACATATTTAAGCGTTATATTTTTGGGACTGGATACAACATTGAGCAGTGTAGCTGCATTTCCCTATATATGTACAGCTAGAGCTTGGATTTTAATGGCGGGTTTTAGTTTAGCGTTCGGAGCTATGTTTTCGAAAACGTGGCGAGTTCATTCAATCTTTACGGATTTAAAACTGAATAAAAAAGTTATTAAAGATTACCAATTGTTTATGGTAGTGGGAATACTGTTGGCAATAGATATAGCTATTATTACAACTTGGCAAATTGCAGATCCATTTTATCGTGATACTAAACAATTGGAACCCAGGGTAAGTTTTTGGTTAAATTTATTTACTGTTTTGGCTGCAAGAAAATATTTCTTGACCAAAATATTTTAGGAAATATCTTCCAATTTGTAGTAGTTTTAGTAATTAAGTAATATTTAGGTAGCTCCGCTCGAAGTTTTACTAATCGAAAATGTTTTAATTTTGTCAGTTATTTTTTTTAAAGAACCCAGTATGTCGTCAAAATATTTTAAATTCTAAGAAAAATATATAATTGTTCGATGTAGCACCGACCTTGTTTGTTTTAAAAGCTTCATTCTTTCACTGCACGAATGTGGTCTGATTATATTTACACTCTTTCTCCAAAAAAAGTTTTTAAGTTGGTTTAAGTGCAAGGAATAATTTTTTTTATTATTATGTGTAATTGTTCGATGGAGCCACCATTTTTCATGAGGACAGGGATGTTTTTCTTGTAATAAACGTGGGGTTTCGCTGTCTTTATAGGAAGGTGCTTGTGTCTTATTGATAATGACTGAACTGCCTACTTATTTAGTTGTATTTTGTAGGGCCTTTAATCGTGGTTCCTTTTTAATTTGCGCTTCGTGCTACTAGCAGACTTATTGAGATTTTTCACCGTTTGAATTCTGTATCTCATTTCTATAACTAAAATGAAAAATTTTCAACATGAAAATAAAATTGCCATTCAGTTTTAGCTAAACATGAACTTTTTTACACAAAGAGTTAATCACGAAAAAGTACATGATAAACTTTAGCTCACCCTGTTTAAAACAAGATGGTAATTTCTCACTAAAGTTACAGAAACTAGGCCGTCACCTTTGGAACATCAGATGGCCATTTTGCACGTTGATGTCGTAGTTTATTAATTACACCGTGCAACAGTGAAAAAAAATTCACGGACTTGATAGTATAGGTTCGATTCCACTACCAAAGGGTAGTAATACCCTATACTCAGTTTGTCGAATTTTGTGACTAATTTTTTTTTATGGGCCTCCAAAAAATCTAAAAATCAGTGGGCCCTTAAAAAAAAGTGTCATCAGTCTAATATGTATATCATTCATACTAGGTGAAAGCACCGTGATTTTTTTTAAGCAACAAAAAAATCCAAGAAATACAATAACAACAATATACAAGTTTCAACTGCAAGAAATATGTATATAGGTTAGTAAACACTGACGTTTTTAAGGTAGAAAAATATTTAAGGTGCCTAGAAACGTTTAGATTGTATTGGGATATTCACAAATGTTTTTCAGTTTTACAGTGGCTACAGTTTTCCCATATATATATATTATTAGTGAAAATTTAAGACTCGCTGTAAGTTAAGCTGAACAAGAGTAAAAACAAAATATTGATTTTTTTATTCAAAAAAGTGCAGGAAAAAATTATTTTTTGGGATAAAATTATTGTCGATCAAATTTAAGTTCTATTACTTAGTATGAATGAGATAAATAAAAACTGGTTGCCAAACTAAGTATAGGGTTTTACTACCCTTTGGCAACTACATCTTAATCAGACAATACTGAAAAATTTCTTGCTTTATTTTAAGATATTTCGTACGGATGTCTGTCCAGACGTATCTGGGAAATTTGATTTACGACAAGTCTAATCGCTTTTTGATAGACTTCTCACAAACATGCCGAATGTCTGGTCTGACATATTTCGTGCTAGCCACTTCATATATTTTCGGGGCAGAAAATAAATAAGCTGTGTCTTCAACACTAGCGAGTAAAATAAATCTACCTTGACTGTCAACTGCTACTTAAGCCCACAAATTAAAAAATGGTCAAAATTTGTTAAAACACCTGCACGTTGGTAGCGTGCTTGTAAATTTCGTTTTTTTAATACTTAAGCTGTGTTCAGACTAGTCAAATATTTTACGCAAAAAACGGAACCACTATTTTTTGCCGTGTTTATTCAATCTTACATGACACGTATATTAAAAAATGATGGTTTATAAGATAATAATCATTGTATGTAACCTCCTATATTGAGTAGAAACTTATATAACTTAATGATTATTTGATAACACCAAAAAATTTGTTTACATTATTTAGTGGTTACGCCTATTTGGTCAAATATTTGACTAGTCTGAACACCGCTTTAGGTTTCAAAAATATTTAAAAAAAAAATGTTCGAAAATAAAACTGAGAATACAGGAGTCTGCATTAGTGTTGGTTATGGGAGCGGTATTTCAACAATGCAACCATACTTCCTATTGAGTTATCTATTGGGTCCGTTCTGAAGGATAAACTAAAAAATATAACACGGTCAACTCTAAGTTTACGCAAAAAAAAACTATCCAATTGTAGAAGGACAGAAGGAAAAACAAAAACGTTGTTTTTTATTGGTGTTTTGTTGAAGCTTTAATATTCTGTAATATTATTCTATTAACATGCATACTTCTCATTGTGTTTAGTAGAATTTTATTACTTATAGAGTATTTTTGGCTTCTCTAAAATTAGTAAAAAGGTTTCCTGATGATCTGGCCTGAGCAACCAGTGAAATACGTAAGGGAACTAGCTCTTTTCCTCCAACAAATAAATTTTATTTTTATTATTAAACGTTATGGGTAATTATCATAATATTAAATAATTACTATCATGTCACATTCCAGCTGCTTATTTTTAGAAATATTCCATGCTAATGTCCGCGCTAAGGGTGCCCACATCGAACAATAACATATTTTCCTTAAATTTTAAATGTTTTTATGATATGCTGAAATTATTAGATAAACAAATTGAAATTGATATAATTGCACAGACTTTTTTATTGTTAAGAACATAGAGTACGTCAAGACTTTAAGTGCGAACCCCGCTAAAATGTTTTAGTTTATAAAACCGAATTATTAAAAAATATTGAGATCTACATATATTTTTAATTTCAGCATCATGAACACATTGATGACGTGTTGGTTATACCAGAAAATGAATATTGTCAATCGGAACACATGACAATATTTGTCAGCATTATTTACGCCTATAAGGGCTTACTTTTGGTAAGTTTTTCGTATTCCTTGCTGTCAACACATAATTAATTATAGTTTTTATGTGAATTTGTTTAATTAAAGGTATTTGGAGCATTTTTAGCTTGGGAAACACGTCACGTTTCAATACCAGCATTAAATGATTCTAAACATATTGGATTTTCTGTTTACAACGTGTTTATAACATGTATTGCGGGTGCAGCTATTTCCCTAGTATTGTCCGATCGCAAGGACTTGGTTTTTGTCTTACTCTCATTTTTTATAATTTTTTGTACAACAGCAACTTTGTGTTTGGTGTTTGTACCGAAAGTAAGACTGGTAGTAAGAAAGTTTTGTAGTTTTTTTTGTAAATAATAATTTTTTTTTTGGAACGAAGGCGTATGCATAAACCATATTCGTAACCATGAATTGCAAACCAAAATATAATTAAAAAGAATAAATCAAACACCTGCATGAATAGTTAAATCATTAAAAATACATAAATAATGCGGCTAATACACGTCGCGACTAATTGTACAATTGAGTTCAGTAAACCAGTTGGTCATTCTATTATTTTTTTACTGTTTTATATTTCATAGTTCCGATTTTTTTTATAAAATCATTCATTGGTATTTTAGTTTCTTTCTCTCTTTTGAATTCATTTATCTAAAAAAAATCTTTATTAAATATCAGAATGAGAATAAAGAATGACAAAAAATCACCACATAAAAAAATCGCACAAAGCTTAGTTCCGAAATAAATATTTGACGAAATAGGCACTATTTTTGACACATGTTTCTTTAGTCTTAGATGACACCTAAAATAATAAATAACGATTTGTACAAAGGGATAAAGGGTAGCTTGACCGATTTTAAAATAGAAGTAAAATTTACTGGATAATCGAATGGAACTTGTTACGAACCCCTCCAAAGCCAAATTCGTGTCAAAAAATTTGGTTTTTCTACATAAAAATCGAATATAGAAAAAAAATAAAAATCAAATTTTTTTTAAAATTTCGAAGACTTTCAGTGAACCATTTTAAAGGGTTACCCATTTTTTTTTAAATTTAGCGAAAAATTGAATGGAAGTGTTTCTGAGCTTAAAAAATAAGTTTTTCAGCGTGTAATTTGAGTACAGGAAAAAATTCAAAATTAACAGTTTCGGTCATAATCGCTAATTTTGTCGTTATAAGAGGAATTTTAACAGCATTTACACTCTTAAAAAAAACGTTGAAATAATGGTAAACTCTAAACTTATTTACCCTTTCTATTTGTGCGGTCAAGTATTGATAAGGAACCTGTATAACTTATTGAATACAATACGAGCTCGGTTTGCGAAACCAAAAGGAAATCGGTATGATACCACGATGATAGTAAAACAATTGAAAAGGAGCCAAAGAACTTAAATTACGAGTTTACGCGAAGAATTGTCCTTCATTAGATATAAGTACACTGTTCCAAATAAGTTGAAGTATTTGATGATATGCTAGAAGTTTCTAGAACAATATTTTTGTAACATAATAATCGATTTTTTTGAATATACAAAAAATGTTTGTGTTTTTCGCTACCCAACGTTGGTATATCTTGCGAATGGTAGTTTTAACCCAAATACGGTAATTTTTCAAGGGCCGTAAGGCAATTAAAAAATAAATGTTAACGCCTAGATTCATTACTCTACACGATCGTACAATACAATCACAAAAAAGAATTCTGACAAAATTCTGTTCTACTCAAAAAATCGTTTCAAAATGGCGTTGTAGGTCCCACACTATCATACAAAAAAAGTTTTTGCAACTCTGATCGCATAGAAAAATTTATTTTATGAATTTTTTTTAAAAGATTATCAAATCGTACAGATCTGTTAAAAAGTCTGTCACTAACATACATTTCTATTCCAAACTCTCATACTTTTTTGGCACATATGCTATTTTTGACAAATCTTACGACTGAATATCGAGGCAGACCACTTCCATAATGAGTCCCTTTTTGACAATCATGGCCTTTGATTTGGTTCTTTGACCAAATCTTAGATAATTGTGAAAACTACGTTTCTCGAGGGTGTTTTTTTAATATCTACTTAAAAAGTTTTTAATGTAAAAAAATTACCTATTGCGCTAATCGGGGTGTTGCAGTAATCGGTGGTTGCGCAAATCCAGCTCGCACTGCATTTGCTAAGACCAAAAAATTGTCTAATGTAAGTTAAATGAAAATAATGCTTTTTTATTTAATCAATTTTTATTTAATCAACGATTAATCGTTGAACAACTGAGAGTAATACCTGATCGAATTGTACAACCAGCCGCAACGAGTTTGCGCCTCATAACAGCTGAGAGCTAAATAAGGAGTGTTCAAAAATTCACGCAATATTTAAATTTTACGTTATATAAGCAGCAAAGTGCAGGAAATCCTGAAATAACAGTTTAAAAGCTGACAGTCTGGTGATAGTTAAATGGATAGATGCGCCAGGGAGGTATTATTGGACAATACTTCTTGTAAAATGAGGTCAAGCAGTTTCTGTTACCTGTGCTTAATATCGAGACATGACAACAGAGCTCTTTCTCTCTAAAATGGATAATATTGATGTGGCTTGAACAAGATTGTGCCAAATATCAATTAATGAAATGCCAATCATCCGTTTACTGATACTTATCTCTGCGTGGGTAAATAGCAAATGAACGTCTTCAAACACATTCATGCAGAGCTCAAAAATAACAATCTAAGGCAACAAACTGTGAAAAATTTTGCGTAAATTGTTGAACACCCTTTATATATTGTATTCTATTATTTTAATTGCATTTATTACAAATTTATCCTTTAAGCGCATACATTCAAACTCGAAAAGTTTTTTTGTCTAATTTTCCTATATTTTTAAATTTAATAACCTGATATTTAAGGCAAATATGCTTGTTATATAGATATTTGTCATATCGTTACATTTAAAATAAAGTTAGATTTTTTGCTTGCATTGTCTTGAGTTTATTGAAAATTGTAATTATATTAAATAGCAACTCTCAAACTATTCATGCAATTTATGTTAAACAACAATAATCTTAAAAAAAAACTTGAATACTTATAGTAACTAAATTCCAAATTTTATTTTTTTGAATAGCTTGTGGAAATGAAACGTAATCCTCAAGGTGTCGTCGATAAACGCGTTAGAGCAACTCTACGGCCAATGTCTAAAAATCGTCGTGATTCTTCAGTTTGCGAATTGGAACAACGTTTGCGTGATGTTAAAAACACAAATTGCCGTTTTCGCAAAGCTTTGATGGAAAAGGAAAATGAATTGCAAGCTCTTATTAAAAAATTAGGTCCAGAAGCTAGAAAATGGATAGATGGATTAACTTGTGGTTCGGGTGGTGGTAGCATTGGAGGTGATACCGAACCTATATTAGGTGGAAATAACGGCGATGGAGTACATGATACGGCCAGATTATCAGCACCTCCTGTTAGGAGGGAAATGCCCAGTACAACAGGTAATACCTGTTATTTCCCCTTCTTAAAATAATAGCGGAGTTCAGTTTTCGATGCAAATTGTTTTGCAAAACTGCAAGTGCTTAATATCTATGCCTTTTTTTGAAATCTAACAACAAAATACCTTTTTTTTAATTAAATTTGAATGATATAACTCATTTGCACTTTCGCAAGATCATTTGCATCAAACACTGAATACCGGTAATGTTTTTTTAATACTAATTTAAACATTATTTTTGCAAAACAACAAACAGAAATAACTGAACTTACGTCCGTGGATAGTGTTACGTCTACACATGTTGAACTAGATAATTCCGTTATGTCAGTGCAATCAACAACAGTTGCTCCCTCTTTGCCACCGTAAGTATCAGTCTTTACATTAAAGAAGAAAATTATCAATTCTTGTTAAGGATGGACCAGGCAAGTCAGTGGAAGGATTTAGTTAGATAGCAATTTAATCACACCATTATACATTAGATACTAGCATAAGGAACACCTCTCTTTTGTGTACTTGCTCATCAAGTGGCTTCTATTGGGTAATAATAGATGTACTGTTGATGCAACTCTATCGGAAGACTCCGAAGAGGCTTAGCACTTTTGGTATTTAGAGTTCAGAGAGAACTGGCGCACAGTGGCGCCTTTTGACTTTTTTCGTTGCAAAAATCATAACTTTTGAAATAATTAAGATATTTTAAAGATTTAAAAAGATATGGACTGAAAATAATGTTTACAAAATACTGCTAGAGGTACAGGGTGCTCTAAAAATTGTGGTTAAAATAGGACAATTTTTCCAGTTAAATGTTAACATGTTTTTTTAAATATAAGTTTTTTGTTTGTATCACAAATACACATTTTTATATACATTTAATATTTAAATCTAAGTAAATTTATATTAAGTAACTAGTTTAACCCGGTGCGCTTTGCAATACATTGCAATACACATTGTTCAAATTCGAAAGTTTAGAAAAATACACTCTAATATAACATGTTAAACCAATATTACATTTTTTTATTTCTATTACATAAACACATTTTTAAATTATTTTTAATATTAATATATTTATGTCTTTTAGTATATATTTTATTTACCTAGAATAATTGATTTTCATTAGTTAGTTCTCTTTGAAATAGTCATTAACATTGGGAGCGTTATCTAATAGACTTAACATATCGGAGCTATAATTATGTTCTTCCAAATCCTTTCGAGATCTTACGTCTTCGTGATGAAATTAGTAGATCTGAAGAGGCCGCAAACATATTGAAAAGGTCCGCATTCTGTCTAATCCGTAAAATTTTGCAAGTATTCGTGTATCTAAATTTTTGTAGTCTTTGTTTTTGCATTCCTGGGCTTCTTCTGACAACTCTCCAATCGATAAGCATTGATATTCAATTAAACTTTTACAATGAGCCAAAATCTTAGGAGTAAGTTTCTTCTCAGGGTACATTTGAGCTAATCATCAAACTTTGGGCCATTTACAATTTCTTTAGAGTTTATAACGTTTAGGATAACTACCAACCTTTTTATAATATTATTGTCGACCCTAGTAATTCGGGCTGTTACCTCATATTTTAAAAAAATGCTCTGGAAATATTACTATCGCTAGTATTTCCATACCCCTGCTTTGGGCATTCTACTTTCAGCCCAAGCTTCTTAAGAAATTCATGTTGTATAATTTTTTTTTTCGAGCAGATAGTTCTTCTTTTTGTGTTGCGTTCATTTCAAAACATTCACCTTCACGCGGAATTTTATACGCTAGTTTTAAAATAAACTCCATGCACCTAATTCTGGCATGTAATGGAGAAATTCCATATTCATAATTTTGCTCATCACTTGAGTCATAAAAATTTTGAAAGTCTTTCTGTGACTTTTTGCAAATTGCACACTTTAAAGTTGACGAGGTATCTGTTTACATTTAAGCCATCAATCACTGTAAGAAAAAATTCATAATCAATCGAAAAACACTTTTTTCATTCTTTATTTCTATAACAGAAGGCTTTAGTTCCGATATTTGCTTTTTTATATTGTTCACTGTAGATTTGATTATTCCTGAAGACTCCTTTAAAAAAATATCGGACGGCAAAAATGAACTGATGATGGGCGAGGATTTTTCCAATGCACAGTGATTTTACTTCTCAGTCGTAAAGGAACTACTGAAGCCATAAACATATTTGTATCTGTAATAGTTGTGTCATTTGTCGATATTGTTTGTTTGTAAGCACTTTGTCCGGACGATCCCTAACATCCCCACTTATTTATCAATGTGAGCCTATCTGGAAGTGATACTGCTTCCTCTTCAGGCAAACTTCGAATAAGGCGTTTGGCTGTATGATCCATTAAGTCTTGCAGTTTTACCTCTACCGTTACATTAGGTGGCACTGCTTCTTTTTTGGCAGATGTAATCTTTTTGTATCCAGGAAGAATATTCACATTATGATTCTTTAAAGAGCTTCGTAAAATAGAATATTTTTCCTTTGACAATCCCAATTCCATAAACAACGCTAAGGCTTCTTCTTTGTGGGTAAAGCATTTGGTGGAGTAGGAATACTCCCTTTTATTCTCTTCAGTCGAACTGGGCTTGCAAGCACCACTGCTTTTGTAATTTCGGACCTTGATTTATCTTTATTTTTTACAAACTTAAGACATAATGCTTCTGAAAGATGAGATTTAGATATATCTTTTTTGGCATTTTCAAGTTTACGTTTTCTTGTGTACTCAGAACACTCGTTTATAGTTTTGCAGGTCTTCTTTCTTTTGCTGTCAGAGGATGTATGCGGTTTTTCGATGTTTCAAAAGTTGTAACTCCATTTAGCCAGGAGGGTTGTTTTTCATTAATGCTTTTTTCGTACGGTGTGAGGCAAGCCATTTTTTTTTAATTCTCCATTTCGTGATATTCTGGTAAATCATGTAGTTTTTCCACAATAGCCAATTTAAATGCATTTTCATTATCTGAGTTTCTGAATAACTCAAACAATACTAAATTGGTAAATGACATGATATCGCACTTTAAAATAAAATTGTATAAGTTCTGTTACTGATCACCAGTTTTAGAAAGTAAAAAACTTAACTGGCTGCATTATAAAATTGCGGTTTAATTTATACCCAAAAAGCAAAAAAAAAAAAAAAATAACTGTAATATATACCTGCAGTTCATATTTTATTCAGTATAAAAAAGTTTTAAAACTACCTGCCTATTTTTAAATTCAAATAAAAAAAAAATGCAATAGTTATGCCTACCTGATTGGCAGAGCAAAATACTGTTTATTATTTAACGAGAAGCAATAAAAATATGCAACAAGTAACTTTATTTTACACTAAAATTGCTGCAGTGAAAACAAATTTGGAAACCCTTTTTTATTTCTTTTCACAGTGTGTGCACATCTTTGTTACACACTTTAAAAATGAGAAAAAAATGTTCTGGTTTTCTCTATGAGGTTGTAACAGTTTTCTTCTTATTTCACCTATAGCGGCAACTTGCGGCGGCCAAAGTTAGTTAAATTATTTAAAGTATTATGTAGCAAATATGCTCAGAAAATATGGGCGAGACCATTTTTGGATATGCTCTATTTTATTTGTAAAAATGATCTAAATATAGGGTGTCTAAAAAGCGGCTACTGCCGAAAAAGTAGGGCATCTGCTAAACATTTTATTACTTCTTTTAGTAAAAAACAAACATACCTTAAAAAAATACCAAAAAAGTGTAATCAAACGGCAATGTTTCTGACACTTCAATTCTAAAGTGCATTTATTTTTTCAAGATCACCCTTTTTTTTTGCTTTCTAAAAAGTTGTCGACTTTGAGCAGCTCCACAAACTATATTTTTTTTGCAATTAAGAAAAACGTTTTTGAATTGTGATCAGTAAGTAGTTCTTTATACGATGTTTTTATTCATTTCACAAAATTTTGTACTTTTGCAACGGGCTTTAAGAAAAGGCGCCACTGTGCGGCGTGAAATGATTGCAATTAATACAAAATTTTATCTGATCAATTTCCTTTCAAGAATAACTTGATTTAGGTGTTGTTTATGCTCACAGGTCATAGAATTTCATCGCGATCTTTGTTCGCAATTGTTGACGACAGATACTAATTCGCTACACATGGAGTTGTTCAGTGGGGGATGTTTAATTTTATTATAATTGCATATATCTTGAACTCAATTACATTCTATGCTAATGCCCAGATAATAAAATATCATATATGCAAAAGCCCACGAAGAAACCAAAGATCTATATCAATTCATTTTAGAGTATTTAGCGTAGAGATGGGGCTTTAAAAATCTGTTTACTTTTTTAAATCTGTGCTTTGCCCTCTAAGGCATTTGACAATAATTCATAAATGTTGTTTCAAAATTTCCCATGTGTGGATTGGGCTGGAGGGAAAACAGTTACAACTTATGACACAATTTTTCTTTTATTCCCATTTGTTATAGGTTGTATTTAATATAGTTTAATTAAATTAACTAGTACCTAGTAAGTTTAATTTATATAAGCAAAGAGGCGTGTAACTTTTTAACGAAACTATGAGGACAAACACGATATCTTCAAATAACAATCTGATCATAAAAAATAAGTCCACTACATGAAAAATACTAAATAAAAAAAAATATTCCAAGGCATATCCACAAGCTCCCCTTCCCCCTAGGGGACCGACTAATCGTAGATCCAATTGAAAACACGTCTTTACTTCTGTAAAATTTCATTAAGATATCTTTAGTAGTTCATGAGCTACCGAAATATTTCTCAGTAAAATGTTTTTAAACCACTGTGCATATTAAATTTAAAGTAAATATCGATCTATTAATACATACACATATTCCGTTTGTAAACGGATTGGCTTTTATAAGAATGAAAAATAACGAAAGAAATGCAGTTTTTCCCATTCTTCTCTATACTTTGAAGACAGGCTTGTAGCAAGAAAAATTGCCATGATTTCTAAAGGAAATGTAAAATTGTTATTTAAAAATTAAATTTTCTTTTTTAGTAAAAAGAATGTTAAACGTCAGGATAGTATAACGGTACTACCGTCTACGAATAAACCCCAACAAGTTATGCAACAACCTATACAGCAACAATTGCAGCAACAACTTCAACAACAGGCACAATTTCAGCAGCAACAACAAGTAAAAGTCTGCAACGACACACGGCGCCATGTCGATAAGCGCAATTCTGTTTCAGCTCAAACTGATGTAAGTATTGGTTCAATGTCTAGTTTGAAAAGACAAGAATGTAACAACATTCGTCGCGAAGACTCCAACTTAAGGGAAAGAAGGCAATCAACAGCTTCTTCAAGGGTAAGTTTTTACTTATTTTTATGTTTTATATGCAAAACTTAATTTTAATTTTGTTTTCATTTTTACGAATTTTATTATTTTAGCACAATGACAATGGTACCCAAACACCAACAACAAGATCTAAGTATCCAAATAATATACACAGAAATTCATCAACGAATATATCAACTTCGCAAAGTGAGCTTAATAACGTATGCCCACATGGAGGTCATGGAAAAAGCAATAATGTAGTTAAAAGTGAGTATTCCTATAAAACTCAACTTTGTCATACCCAATAGAAACAGATATTTTTATGGATATATTACATAAAGAATATAAGTTCAAACTATATTCGAATTGAAAAATTAATTATTTTCGGCTCTTTATCTCCATAAACCAAAGGCACATACTGAATTTCATTTTGATATGTCATACGGTATGACCTGTAGAGCGTTTAAAAAATTTGGGAGTAATTAAACTACCCCTTGCCCTTTCCCGATTATGCCCAAAATTTATTTTATTTATTTATTTCTTAGTTGGTAATCTCTACAATAGGAAGAGAATACCAGCATCTTGCACATTATAACGTTTTCTTAAATTCCTGTTCTCTAATAAAAATCATAGTAACAACAAATATAATGTCGTAAAAAATGACGACTAATGATTGGAATAAAACTTCTCGTATTCTATTATCTAAATTAGGTTGGTTAAAGTTTGCAACTAAAATCAACCAACTACCCAAAACAAATAGATACAAAAATGAAGGATGTTTCGATCCAGAAAATGCATTACATTCTGCTGGTGTCTAAATTGAAAATTTTCCAATTTTTCTCCAAAATTTATCATCTAACTTGTAAAAAATATTCTTTCAATCCTTTGGAGTTGTAGAGAAAAACTAAGTCTGACTAAACCAAATTTATTTGTTTGTTATTTATTAGTTAAATGTTAAACATTTTAAGTAATTGAAATCAGGGACTAAAGATGAAATAGATGAAATTGTAATTGAATAATCTCAATTACAATTACTTGTAACTTAATGTGTAATTAAAGATTTTCAATTACACATTACATATAATTGTAATTGAAAATGTATAATTACAAGTAATTAGAATTAGTCAATACTCATTAAATACAAAACACCAATTTTTGTCTGTCTGTCCCTAGTATATCGGTTCAAATATAGGATACTTTTTCCCTTAAAAATATCTCCTTTCCAAGAGAAAACAAAAATAAAAAGTGAAAGTGTTGAATTCTACCTATGGTACTGAAAACTAGGCAGCATCTTTTTTTTTACTCAGAAAGTTCTATACACTATTTACAGATCTCTACAATAATATACTTTCATATAAAACCTATGTTGCAACATCCAATGTACATACATATATAAAACATATCTTCAGCGCTATAAAATTCTCTTTAAAAAATACAGTCACTACGTCGACTACGAAGCGGGTACTCGCAGTGGTAGTTACTTTTTGTACTTCCAATGGTAAAATGTTTTCCAACTGTGCTCAAAAATTAAAAATAATAATTTGTTGCTTATATGAACCATTAATCCATATTAAAAATAATAATTCATCAAGGAAAACTTAAACTTTTGACATTGAATGAAAGTTGCTTTGTTGTATCACTTCGCCGACGGATACACCTTACTAATATGCCTTGATGATAAATGTTTAAAAAATCCCAGGAAATCGAAAACGAAAAATATTGAGGGGCACTTTTATAAGAATTAAATTTTTTATAAAAATACTAATTTTTTATTAAAAGTTGAAAAAAGTCCTTGATTTTGATAATTAAATTGTTGTATACCTGCATTCGAGGTGACGGTGTATACCGAGACCAACATTATTAAAATTCCGATACCAACATGTGTAAAAAGAGGCCGGAAATTAATTTGTTTTCCCAAAAATTGTCACGGAATTTAATTAGAAAAAAAAAAATTTATATGTATTTTAATATTATTTGAACTATTTTTAAATGTCTAAATCTTCTTTATCTCTTTATAATAAAGAACTTAATCCCAAATAATAAATTAAAAAAAAATAATTTGTTTATAAAAACAATAATTTTTCATTCAAAATTAAAAAATTACTTTTCGTTTGAAAAGTCATTGAGTTTTAAGTTTTGTATAAAATTTTCTAAAAAAAATTGTTAACATTAGTAAAAGATTAATAATTTTGTTTTTATTAATTTAAAATACGCTTACCTTTTTATTTGACAGCTCCTGTAACATCAGATAACCGCCGAATTAGCATGGGATCAGCCCTTAAATCAAATTTTGTCGTCTCACAAAGTGATCTTTGGGATACGCACACCCTCTCTCATGCCAAACAACATTCGCGCCAATCACCACGTAACTATGCTAGCCCTCAACGCTGTTCCGAACATAGTCACATCATACCACCAACTTACGACCAGATGACATCACCGATACAACGTTCCGTATCGGAAAAAAACCGTAACAAACATCGCCATAAACCACAAAAGGGCACAGTATGTCAAAGTGAAACGGATAGTGAACGAGAACGTGAACCAACACCACCCAGCACCCAATGCATGCAGCAACGCAAAATAAATCGAACAAATATTCAACATGCAGCTCATCATCACTCATCGCCTAATGTGGCACCCGATAAACAGCGTTCTAGTAAACATCGTGGTCTTAAAACCGACTCTTCTTCCATGTATGGTGCTAGTTCTGAGACAGAATTATTAGACGGCGAAACAGCAATATTGCCTATATTCAGAAAACTGCTAACAGAAAAGAGTCCCAACTACCGTGGACGCAATGTTGTTGGTCAAAGTTGCCCCAATATATCTATTAAATGCGACATAGTCGAATATTTGTAAACGTACTACTTGCATGAGCAATGCTTACTTTTAACCTAAATAAAAAATTTTAATAAAATGTTATTTAGCCTTTTTTGTTTTCAAATAAATTAATAATAAATCGTAAGTAACGTTTCAAACCTTTGATTGCAATTGTCTTTTCTCGATTCTAAACATGTTTATTCCATAATATTCATTCAACAAACATGTTATTTATCTATACATATATAGATATAATAAAATAGTAACTCACTTCGGTCTGTCTGTCTGCTTTTCATTCACGTTCTCATCACGTAAAAACTACTCGATTGATTTTAACAAAATTTTGTGAGGATGTACCTAAGTATCCTGGTCCCAATATAAGATACTTTTTTCCGCAAAAATATCTTAGAAAGTGGAGAAAAAGCAGTGAAAGTACGCAGTTGAACTAACCGGATATGTATACTTTACTTTTTATAAAGTAAAAAAATATATAAACTGATACGTAGCATATCTTACGGCGGAACTAAAAACGCCGGTATTACCACACAGCACTAAATCGCCGGCAAAGTAAAATAATTTTTAATTGGCTATGCTAGCTTCAAACTAATTCGCCTAAAGAACACCAGATTCGCTTGCGAAGCTTTACTATCGCACTAACCATCTGTCTTATCTACTACTATCCCTTTCTAAAGGAAGTAACACAGTTAATGTAGGCATTAATTGCCTGAGTTCTACTTCTCTTAAAAAAAAAACTAAAATCGTAAAGGTCTCTATCCCTCCTCTTATCTGCAGGTATCACAAAGGAACCAACATAATGGACCCATGTGAGCAATTTTTTCCACTTCGTTTTCTGATTGATTTCTTCTCTTCTTCTATAAGCTGCCTCTAAACCTAACCTAAAAGGGTCTTTCGTCTGGATTGCTTTCAAAGCAAAATCGAACAAAATATTGAAGGACGCTGACGAAGTGGCGGGCACAGCTAGTCCAAGATAAAATAATATCTAATATACTGTGAGATTAGTATTACAAAATTTAAATTTTTGACACTTAATTGTAACTTTAAAGCTTTGATATATCTGAAGTACCGATCAAAATCATCCATTTCGGTCTCCTTTGCATGTTTATATTTTTTTTAGACCATGTTATAATTTTATTTTACTGAATTTAAAACATTGGATTCGCTTTTTGCAGCACTATAAAAATAAGAGCCTTTATTATAACTCGTTTAATACCAGAACAACGCTTTGAAATTGTAGAAATTTATTGGAATAAATTGGAAATTTACTTAAAAAAAATACAAAACTGTTCGTGAAGTTCATAGAGCACTTTGTCTATTTTACGGTCTAAATAATCGACCTAGTAAGCTAATTTTCGTGCTAATTTTCAAAACAATCAACAAGACAAAGAAATGTTCGTACCGAAGAAAGACAATATTGCTTACTGTAAATAGCTGCTGTTACGGGAATGGCGAAAGCTATCGAGCCATGCTGACTGAATTTTTGTTTTCAAAAACTAATAAGCTAAACATCAATAACATTTGGTTCTAGTAAGACGACTCAGCTTTTCATACAGTGCGCTTAACAATCGATTTATTGCAAAATGAATTTAGTGACAGCTTTATTTTCAAAAGTGACGCTGTTATTGGCTTATGCAGAAAAACCAGCAACTCTTAAAGCCTTGGAAGCCAATGCTTAAGCTACCATTGAAGCTATACGACCAGATTTATTGGAAAAAGTATTCGAAAATTTTACTGATCGAATGGACCATGTAGCTCCTAGCTGAGGCGTACATATTCCGGAAATCATATTTAAAAAATAAATGTCATATAAAATTACCTACCAAGTTATAATAAAAAAAAATTCATTCCAACAATTTTTCTGTCTTGTATTATGATTTCAAGTTCTTATGCAGCAAAAAAAATATCCGATATAATTTCAAAAGAAGTTTCCATTGCATTATTATTGTCACCCAGTGTGTATTGCTTTGTAAATTACAATTAAGTTGAGAAAATTTAAATTTTTTAATACCATCTTATTTTGAAGCTCCTAGTATATATGTATGTACATATGTATATTCGTATTCGAAAATTTGTTTGTTTGTGCGTCAATCACTGCAAAATTGATTGTATTAAAACATAGATAGGTCCTTATAAAACATGTGCAATAGGCTTTGTATATATTTAAAGCTCGGACCCAGAGGGGAGGGCAGGGAGAAAAAAATTAAATTTATAAGACTGAACCGATTTTAATATATTTTGAAACATAGATGGATTCTTATTTATAAGCAGCAATATGCTGTCTGTTTTCAATATTTGTACACACAAGTTCGAAACTGTCCAACCGATTTCAGGGAAGTTTTGTCATTGCTTACAGATTTAATAGATTTGTTGTAGTGATCTAAATATCTTCTTTACTAATTAAATACATATGTATATGTTTTGATCTTACTTAAAATGAAATACGTACGAATAATTAGCTTTTTCAACACAATTACAATTAATTTTTATTTAACATTTAAAACATCTTTAATATAAACTTATTTCTAAAAACATTGAATTATTATAATTTTTTTAATTTTAAGCAATTCTTACTTATTAAAGACTGTTAAGTATTTGCCACATATAAATTTTCTAATAAGTACGTCTTATCACAGTTTTTATAGTATATTATATTGACGTTTATAATAATGTTTTATTTATATAGTTATTGGAAAATAGCAGTTGAATAAATGAATATAATTAATACATATTTATTGCTCACTCGCATTTAAAAATTAATATAATATTCGCATATATATTTTCGTTTTTTTTAAATACTGGCAACCTTGTTTAAATAAAATGTATGTTTTTTCCACAAGAAAAATTGTTTTTTTTTTTTTTTTTTTTTGTTAACAGTTTTTTTCCATAGTCATTGGGCATGTTCATAAGAGTTAAGGCCAGTACGCAGCTCTCCTGAATTTCAGTTTCCCATAAGAAGTATGTGTAAAAAAAACAGCCTGAATTTCAGGTTTGAAAATTTTCAGTCAATTTTCCGTTTGGCAGTACGCAGCTAAAAAGAAAACTAAACGGAATTTTCGATTATTTCAGGGATGTTCTAACAAAAAGTGTAGACTTTTTTTCTTCAGCTGAAACAAAAATTAATGTTCAGGCAATTGTTTGGTAACGGAATTTATGACATTTCATGTTTTTTATACATTTAAAATATTTTTTGTTCATTTCTGTGTTGATATAATGTTATTGTGTACAATAAACAATAAAATTTTAAAAACACGACTACATGATTTTTATTTCTACAAACGACCACATGATGAATTTTACTTTTGTAGAAATAAAGGCAAAAAAATCAAAACTGAAATTTCGTAGAGCTGCGTACTGGGCTTTAACTGTTGAGTGTTTGTCTTAGAAACGAAGTTGCGCTCAACTCAACAGTTGGGTATTTTTTATGATAAAATTCTTAGCTACCTAAAGTCAACATGTAGTGCTCAGCCTAAACAGCTAATAGAAGAGAGTTATGCCGTTTCTTCTTCAATTGTTTTAGCTAAAGTATTTAATTTAGTTAATTTAAATTATTTATTTCTATTCTATTCTTCTATTTTTTCAATTGTTTGCATTTGTCAGCTCTTCATTTTGCAGTATATTTATCAAGCCGTTTCTAAGACAGTTGCCAACAGTTTCATAGCAATTAATCTCAATAGTTACGTCTTATGAACGTGCCCATTGTTACTTATTTGTGACTTTTAAATGGAAGGGAATATAAGTTTAAAGCTTCTTAAACGAAGAAAATAACCTTTACAAGTTTTTACTAACATAAGATGAACTATATGTAGCTGTTTGAAGGTTGGAATGTCTTGGAATGAAAATATTAGAGATCGTGGGGCAGACTGTAAGAATATAGAGTTCCGTTTCTATAGCATACATATGCAGAATAAATATCTTTAAATATTTGATTGGCTGAGTTTAGAAACGAAAACATTTGGTAGAGATACATTTAGTTCGGTACTCGGCGATACGCTTTAATGACATTTACTTTGTTGGATTTGCCTTTTGAAAATTGCCTCAAGAATAATAAAATGTTGCCGAACGCAAATAAAATAAAACTGGAGTGGCCTATACTCAACTTTACCATACCCAACGGAAACAGATATTTTTATGGACACATAAAGAATATTCGAATAGAAAAATTAATGATTTTCGGTTTGAGGTGTTAAGTAAACTACCCCTTGCCGCTTCCCGATTATGCCCAACATTTATACAGCTCTTCATATCTATAAATCAAAGGCACATACTGAATTTCATTTTGATGTGTGATACAGTATGGCCTGAAAAGCGTTTAAAAAATTTGGGAGTAAGTAAACCACCCCTTTCCCCTTCCCGATTATGCCCAAAATTTATACAGCTCTTCATATCAATAAATCAAAGGCACATACTGAATTTCGTTTTAATATGTCATACGGTATGACCTGTAGACCGTTCACAAAATTTGGGTGTAAGGAAACTACCCCTTGCCCTCTCCCGATTATGCCCAAAAACTATACAGCTCTCCATATACCAAATGCACATACTAAATTTCATTTTGATATGTCAAACGGTATGACCTGTGCAAACTACACCCACCCACAGACATCATCGCGAAAATAGTAAAAATCAATTCAGGAGAACTCAAAACATATAAATCCGTCGAAATCCCGACCTCAATTTTTGTCATGATTACTATACTTTACTTTATACTACGTATGGTAAAGTAAAAAAACAAAAACAAGTCAAAATGTTTTTCTTCAAAATGTTTGGCCGTCTAAACTGGGATTATCTATAATAATCTTATTTATTAACAATTAATAACGTAAAAAAATATTTTGAAATATTAGGAAACAAAAAGTTAAAACTATGAGCAACATTTGTTTTTGTACTTTTACACGCCATTTTATAAACTAGTTTGAAATATTTTTGACATTTTATATTACTTAACACGTATTTAACACTAAATCTTATAATATTTAAACACAATAAGTATTTTGTATTTTGTTTTTTAAAGGAACATTACGTATCGAACAGCACTAATCAACCTTAGGCAGAAAAACAAAGTCAAAATAGTTTAATTTCTATCATCCATTAGTTTTTGATTTAAGATATCTTCAGTTTCGGCAGCAGTAGTAATTAAAATAGTTTTGATTGGAAAATTTTCGTGGGTAGTATTTTCCTTAATAAACTCAGGACACTTGTAGTGATGGCTTATAATAGGCGATGTTATGCTCGTTAATGGTTGTCTTCTTGCGTTAAACAAATTCTCACAATCTAAAGGAAAGTTTTGAGCTGAACATTCTGTGCCTGAAATTGTTTTTATCATTGAATTTGACGTTAAAGATTCTAATTCATGCGATTCGGAATTAATTAGTTCTCCAACGGCTGAACTAGATGGAGTTAGTAACTGTTCTCTGGTAACTTGATTTTGTTTTCGTTCATAGAATTTGTTGCCATTAATATTGGTACGTTTCTTAACCTGAGGATATTGAAATTGCATAAAACCATATTGCGGACCAAACAACTTCAACACACTCATAAGGAAAAAAGTGGCATAACACCAACTGACTGACATAACAACTAATAAAAATATACCGATTTGTAGATAAGGCAATACATTAGAAAAAAGCATAAGAGCACCCGCAATACCAGTCGTTATTGCCGCCATAGCAGTGGGACCTATAATGCGCGACAGTGAAAATTGTGTAGCTGCTAATCTTTCACATGAGGGCGAGAGTCGATAGTGAATACTATAATGCAAACTAAAGTCAACAGCTAACCCAATAGCTGTACTTACTGTTACACTTTCAAGTATATTTAATTTCCAACCAAGCATAATTAGTATGGCCACAGTTACAAATATTGTAAGCAGAACTGTTACCACAGCATAAAATGATATTAATATATTTAAAGTTACCAGCAGTATAACTACAAGTGATGCTGTCATAGCTACTGTTATAGCCACTAAAGTTCCAGAGATCAAAGTATTTTGAACATCATAAAATTTTAATTCACTTACAAACCAACCACCTTGCATTTCAGGCGGTGCCGCTTTAAGTTCATTTTGAAACCATTCTTCTACGGTATTTATGAAGTCTGCCACTGTATCATACACAGTGGAGTAAGAGACACTTGATTCAAATTCAATAACCAATGCCTTAACAATTGGCGGTGCATCAGTAGTTGAGTTTGTTGAAATTTCCAGTGTTGTATTAACAAAATCTTCTTTTAGCGAATTATTTGCATTTAAATTTGGTTTTGTGGAAGCCATAAATCGAGGTCCAGCAACACCAGGCGAAAAGAAGTCTCTTGGTGTGGCGTATAGTGAAGAAATAATTTGTGGTAAACATAAATCAAATACTTCGGGTTCATATGGGAATTTCGAAATATCACAGCACGGTGTGCGATCGGTGTAATCCATTTCATTGACACACCTTTAAAGAGTACATATAATAAAGAGAGCATTAAATACATAAATGTGCACTCGCCATAAAACAAACACACTTACATTCTTTGCATCAACGTTATAAAGTTTTCTATAAAACAGTTTGGTAAAAGCATTCCTAAGGTTAATTGATAAAATGGTTGCTGTTTTAAATTTTGGCAAAATGACAGCAGCCAAAGTTGTGAAGCTTTGGTTGAAACATTAAAATTATTGTCATAATGCAAGCTTCCGTAGGCAAAAGGATTGTCAAATTCGCCGTCATCAACAGGTTGTATACCCCACACAAAACGTAGGGGAAATTTATAATTCTCAAAATTCTGAAAAAAAAATTTTGCTATAACAGTTTGATTCATCTGCAATCGTTTACTTACCATAACAGATTTTTCGAACCAAAATTCATACTTAAACTTTGTATTGTAAATCTCAAATGGATGATTAGAAACAAAAAGTTTAAAATGTGAATTTTCAGGTAATTGTAATCCAGGTTTGTATAAAACTATAAAAGCACTGCAAACACCAAGTAAACCTAAAAACGAGAAACAACACAAGGGAAAAGAAATAAATCCAATGTGTTAAATTAGAAAATTGTTTAATTTTTTTTTACCAAATATTGAAAACCATACATATGCATAATTTAAAACTGCCGTTGTTATTACCGACTCCAATTTCGTACAAAGACTATTAATTGACTTATTAATCATCATTAAAAGTTTTTCAATTTGTAATTTACTGCATGTAGTGCGGGATGATATGCGCTCCATAATCGATATAGAAGCAGGTAACCAAGTGATCATTAGAAAATAATTTGAAATAACAACGGTTCCAGCGAAAACTCTACAAATAATAGTCAAAAGTTACGTTAAGTTATAAAGTTAATGCATAAAAAAAACTTTCTTTAACGAGGGTCTTTCATTTATCCATTTAAGCAAATGGGATAAGTTTATCATAAATTTTACAAATAACTTATTTTATAAAAATTTCCAATAGAATACATATGTACATATATGCAATCGCATTTGTACAACAATGGGATACTGTTTCAACTGCTAAGTATGGTTTTGTAAGCAAAGGATTTCCTAAAGTAAAATTAAAAAAACACACATTCATACAGTGCAAATCAGTTATTAAGACTCTTATTAATATTATTACCACATCAGCAAATTAAAGTGGTAAAAGATAAGGAAACTGAATTGTTTTCTTTAAAAAATAATTTATTTTGTTTTCTGGCCATATTGAATTTCTCTTCGATTTTGGTCTGCAGTGGTGAATTTATGTTTTATCAAAAGTTATCAATTTGCGAAAATAAATAAATCAGAAACGCAAACGGCAAAGCTCTAACTTAACTAAATCACTAACTGATCGATCATTTAAAACTTATTGTAATAGCTCTGCTGATATCGAGAATTTTTTCTTGAGGAAAAAATGAACGTTTGCAGCTTTTGCTAAGTTGATAATCTTTCTCCGAGTATAACTCGGGTCCAATGATATGTTTCATTTATTTTGCAAACACTTCGTCTTTCCCATAAACATCAAAACGAACTTTTTGTGGGAACTCTGGTTTCGACAAGGTACCACCGTTAACACATTATCTCACTACTCCGCATCAAATTTTCGATTTCTTCTTTTGAGACTATTTAAAGACTGCAAAACTGAAATACGATTCAAATTAGCTGACATCGAAGCTTCGCTCTGCAGAAATGTCATCGAAAATCGAAAGTCGGAGTGGCCGATTAAATTTTCATTACAAAATTGCAATAAATTGAAACGAATATTTTTTAAAGATTGTAATTTTTTCTTCATTGTTTGTAAGAAATATATTTTCCTTAATAAATAATTATGCATAAATATTTATGTTTTAAAACACAAATTATTTCTAGCATTTTTAAAAATAAAACATCCAAATCCGAAAAATTTTATTGGAAGTGAAATAATCGTAATTTTTTAGCAGCTCAAGTTTAAACGAAACTCTTTTTAAGTTAAAATATTTATTATTCATTAATGCATAAATTAATGCTTATAAAAAAATATGTAGAATATAGAAAACTTCGAATTTTTCAATTCCAAAAATTTTCGATTCCCAGAGTTTCAACAATTCCACACGTTTGCAGCAGGAATTTTTTTCCTTTAGATGACGTAGTTCGGCCAATGCAAGGTTGCCAAGTCTCTAATCAAGAAATTGTTTCAAATATGTGCGTACATTTATTTGTACGAATTTATTTACTTATAAGTAAGCACTAGGCAAAATTTGGCAACTCTCATAATTTATATTTATACTCTCAATCAGATTTAATAGCCAATAGGAAGATAGTTTTGTGACGTCATTAGCCCGACATGCGCAGAAAATTTCATTTTTATTTTCGGGATGGTGTAATCTTGACTTTTATCATTCTTGTGTTTACAGAACAGAAACGAAAGTGAAAGTTTTAATGAGCAGCCAGCAAAGTTTGCATAAAGACCAGAAAAATATTGGCTTTTTACCGATCGATACTAATATTAAAGAAAAAATGAGCGATTCAATATTATACAAAATTACAGCCTAAGAGATTATTATTATTAAACATTTTATAAGATTTTTGTATACAAAACAAGGGGTTCTCAAATCTTGCGAAGAAAGGCAAGTCTGTTTGAACGAGACCTGCAAAGAAAAACAGTCAGAAATTATTTAAAAACTAAAGTATTACTGAACCATTTTTGAACTTTAAGTATAAGGCAGCATTGCACCAGATAACAAGCGAATCCGAGTCTCTAGATATAATAGTTATCTTAGGTACCTTAGGTATCACTCGATTTCCTATTAGAAGATTTGAATTTAAAATGTGGGCAGAGATTCATTTTCCTCGATGTAGACTTGTCAGAGCTTCTACTTTGTGTGGGGGTAATCGTGTATGAAATAGTTTCGTAATACAGAATGCGATTAAGGTCAAGTAACTCAGATCCAGCATTATAGTTAAGCAATATGTTTCATTATTTTTAAAACCACCAAATCTTTCATTAGGAGCCAGCCACTAAGTTTTGTGTTAATTAATGGAAGGAGGTTCGACATCTAAGCAGAAATTGATAATTGACTTTTTAACTTCTTGAAATTCAAACTTTCAACAACTCTTGGATGATGATCTTTAAGTTGTAACTTCTATTTTGCAGCAAACTTTTGTTGCTACTCATTGTTGTAGGCCTGTAAGGTTATACCGTAGGTATGTGATACAGATTTACTCTAATTGTTGGCGTGATACCTTAACCTGACGGTGTTCTTACCACTCGATGAAAACAATGCGAATAGCAATGCCCTGTTGCGTATAGCGATACAACAAGTAGCAATTTCAGAACATAGCTGGCAGGGCCAATGCTCATATCCCTTCTTTAGGAGTTGAAGACTATCTAAATGCCTGACATGCTATTGGTTTAACAACACTCCTATCTTTCAATCCACAACCACCTCGTTACTCACCGAAGAACCTCAATAACCGGTTACAGAGATTTGGGGAAATCCTTTGGAGCAGATCCCCGTTGTACCAGTAGTGTTGGACACTAGCCAGACCTCGAAGGTATTTATCCTCCAGTTTCAGGCACCTGCTAGGCTCAATAATGCCCCCGGAGGGAAAACAACGAAAGGTATGTTTATATTTCGAATTTTGTATTGTTGTATCATTAGAAATCGATATATCGGCAAACCCAAAGTATCGTCGATATATTGATATCGAACGCATCCCTAATAAAAGCTAACATGTCAATCCACAAATAAATTATAGTTTTTTAATAAAATATTAATTGAATAATTAGCACAATATTATTTATCAAAATAATGTATTTTATCAGGGAGCAGATGCATAAACTGTTTGTCGATTTTTGGCAATAAGTTAGCAGATATAACAATTTTCGTTAAAACCCAGCTATAAAACAAATGCGATGTGTTTTAAAAAATTATTGTTTGCTTGTTTTAATCAAACATAAGGATAATGAAAAGACCAAAGTTAAAATTGTGGCGAATATAAAGTGAACAGCAATAATCAAGGTACAGTGATCATTAGACTTACATATGTCAAATAGTTAATTTTAGCGACCGAATTTTTATGTTCATAGTTTAATTGCTCTGTTCACTCTTTAACTATTAAGTGTTCTAAACTACTAGTTATTTATTGATTACAAGTTTGTTATAATTCTTGCCCAACAGAGCAGAATTTTACGCTTGAACAAGCAATTTGTGTAGTTTAAAGTCCTGTTTTAGTATTTGTCTAGCCGCTGAAAGCTTGTTTGTACAAAAAATTATTTTTGAGTTTATTTTTGTTGTTGTCAAACCATTATTATTTGTATAGAGTGCAGAAAATTTAAATGGGAGAAGAAGAAAAATTATCTACGGCATTAATAGAAATTTATAAATCTTATCAACACTGTGGAAAATAAAACAAAAAGACTACACAGCAATAGAATTAAAAATAATTGAGATTATTATTTTAGTTGCAAAATCAAAGGAGAAAAATTTTTATATGTATGTAAGTTTGGGTGTATGAGGACGCATATTTAAGTGGTAAATAACAAAATGGCCGCAGTATATACGACGTCTGAGCTCATTGCAGGCAAAAAGCGTAGGTAAGTTCCAAAACGTCTAAACCAGGGTAAGTATTTTTTCACCATGAATAGTACATTTTTATCATTCTCTTGTCATTTTCAATGAATGAAATTTTGTATTGCTTTTGTTTATTCACTGCACACAAATAAGTTTCACACACACATTTTTCATCTTTTTGGATGTTTGGTTTTCAAACTGTTCACATCTCTTTGTCCATGAAGTAATTGTTGTTTAGATTATTTCTTTTTCATCGCCATGAAACAAACAAATATTTGTTTCAAAATTTGAATCACCGCCATTCATTCAAAAGAAGCTCGTTTCTTTTTTCATCATATACATATTCAGTATGATTTCTTTCGTTTGTACGAAGTGTAACACGAACAGTAAAGAAAATAAAAAAAATGCATAATTCATTTCATGTGAATATATTTTAAAGCAATATTTACTTTGCAATTTGCTTTTCTATTGAAAAGGGTTATAAAATGTATGGTTTTACCTACATGTGCGTTATGTACATAGAATTGTAAATATTTAGGATGTGTAATGCAAATGTGCATTGATCTCTTATTTTTAAATGTAAAACATGAGAGCAGGGTAATTGTATTTGCATATGGTAGAAAAATTTTGATATTTTAAACCATATAAAAATGGATTTTATTACCTACATACATACATACATACATACATATTATTTTCAAAAATACACATACATATGTATGTATATAAATGTTCGAAAAATTGTTGAATTGTAGCAATAATTATTTTCTTATTTGCAAAAATGTAATATTAAAAACAGTTAGGTAAATAATTTTACAAATTTTAATTTTTGGTTTATCCTTTAAATTTATAAGACACTTTTGAACTTGACGACATATTTTAAATAACGAGGCATTTAAGTATATGTAAGTGTGAATAAAGTTTTGTTAAGAAATATTTTTAAAGTAGGACAGAATTCTGTCAGATTTTTGGTTGATTAAATCGTACGATTATCCTACACAATCGTACGATTTAACCAACCAGCCTGGCCTAAAGTTGCTTAAGCATTTGACAGACTTTTCGTTCATTTTTTGACATTAGCTTTAGCCAGCTTATGCATATTATAGTTGGGCCTAAAGTCTTAAATCTGGCAACACTTGAACAAAACGTTTTTAACAGTTGTGTTGTTTTATACAAGTTGGACTAGAGCTAGTCACAAACTTTTTAAAATAAAGTAATGAAAGTATTCATGTTAATTTTTAGCGCACTCTGTAAATCACGCCGACTTTAATAATCTCACTTAAATTACACAAATTGTAAAATAGCTTTAGGTGGACAATCAACACGGGCGAATCATTGAGGAGTACTATTTAAAACTCATTTCATTTTAAGCAAGCTGAATTTATGAATTCTTACTTTCTAGACAAAGGTATAGATTGGGCTGAAAATCCTGGGGAGACAAAAAATAATAATCGTCTGGACTCAACCGGCACTTTCCCCGCCTACGAGATATTTCTCAATCTACGGTCGCTCAATATCGTACTTATCTGCCATGTCCGTTCGTAAATGGAATTGATTAGGTATTTTGCATCTATAGATAACGTAAACCGAAAAAAAAAATTTGAAATTAAACCATCTTCAATTTCCTATGTGGAATTGATTTGTAAGCATTGTATAGCTTAAATTACTATATTGTTCTAATTTTTTAATTTGTTGCTGCAATTAAAGATATTCCGGATATTTTTGTTTTAGTTTGTCTGCCTTAACAACACAAATATTTTTCACAACAGCCTTTTTTGGCAATAGTTTTTCAAAAAAGCTATTTTTGTTTTGCTACATTCGTGTTATGTTGACATACATAGGTTGGTATTTTGAACATTAAAATTGGTTTTGTATTTTTTTCGGTTTAATGATACTGAACAGAATCTATAAAATCTAAAACCATTTCGAATGGTAACTAGGGAGTCATTTCAATTCCGAACGGATTTCTGACATGTTTGTATATCTTTGCTTTTTTTTTTTAATTTGTTTAAAACCTCGACACAATTGAAAATTTCGAAATTACAACAAAATATTATTTTATTTCATAATAAACGGATGTTTTTTGTACTCATGAGTATCATTATGCTTCAAGTGTGATAGGTGTAAAAACGAAATGTATTGTTACGTCGATTTCTTTCTAAAAAAATCTAATGAAAATCTCAAGACTTGTATTATAGTGTGAAACGGTCTTAAATCATTTTTAAAAAATTTTTGTAAGTCTTAAATAATGATACATATATGCTGATCACTCTACATCAATAAATGAAAATAAAATAATATTTATTTTACCCAAAACATTTAATAGCTGTTATGTTACTAGTATATGAAGCGTAAAATGCTCCAGCCGTTGTTATCGATGTCACAAACATTGAAATGGATGCATGTCTAAAAGTTAGTGCCATTAAATTTTGCAAAGTTTCGGTTTGTTCTATGTCAGCTGTATTCGATAATGTTTTTGTAGTTACGGTTGACGTTTTCGAAAATCTTTCAATTAGAACACATTGCCAAATCTTTACAAAAATGAAAGCATCATCAGCACCAATACCTGAAAAATGTGTGTCAAGTTCATAATTATTATAAAATAAATAAATGAATGTTATCTGCGATAAACGTACCTATAATAACTACCACAGCCAGCAAGTTCATATATGGAAAAAATGTCATTTCGAAAACAAGAGTATAAATAAAATAAGCTAAACCCAATGAGAATATCACAGCAAAACAAGTCATAATTGTTACAAATACTGAAGTGGTGTACAGCCACATACAAGTCATAACAAACACTCCGCCTAATGCTACCAGCCATGAGTCTGTTAAAAGTAATTCGTTAAATAATTCATTTTCCAAACCTAAATCCATGGCTGCGACGCGTACAATTTCGTTGGCTAAATCTCTGAAAATAAATATATTTTTAAAATTATTATTTTATTATTTTATAATAAGGCTATGTTACACGACCTACTGCTGGTTGCAATTGGGAGCAATAAAGGAAATTAGGTTTCGTCAATTTCAACAGAACTGTGTTTTGACTGTTTATTATTTATTAAGATAATACAAATAAGAACATTATGTTTGAGTTTCAATTTCCAAAAGTTAATATTTAATAAAAAAAAATAGTGAAAAATTATAGTGACCAAAAAATTATAAAGTTATAAATTACCAGTAAAAATAATAAGAAAAAAGTTCTTAAAAAATGTTTACAATTCTAATTTCATATTAAAATCCAAACTGATAGCAAAATAGCTATTAACAAGGCTTTAGAGTAAGCTCGCTGCGAAAGCAGCTGGTAGAGATCGCTAAATGAAAACTACCGCGCACCTTGACCGTCAGATGATAAGAGTGGTCGAAACGGAACCACCGAAATTACCGTAAATAAAATTGTGGCTTTTTTGGAGATCATGCTGCCTCCGTAGATTAGGTAAAACAAATTTGTTTGACACGCGAAGAAACCACTCAGCACAGTCAACAAAAGGAAACGTCATGGCATTCAAAAACTGTGTTAGCTATAGTTAAGTGAGCCGTACAGAAAAATGAAAGCAAATTTATTCTGGCTACATATCATTATATCTGGCTACATATATATGGCATAATGGAAAAAGATCTTACGTCTGATTTTTATGTTTTGTATGAGAGCAATTTAAACTTTAATTAAAAAAAATATCTTTCTTTAAACTTTACATTTGTGAGTCAAACGTATGCTCCAATATACCTCTGAAACATTGGCGTCAAGGTGTTAGAAGTTAACAAAACAACATACCAACGGGAGGAAGCTTATATAAGTGATGTGGTCAAGATTTAGCTTGAGTACCTAGCATGATGCTTTTTTAGAACATCGCAATTGCTACGCTATGTTCTTACCCCTTGCTTAAGAGTTCGGAGACAACCAAACTCCTGACACCAATTGGTATCTTCTGTTGAGTATGCTAGAGCACATCGACGAGCATTGCATCATACCCACAATACAGGTTTTTTAACACAGCTACCAGGTATACGCCAAAGAGACCTTACCAATAACCGGTCACAGAGATGGGCGGCTTTCTGTGGAGCTACCGGTTCCCGTGGTATGTCGTTTAGACATTGGTCAGGTTTCGAGAGTCCTACATATAAACACAGGCCTGCTCCAGGAACCCTTGTGTACGGTTCCCCCATTTTCCCCGATAGCACTGCGTCAAAGCTTTTGGAAATACTGCAAAGACAGTTTGTACCCCCAGGGGGATATACATACCTTAGTGATGACTAGAGTGAAGAAAGTGATGAGATTGGTAGTAAAAGAAAATGAGAAATTAACTTTAATTTGGCAAAATGTATTGCACGTCCGCCATAAATCCTTATCCTTACCGTTTTAAAGTAAAAACTTAGGTCCCTTTAAATGATGCATATCTTACACTACTACATGGATAAAGTTACTATACTCGGCATATTAAGTTGGAATCAAGGCGAATTCATACCAGGTGGAGTCGATAGCCCAGCTGATTGTTTTTTGCTCTCGTTTTTTTGCTAATGTCTTGTCAAAAATACATTGTTTCATATCTGCTAATCTAATGTCAAAGTTGTTGTTTTGTTGTAGTTGTTGTCCTACTGCTCACACCAGGTATGATTTCGCCTTGGTTAGAATATAATTTGTAACTGTACGAGTAACATGTAAAAAATTAGCAACCTAATTCATAACAAATTTTACCTTCTTTCTGCAGTGTCACGGTTTTAATGGTACTAGTTTTATTACAAAAACAACAGCATAGATTTATCATGATTTATCTCTTCTTAAATTAATTTTTTGTAAAAACATAGATTAATTAGTTAAAATATAATAATAATAATAATAATAATAATAATAATAACATAAAATTATTAGAATAACTCAATAAAATCTGCAATCCAGCATAGGTCTTATACTTAATATATTAAAATTATTCTGTTTTGTGTCAATGTGTCAATGTGTTATAAACAAAAGTATAACGATCAGAGTATAATTAGGCGGCCATTTTTAATTCGATTTATTTATAGGATTAAGGGCTGTTTTCATAACTTGCATATAAAGTTACCGGTAGTTAAAAGTAACTTTAGTTAAAGTGAGGTTTATCTAATTTACGTTTTCGTAATCTAAATGTAAAATAAATATTTTTAATTTTAATTATGTCAACGCCACAGCAAAAAATATTATTTACTTTTTACGATGGTAGAAAAAAAATATAGTGGTTTAATTAATTGTTGTTTACAATAATTCTTGCAAAAAAAAACCGACTTCAAAACAGACAAACTTAAAAGCATGTTTCTTTAAGACGGTAACTATTGCGACACCCTGTAATTTCCGAATTCAAATTTTATACTAGTTATAGCGGTCGTAGCAATACAGGTTCGTTGTAAATTTCAACCTTCTGTCTATAACGGTTTAAAAGTTTGGTCATATACATCAAATTACATAAACTATTGCAACACCCTGTAATTTATAATTTTAAATAATTATACTTATTATAACAGATATAGTAATGGACATTCTGTCTAATTGTTAAGTGTTTATCAATAACTGTTTAAAAGATAGGGTCATATATATCAAATGACGTCACCTATTGGGACACCCTTTAAATTCAAATTTTAATATAAATACTTTTTAAAGAAAACTTTGTAATACAGATTCTTTTTAAATTTTAACTTTGTGTCCATATACATCAAATTACATCAACTATTGGGACACCCTATAATTTCCAATTTTAAATATTTATACTTGTTGTTATTCGAGACATAGTAGTGAACATTTTGTCTATTTTTCAAGTGTTTGTCTATAATGGTTCCAAAGATGAGGACATAATGGTCAAATAACATCAATAATGGGGACACCCTTTAATTTATAGATCCAAGTTTTATACTTGTTTTAATAGCGGACTAAGCAATATAGGTTCTTTGTAAATTTCAACTGTCTATCTATAACAGTTGAAAAGTTTGGCCATATATATTACTTTTACATTAACTATTGGGACACCCTTTAATTTCCAAATTCATATTTTACACTTGTTATTTTAGCGGACTTAGCAATACAAGTACTTTGTAAATTTCAACTGTCTGTCTATAAAGGTTCAAAAGTTTGGCCATATATATATCAAAATAAACCAACTAATGGGACACCCTTTAATTTCTAATTTTAAATATTTATACTTATTATAACAGACATAGTAACGTATTCTGTGCAACTTTCAAGTGTTTGTCTATAACGGTTCAAAAGATAGGAGAATAAAGGTGAAATTAAGTCACCTATGGGGTCACCCTTTAATTTTTAATTTTATTTTTTAATTACTTTTTGTTGTTGGGAGCTACTGTGATACGCACTTTTTTTTAATTTTAAATTGGTGACCTATAATGTTCATAATACACGTAAAAAACATGTATGTTGTATGGGGACACCCTTTAATTTTTAAAATTTTGAAATTCTTTTAAAATGGGACCAATCTGTAGCCATAACCTTTCTAATAGTGCAAAATTTTTAAAATCGGTTCAGAAATGACTGAGTTCTGCGGGCACAAACATAAAAAAAAGCAACATTCAGACGAATTGATAACCTCCTTCTTTTTTTGAAGTCGGTTAAAAATAAGGATTTTTGAAGTCAAGCCATTTCCACGAAATTTTTGATAAAAATGTATAATTAACAATAAAACATTGTTAAAAATAAGTGAAAATTAGTACACCAAAAAATATAATGATGATAATATTGTAACTAAAACGTATCGTTTAGTTTTTTAATGTGAATATTTGATGGCATTTTTCAACATTTTACTGTGAATTTCGCTTACAGTACATTGCACAGTAGGGCAGAATCAAAATACAGTGAAACCTATCATAACCGGACACTCACCGTCGAGGTATTTTTGTCCGGTTATTAGAGGTGTCCGCTTATAAGAGTGATACAATATCTTTTATTTCTTGGAATGCAACAAAGGCGTTTCTAGCAAAATGTTTGAAACGATTAATTGTTTTAAAATAGGACCAGAAATTGGACTATTTTGATATAGTGAACCAATCAAAGCACATTTTGTCTCTTTCAGTGCCAGTCGCTCTAACAAACATTCTCTTGTTTTTATTGATTTCTGTGTTTTGCCAATATTAAATCTTAAGAAAAGATAAAAGAACTGTAACAATTTCACGCATTGAACATTTCTCTTTTTCAATTTTTTTCTTTATTGATGAACAATTTTTGTCTATGGCGTTTTGTGACAAGAGCTTAGCAGACAATTTCTTTCTTGTCCTTAACAAATTAGTATTTATGTACATTTGCATTAACAGGGGAATCACCAATATCATGTACATTATTGCAAATATGAATCACAATTGAATAAAAGAAGAACTACTATTTAAATACCACTCTTGTTGCCGTGTTTCAACGCTTCTGTCCGCTTGTGAGAGTTTTTTGAACAATATTTTTTTCAATTTAGTGTCCGCGTCCGTTTAATAAAGTGTCCGGTTTTGGGAACAGAGGTTTCAATGTACTTTGAAAACATCTCAGTGATTTGTAAAGGGCTAGTCCGGATAATCCAAAATTTAGCGTCGGCATAGCAGAGGGAGATTGGTACTATTTACTTACGAATCTATATGGCTTCAAAGTTCGAAATCTCAAATCATTTTTAGAGCTTGACATTTCTTAATTTTTTGTTAAATTTTTAATAATTATATAGGTATGTATGATCTTAAAGCTCTAGTTAATACCTATAAAATAATGCTTTTATCCAATTATTTAGCAAAGACTCACTGTCAAACTCTATATATGTAAATATATCGAATTTTTACTCTCTCCTTGATGATACTGTTAAGTGAAAGTTATTTATTTATCAAAAGTAATTTAAAAATTATTTATTTATTAAAAGAATTTACAAAAAAAAAAAAAATAAACAAAAAATAAAAGAAAAATAATTAGAAATCAAAATACATACATAAAATGTCCAAATTGAATAAATCTGGCGAGAAACTATGTTCTTGTCCCGTAGGAATAGCAACAACAAACAAAGAACATTTCTTGCAACCCGAAAAAATAAAATTACCAATTATTTCAAAGTTACAAACACCATGTGATATAGAACTTATAAGTGGTCACATTGGCAATAACCTACGTTTCAATGGCCAACCAATCAAAAGTAAATCATGGTCGGGAATGTTGCCATACGCCGAAAACTTTGATGATTTTGTTAAACGTTTGAAAGCCTGCAATTCCAATTTCAACTTTTCTTCAATAGACAAGAAAATAATTGAAAAAATGTTCAAAAATTTTAACAAAACCGCTTATCAACTATCGTACTCTCCTGATATATTCACACCTCGCACGGAAAAGAGACGTTTCCATAAATTACAAAATGTACCAGTTGGTATGAAATGTAAAGAAACAACTTATGCCACATATTTTAGTCGCATTGAAGAAATGCAACGCTTCAAAGTTAAGTTGCAAGGTACACAATATAGATCAAATAAAGATGATCTAAATAATGACTTAAAGCAAATTCGTCATTGTGGACGAACTACGTATCATGATGAAATGTCGGTGTTGGGTAAACTGTATGCTAAGCCGACATTACCGGGACCAATTGATCGTTATACTTTGAGGAAAACTTGATAAAAATTATGTACTTATATACTGAGAATATACTTACGTTTTTTCCCATTCATGGAACAAAGGTAAAATATGTATTGTATGCGGAACTGGGACAAAAATCATTGAGTATCTAAGAAAAATATTAGAGTCCTGCAAAATAAAATTCATGATTGTATGATTGTAAATAAAATAACATGTTTACCCTTTAATTAAAACATTTTAAATTGTCAAACGGTTAGTTACCCTTCGAAGTACTTACATTAATTTTTATAAAATTATAATCCGTCAAATAGTGTAGAATATTAAAAACTATGTTATTTCGCGTACAATCCGAAGGTGCGTAACACTTGTTAAGTTCACTACAGTCATTACTTAATTTTAAGTCATGGAAGTATTCGAAGCAAGAGGACAAAAGATTTTGTAATACAAAAACATCTTCATGCTAGAAATATAAAGAATATTCATTTTTTAAATATACCTACATTAAGGACATATTATTAGATGTTTTCAAATTTAAAATAAACCAAAGGAATGAACGCGCTGGTTTCTGACACATTGAACGAAAATAAACTTATATATCATGATATATCATGTAGTGTTTCACCATCACTGATAAATATATACCCGACTCAGCACTATTCAGTCAACAAATAGCCGCCTTGAAAACTCACCGAAACTCGGTAATTTCTTCACAACTCCAAAAGGTCGCGTTGTCATGTGATATCGAGTGGACAACAAACTTATTGGCCTACTGATAGACAAACAAATGCTGATGTTATAGATTTTGACCTGATATAGGGCATATCCAATGAAATGGTTATAGGTAAAGCATTACTAGACTTACCCACAAAAAGTCGAATCATCACCTGGAATTTACCGGCAACATATACTCACAAATTGATTAAATTATAGACAATTTCTTAGCACTCATTGTTTGGAAATTATTTTGCTAAGAACACCTGAAGATGTAGAGCTCTCTCGTATTATTTTTGAGAGAATAGTTTAAGGTTTTTATCAAAAAAACAATATAACTAACATGCAACCCCTACTAGACAGCAAATTAAATACAATAAAATTTATTCCATATATGTCGAAGAGCTCTTGGCTGAAAATGAAGGGTTCGAAGAAAATAGCTGTTACACAGAACTCCTCAAATTAAAAACAGACATAAAGATTGTCTTCCTATTGCGGTTCAATCTATAAGGCCATATACCTACAAACCATGTCACTGCAGTAATGCACCTTCTGTGAAAATTTCAGGATTCTTCCTAATATGGTTCAAAAATTATGCCATATACATACATACATGCAAATCACGTCACTGCACAGTGGTTTCAAAACGATTTATTTTGGACATAATTCGGTATCTCATGAACCACTGAAGATATCTTAATACACAGGCAAAGCAGAGGTGTTTCTGAGTAGATCTGCGAACGGTCGGCCCCCTAGGGTAAAGTGGGGCTTCTGGGTAAGCCCCCAAAATTGGGTACCTCGGGTATATAATTTTTTGGAAATGTCATAAAAAGTTTAAATTTTATTTCACCATTTGATTAAAAGCTCTTTTATCTATATAATTTCAAAATTTTGTAAATTTTGTGGCAATTCCAATTCGATATTTTATTTCGCAAAAAAAACACCTTGACTTGAATTTTTCAGTTTTTAAGGTAATTATAATTTAAAAAATAGAGCGCGAAAAAAAATATTATAATATTGTTAATCTAGAAGTCAAGATGTTTCCTCTGACACCACTTATATGTATATCGAGCATATATTTAAGCTATAGCAGCTTCGTAAACCTCGCCTCAATTTTTTTTTTTTTTGCGTGTTTATATTTCTCATTTTTATTCAGAAAAACCTCTGCTTTGCCTCTGTGAAATTTCATTAAGATATTTTCTGTGGTTGGAATTATGCCTAAAATAAATCGTTTTCAAACCACATAGCACAGTCGGAACACTCTAATTTGTACGTTTATTTTTTATACTCGTTTATATAGCGAACATAGTTTTAATTAATGTTTCTAAATTTCAAGTGTGTGCCTCCTAGAGTTCAAGGAATAAACACACATATCCGCGAATAACAACACATCACTTAGTATTTAGTATTTATAGTATTTAGTATTTGTTTTTATAGCGGCTACAGTAATATAACTTGTGTGAAAATTTAAGAGTCTAAATTTAACCCTTTGTTTACGGATCCCTAAAAACATTTGAAATGTTTTAAGAAAATTTATTTTTGACTTTAAAACTAAAGCACTTCATTGAAATGCGAAAATTGAAAAGTTAGAAAGAGTTTTTTAGTGAGATAAAGTATAAATTTTGTAAAAAAGAAGTTAAAAAAGCAGTAAATAACAACTTACCGTCAAATCAAAGCAGGAACTTTTATTAGCTAATAGAGCGGCATAGTTTGGTAGAGACCATGGACGACAACAATTATTGCTTATCATTTCACGCTGACAGTATTCATCATAATCCGGCACTTTTGTAATCTGATCTTGTAATTGACACATGGCTAACAGTCCATTAAGATCAAATAACGAGTCCGTTGAATTGGGACCAATACGTTCCACCACAAAATGAGAATATGCCTTAGCGGGTGAATCGCAAAAGTAACCCTCGATAGGGAGTCGAACTTTCTCAGTTATATTCCCATTAATAAGGATACTCCAGGTACTTTTTTTTGCATGTATACGATCACGTTGGTAGTCTTCATCAACGAAAGTCATGTTACGGCCATAGGCAATTTCATGATCGCTCATTGCAATAGAAGCGGGCGATGATGCCAAGGAATCATTGGTTATTTCATAATCTTTAAATATGCCACTATCACCATGCCAAACTGTGGCCGACGATATTATTGTATTGTTTCCGACTGTTTCCTTTTTTGATGACTTGCTCTTTAAACTTTCCTTAAATGTTTTTAACTTCTTTGTTAATTCAACGTTGTTTTTATTCTCTTTTCTTTGTTTGTGTTTGTTTTTATGTTTATGATTTTTACGTTTTTTCTTTTTTTTTGTCTTTATAGGGTAACCATGGATATTAAATCTACTTTGTTCACTATTTTTATCTCTATTTATAAGATTAAGATCATTTGGATCAGCTACCAATAAACTGGATGGACCAGTTTCTTGTAATAAATTATGCCAAGCGACTAAACGTTTTCCGATTTCAGTTCCTCGAGTTTCAAATCCCTGAAATCAAAGTATTTAAAATTAATGTGTTTTCATGAAATATCGTCACTGTAAAGTGAATTGAATATTTTAAAATGAAAATAAAACAAATTGTGAAAAATGATTAAAAATTATTAAAAAGAACTGAAAATTATTTTTTATGTTATTGGGGGCGCTGAATTTAAATTCCCAATCCATTTTATTAAATTTATAAAAGTTTGTATCTGTTTAAAGGCGTTTTGGAATAATTTTATTTTTTTAAATAATTCCGATTCTGATACCTTAAAAGTCATCCAATGAGATCCTAACCGAGACAAATTTTAAATTTTATCTATATTTAACCAATTCCTATAGCCTTATGTCCAAACGTTAAAAATTGCATTGTTCAAAAGTATATAACACAACCGATGAAGTTCTGAAATCAATAAAGGCACAATTCTTCGCCCAATGGGATACTAGAACTATTGCTATTTATCTTCATCCATTTTGAACCAATTTATTTAGGTCACACGACTAAAATAAAAGAAATCATATAACTTCGATCTGAATATAAACGCACCATTAATACCATCTGTGTTATGTAGAGTTTGGGACCAAAAGGACCCAAGTGAGTCGGTCCTCTACACGGAGCGGGCGACCCGTGCAACCTAACCTAACCTATGCAGAGTTTGGAATTTCGCGGCCTTTCTCAATACCCGGAAAACGGAAAAAAATTAATAGCAAAACTACGACATTGTTGTAGAAATATGTACATATTTTACTTTTTAAAAAATTATTTTTAACATATCAAAACAAATACATACAAAACCAGTTGATTGTAAAAGCGGGTTTTTAGGATGGAGATCAGAGATTAAATCACCCTCAATCTTTGTTTTTAAGATAATAATTAACTTATTTTATTTGCTAGTTTTAGCGGCCAACGTTGGTGGTTTAAACTTACATCCCAGCAGATAATATTGGACTACGTGGTCCATTGCAACTGAAATGGACTAGCTATGGTCCAATGTAATGCAGTCATGGACCATGTTCTTTTCCAACAAGAGTTTGTTGTTAAACGACAAGTGTTCGCGTTTTAACGATTGCATAAAGTGCTGCCAAGAGCTGTACAGTTCGTGCAGTTAGAACTAGCTAGTATGATATTTGTTGAAAGATTACATAGTGGTAACTCTGATGCCATCCATTGTTTATTTTCGTAAACAATTATGTGTATGTACATTGTACCATATAAAGTGGTAAAATTAAAATTATTATAAAAGTTCATACATACATATGTAGTTAATATAAAAGTATTATTAATAAAAAGAAATATGAACTGTAGTGCGCGACATAAACGGCGACTTGTAAAAATAGAAAAAGAAAATTATTTAAACAAACCCTCTGGGGTGTTCCATCGTGTAGTGAAATAGAGTAGTTTTGAAACTACTCTATTTCACTCTATTTCACATGTAATGCAAAGCTGGGTTATATGGTCCAGCCCTAGGACATCGTAATGTTAAATGGTTACCTTTGGACTAGTCCTAGTCCCTTATGGAATATATTTCCCATGCGTGTATGGACTAGTCACGTTATCTTCAGGGATAAAATAAAAACACACACACACACACAAACATACATACATACTTACATATATGTCAAAATATAAGCATCAAGGCGAATCTATTTTACTAGGTGGCAGCACGGCGAAGTTAATTAATTTTCGCTTTACTTTTTTTGTGCATGGCAGCTGTCAAAAATTCGTTTATTTTTTTAAATTTGAAAAAAAAAAATATAAATAAAATTGTAATTATTTTAAAAAAATATTTCAATGTTAAAAAAATAATACAAAATACTACCAGAAAAGGTAAGGAAGAAGTGTTTTTAGTTGTTGGATGTGATACCTATTTTAATTAGTGCAACAAAATGCATGTGGGTGTTTTTTGGTGTTTTATTTGTATTTGTTTTTTTTATATTTTAAACTTTCAAATAAACTATGGTTTAATTACAGTACGTTGACTTATTGATCACACGTTTTCGAAATAGAGTTAATTGAGTTGTTATTTTTATTTAGAAAGCACATTGATTAAAACATTGAAGCAAACTAAATACTCATTGGGAAGTATTATTTCTCTAGTACTGAATTACTACAAATACATATGTACATATATCGTTACTTTACAAATAATAATTAAAAATGCAAACAAAGGAATTCGATCAATTAGTGACATAAGCGGTTTAAGGCCCATTATTATAACTTGCCTTTAGCTAAAGTTTGGATAAGTAGTAGTAAGCGATAAGTAGTTTTTCGTTATGATAATGTGGATAATGCTCATTGCTATAACTTGTCCTTATAGTACGTGATAGTTAAAAGTGGTTTTTAGCTTACTTTTCATAACGAAAAACTATTTATCGCTTTAACAAAATCTTAATTTTAGCTAAAGGCAAGTTATAATAATGGGCCTTAGTAGTCCAGTAGCTTTCTTCGTAACATTAAAATTTAAGATTTTTTTCTTATAATTCAATTTGAAATATCCCTAACCGAGTTTTTAAGAAACATACATAGGTACTTTTTTTCTGTTTTTATATCCTTCACCACTGGTGGAAGTTTGTTTGTAAGTTTGTCATTCTGTGTGTAATTTCTACAATATTCATTTCCGACCACATAAAGTATATATATGTTGGATCCTTATACATAGGGAAGTCTGTCCGTCTGTCCGTGTTGATGCTGAAATCAAGTTTGCCAAGGCACCAGAAGAGATACAAAAAATTTAAATACACCCATCTGTCAGGTATAGTTTTGACAATTTTGTTATTGCAATTCAGCCCCTAGGCAGGGACCCTAGGCAACACTCTCCATGTGGTGGTATTGGATGCCACCTCTCCATTTGGCAACTTTAACCAAAATATTTTGGAGAGAAAAAAATTGCTAACTGTTGTTCAATAAAAATAATATGAATTTATGTTCATTTATCTCCGTAGGGCTTGAAATTGCTGAAATATCACTATTTGCAAAAAAAAGGTGTTAAAAATATTTTTAAATTGTTGAAAAATTCATATTTTAGTGTGTATGGCGTTACGTCATATACGTATTTAACGTCACACTTAAATATGTTTTACGTAAGTCGTTACGTCAAAAACGAATCTAACTGACATATTTAACTTCACACACATGTAAAAAGGTTGCATTTTAATATGAATTTATAAATCAGCTCAATGTTGTGTTTAGTTAAATTTTTTAAACAATCAGATGGTTGATGGGATCCTTCTAATGTAGGCGATCGACTGGCATTCGTCGAGAATAAGGATTATATTGAGTTGCGTACCTCATGTTTGATAAGCCGGAGGAGGGGGTTATTTTGCTGGTGGTGATTTATGGTAGATTGGTCGACTTTCCAAGGGGTTAATGTTTTTGTAGGGGTGTTGATATTCAGACCATTTTCGATTTATTAGTTTTTTATAACAATTGCGTACAAGGTTTAAAATCTCCAGGGGTTCAGAGGTCGAAAATATATGTAGTGGCCTGTGTTTTGCATCAGCGGCTGCATTGTCTGCTTTTTCGTTTGCCGGAATACCCACCTGAGATGTAATCCACAATATTTTAATTTTGTTGGAATTTCGTATTTTTTATATCAATGGTGAGTCGTATAATATACATATTTTTAATTGGTAAAACGGCCGAAAGGCTATCGATAGCTATCACAAAAGGTCTTTTAAAGTTCCAAGTTTCACCAAAAATGGCATTTCCCCCCAAAATTACGATAAAAATAGAAATTTTACCAACAAGTTTTTATACCGACCAAAAATTACATTTGATTAAAAAATGAAAATTCACGCATAAAAACTAAAAATACTAATATTTAAAAAGTTCACTCAAAGATCTAAGTTTCACCAAAAAAACGAAAATTCACACAAAAAACTAAAAACTACTAATATTTAAAAAGTTCCCCCAAAGATCTAAGTTTCGCCAAAAAATCATATTTTCAACAAAATTAATAAAAAAAATTAACAAAAATTTTTATTTCGATCTAAAATTAACATTTTATTTAAAACTGAAAAAAAAACTTAAAACTATCAATAATTTACAAGTTCGCTTAAAGATCCAAGTTTCGCCAAAAAAATAAAAATCATATTTGCACCTAAAAATTACCAATAAATTTAACTTTTATTAAACATTTTTATTTCGATATACAATCAAAATTTTATTTAAAACCGAAAATTGAAAAAAGAAAAATTAAAAACTATCAAGGTTGGCAAAAAAGTCTGTAATAAAATCGTCTAGTGAATATAAAAAGGAATTTTTTCCTTTGACACTGCTGTGTGCTGATTACCCGTTTAGCTCACCGAGCCACAGCCAATAACAAATTATCATCGTCTATTTCAGCTATTTAATGCTTAAAATTTTTCATGAGTAAATAATCTCTATACTTTTCTTTTATTTAATTTAAATATATTCTATCTCCTGAGTAATCTATTATATGAGATGTGTCTAGTAGGAAAGAATGTGATGCCAGATGATAATTTTTAGATTTAAACACAACGGGAAATAGCAAATCGGATAGGTGTTTCTGTTGGAACGGTATCTAAAATTCGCAATACGTGGATCCCATTAGGTCCAAAAAACAAGCCCGGCCGGAAGCCAATATTTAATGCCGCAGGAATAAGTGTTACAAATGAAGCTATCAGGAAGAAACCGCGAAAAAACGGTTTACATGGACGCGTCAAAGTAAAAAAACGACTTTGGTCAAAACGTCAGTAAAGACAGTGAAGTATGGCGGAGGTAGTATAATGATGTGGGAATGCATGATGCGTCAAAGTCTCTGGACGAATGAATGCTAATCAATATGTCGATATTCTTCAACAAGGTTTGTTCAAGAGCCTAGAAATGTGAGATAAAAGTGTGTGGGACGTCATCTTCCAGCAAGATAACGATCCGAAACACACTTCACGTATAGCTCAAGAGATCATGGCTTTGAAGTACTAGACTGGCTTCCTCAATCCCCTAACCTCAATCCAATCGAACATGCATGGGTTGAGGTCAAGTGTTCAATATTTAATACTTCTAATAACTGTCCTAACGTCGAGGATTTATGGATAAAAATTTAATAGAATTAATGACAAAACGAATTGAAGCAATAATAAAAGCAAGAGGGGGTCATATTAAATACTAACATAATAAACTTGTCAATGTCAACAAATTGATCTTATTTGTTGAGCAGTTTTTTTTTCTAAAGATGTCTATGAAATTTTTATTTTAAAAACTTTTTTGATGTGTTGTTTAATTTCAATTATTGATATTTACATGCAAAGTTATACTCTTCTGACATCACTAATAAAAAGGTTATACAAAAATGATGCCATTTTTTGTTGTTTAAAACAGAAGGGAAGACGTAGAAGGAGGGGAAGGACAGTTACTGGAAGAATTGTTCGCTCCCGTTAGTTAAGTATATTGCACTATCCGGCCAGTGCCAGTGTTGATCTTGTTTCTTTGTTGGGTAAAAGCTGCTCATGATCCGAAATTGCAGGGGGATGTGTATTGATGCAATGTTTTTGAGACGTCACTATGGATTTGAGACGTCACATTCGGTCAAAGTAGGGTGGAATAACATCACGGATGTCTTCGAGTGACGAAAGTACTGTCGGAAATGTCTAGAAGGGGGATCTTGGAAGAGTATCTGATGATTAGGATGACTTGGCAGGTGCAACAAAAATTGCTGGCATGTTGTCTGACCGGCCCGGCCGGAAGCCAATATCTTGGTCTCCTCATTAAGGTTGTCCGTCATCTTGAGACATCCAGTTGCATTATTTTGGGACGTTTGTAAGACTCGCCATTGGGTGTCGCTTAGAAAAGAAGTCTATGTCGGGGCAGCGTAATTTAAAAAGGAACGAAAAATCGTCTATACGTCGCTATAATTATTTCTTTTGTCATGCCTCAAAAGGTGCCAGCGAGAGCTTCTAGAACTTTATTTCTGGATTTCACTTTTTGGCTGATATAAGTGGTGTGCGAGGAAATGTTAAGGAGGTTGTCGAAGATCAACCCTAGAATTTTTGGGTTCTTAACCGTAGGAATACGTCTGACTTCAACTGAGATGTTTAATTCCGTCATTACGTCCTTCGTCCAAGAAGTGAAAAGAGACACTGACGACTTTGAATATGATAGCTGGAGTTTATGTTCCTAGAGAACTCTTCAATCTGAACACCAGATGAGAGAATTGTGCAGTCATCTGCATAAGAAACCACCATGACATCTTGGGGTGCTGCAGGAAGCTGGGAAAGATATATATTGAAGAGTAATGGTAACAATACTCCTTGAGGCGCGCTAAATTTTATCTTGGTCCTAAACTCCACATACGTAATTAGCAGTCCAGAGTTTGAGATACTTGGGAAGAGTAGATTGATTGATGTCATTTATCAGCACAGAGCGATCTACCGTGTCAAATCTAAGGCAGCAACAATGTATGTGAATGAGGATCAGTGTGAAAAGGTGGTACTTGATTGCGGTAGGCTCCTGGATGTAACTGCCAAGGGTGCTAGAAGCAAACCGGAAAATATTTTGTTCCTGGGCGCGGACAGGGAAAAAGGTTTAAAGTTTTAACTGCGGAAGGGCGATACCGTTCATTAAACCGATAGAAACCGTCCTGGTAATACTAGCTAACCAACACGCTACTCACGACACATGGTAATAGAAGTTTAACACTTCGCTGTCTTGTAAAGGGAATAAGGAAATAGACTTGGTTTGTTGTGCTGAGGAAGGTGGGTCTAAAGATGTATGTTTCACGGTTGCTTCTATCATTTGCGGGTCATCTCTCTAATGTTCGGATGAGAGAAGAAGTGTCCCTCCTTCTTAGACAAATGTAACCACGTTCATTTAACATGTTGCGGGCCTTCCTTAAATACGTAACTGAATATTTCGCTATTTCTGCTTTAACTGATGGTACGTTTAGATCTTTGTGGATGTTCGAGTTTCTTATGTACCAGGGAGCAACTGTGATCATCCGGAGAATCTTATTTTGGCGCCTTTGGAATTTTTCTATATTGCTAGCTGAGGCAGTGTCCCATAATTGAATGCCATAGCAGCAAATTTGTTTTTAAAATTGACTTGTACAATAAAAGTTTGCAATCTTCAAATCTCAAATAATCTAAAGCTAGAGTAGAATGTGGCGTTTCCAAGAAAGGCACCGGTTAAGATGTATGTCGAGATATTTCACGTCTGAAAGCTGAGGTATCATTTGGTTATTTATGTGAATAGGGGTCACAATTCCCTACGCAGTGTAAAAGTTATGTGAGTACATTTTTGTTCATTGACCTTAATTTTCCATTTCTTCAACCACTTTTCTAAAATTAATATGTGGTCTTGTAAATATCGTGATGCTACTTCGGGACTTTCGTGAATGCTTAAAAAAGCTGTGTCGTCAGGAAATGTCGATGTGTGGACTCGGTCCCTAGATGGCATATCTGAAGTATACAACAAGTATAAAATCGGCCCCAATATACTACCCTGGGGAACTCCGGCTTCAATTGGCTCAGGTGAGCTTAAAAAATTGCCTTCTTTAACAATGAATTCCCGATTAGTTAAATAACTATCTAACAGCTTATATAAGTTTGCGGGCAAATTCAGTTTTAACTTATATTTTAGGCCATCGTGCCATACCTTATCGAATGCTTGGGAAACGTCGATAAAAAGCGCAGAGCGGTAATTTTTTTCTTCAAAGGTCTTCTTAATTACTATGTACTATGTTTTTTTGAAGCCAAATTGATGGTTCGGAATACATCCTTTGTCGCTTAGAATGGGATTCAGCTTATTTATTAACATCCTCTCGAACAGCTTTGACATATTTGATAAAAGACTTATAGGTCTGTATGATTCAACTTTTGTGTGGTCTTTTCCTGGTTTAGGAATCATAGTTATTAACGAAACCTTCCAACCTGAAGGAAAGTACTCAAGCCGTAAAATGGCGTTAAAAATAAAAAGAATAATTTTGCGATCTGTATGGGGCAACTCAAATAACATTTTGTTACTGGTTTTATCAAAGCCAAGGGCTTTCTTGATGTTTAAATCTGTTATTACCCTTTCAATGTCACTAAAATTAAATCTTAAGGGTACTGCAGCACTAGCTTCGACAGTTGACAAATCGCATCAGTCAATACATTTGGAGTAAAGACCTTTTTCAAATGTTCAATATATAATTTGCCTTTTTTGGTATCATTCCTTGCCCAGCCTCCAGACGAAGTTCGCAAGGGAGGCTTATGTACTACTGGCCTTTTAAGATTTCTACACGCACCCCATAATGAATAATCTGATTGAGGAGTTGGGTCAAAGTCTTTTAAATAGTTTTTCAGAGATGCTGCTCTTCGGGATTCTAGTAAATCTCTTAGCCGTTTCGTGCATTCTTTAGGTCTGCTTTTAAATTGAGGAGATCTGTGCGATTGCCACTCTCTGCGAAGAGCCTTTCGACGTCAACAGAATAGATGTGATTGTGTCTTATTAGTTGTCGGGTTACGCAACAGTTACGCAACAGTAACCCGACAACTAATAAGATCAAAATCAGTAAGACTTTGCTCTACGTCTTCTGGAGTTCTTAGCGGGATATTTTCCGAACAATGAGTACTGAGATATTTTTTATATTTCAACCAATTTATGCTTGTGCTAGTTCTTGGTGACACGATATTTTGCTGGTTCCATATATAGACAATAGTGGGTGAATGATCTGAGGATAATTCAATCGACGCTTCAACTTCAATCATTTCTTTTGAAATGCCTTTAGTTACGCCAAAATCAAGAACATCAGGTATTTTTTGCTGATCAGCAGGCCAATAGGTGTGTTGTCCACTCGATATCACGTTTATACTCATTTTTGAAATGTGTTAAACAAAACACGACCTTTTGGAGTAATTAGTCTTGATCCCCAAAACGTATGTTTAGCGTTGTAGTCGCCTGATGCTATGAAACAGGGACCTAGTGATTTGAAGAAATCGCTGTATTGACTGTCTGATATTTGAAACCTAGGAGGTGAATAAATCGAAGAAATAACTAAGCTTTGATGAAATTCTTCAATGCAGATGTTTGTTGCTTGAAGGTAATCTTCACAAAAATCACACAGTAAATAATGTTTGATTCGAGCCTTTATTAGTATTGCTGAACCACCACATGCTCTTTGGTATCATATAAGATACAGCCATTTATTTAAAAAAATCTATTTGTTGTTAAGTGAGTCTCTGCAACCAGCATGACGTAAATTTGTTCCTTCTTAAGGAAGTACTCGATTTAATTTTTGTGTTGGCCCAAGCCGTTTGCGTTCCAGAAACATATTTTTAAACTGTTCATGGTTTGTTAAGTAACGCCTGCAACATAGTAGATTGCATGCGTACCATTTCTTGCATCATGCTGCTCATAGAGCTCATAAAACTGTTTAAGGAATGCACTAATGTCTCGATTTTTGCTTTGTTGTTTAGGTTCTGGGTGGAAATTTGCAGCAGAATAAGTTGTCATTGTGGCTTTTTGTACAAGCTTGTTAGTTTTTAACATATCCGCATATGAAACATGTTGCGTTGTTGGTTGGGCTAACTGAGGATAATGAGTATTTGGTCGGTATCGTGACTGCTTAGGAGTATTTAATTTTTGAGACGATTTTCTTACCATATTATAAACTGGACAGCCTCTGTTAGCAGTGTGATTTCCACCACAATTGATACATTTTTTAACCTTCGAGTCATCCTTTGATTTATCGCATTGTGCGGAATAATGTAGTTCGCCACACACAACATAAACCGGTGGCAACTTGCAGTATGCCCTAGTATGGCCATATTCTTGGCAATTTGAATATTGGACGGGTCCTGAACGTTTATGTGGTTCCTCTACTGAAATTTTACGGTGCAATAAATACGTTAGATTGTATATAGGGTGCGTTTCATTTTTTTTAATCTTAAATCTCCGGGTTCCAGTTCAACTCGGAAAAGTGGTTGTGGCACACTTTCTCTATTTCTAAGATTATCAACATTTTTTACTTTAAATCCCGCCTTTTGAAGGTCAGCTATTATCTCCTTCGGATCAACATATGAATCTATACCTTTAATAACTACCTGTAGACCTTTGCTGCTCTTGAGTTGATAGGTATAAAAGTTTTTCTTGCATTTTTCAAATTCATTTACTGTTTTGCGATAACTGGTTTCGTCAATTACTTGTATTTTTGTCTCGTTTATGGTACCACATTTAATAGAAACAACATAAAAAGAGTTCTCCCCAATAACTGAAAATAACTTCTTTATTAGCTCGTTCGAATTTAGTTCTTTTAAATAAATTGGAGGTGGTTTAGACAACTTGGGTGCTGTTTTAGGTTCACTATTTACGCCTTCTAAGATAGCAAAACGGTTTTGCGAATTTATTCCGTATTTTAGACATTGGTGATAATTGCGAAGATTTAGGGCTTCGTCCTCTGCATCTTGGGTTTTTGGGCACTGTCCATTAATGTTTCGGTAGTACTGCATTCAGAAGGCGCCGATGATTTATTCTCATTTATTTTATGTTCACTACTTAGCAACAACGGTGAACAAGAACGTGTGCGGAAAATTGTCACAGCGTTTAAAAACACATCAGATTTTTTGTTTTTATTTACTTCGCTGCTTTCATCAGCATTTAGTATGACATATGCATTCCTACTACTTAAGTTCGCACTTTTTTCTTCGTTGTTCTGTATAAAAACAGGTTTTATTGTTTTTTTATTTGTTTGTTTAAAATTCACTGAATAATTTTTGTTTTGTTATACGTTATTGCGAGCTTAAAAAAATACACGTCCGTTCTATTTGACGAATAACTACTCACTGTCCAAGAACACTGATAAAAGAAAATAAAGCTTGCGGATTAAGGGCTACAGGCTACAAATTGTTAGTCCTAGATACAGAGGACTAGGTTGGAACTTGTATTTAATCAAAGAAAGAATTTTTATAGTTGTAATATCACGGCCGTGAATGGAGATACCAAAGATACACCAGTACCCTCACTGACCTATATACCCTATGAAGTTGTAGATCCGTCGTATAGCAGTGTACAAAGGCTGATGGAGTACTCTGAAAGAAGGGCAATATCAACAAAGGAGTTTTTGATATTGCATTATCAATAATGAAATATATTTTTAGACTATGGTAGAAATCCGTTAGACATAAATTCAAGAGATCTATTGGTGGCACTTTTAGTAATCCCAGGAAAACGAATCGGGAAGTCTTTAAGATCAAAGAAAATTCTAAAAAGATAGGGCCCTCGCTGTGCGTTAACACACACTGAAGTAGAGAATGTAGAGGGTAAGTACACGTAAGTAAGTAATGAGAATTTTGCGGGACAGTCGACTTTGTAGACAAAACACCCTATTTGATTAAAGGTCGATAGTTAGGAGGATGTTTAATAATGCAAAACTCACACGTAGAACTGCAGATTGGTTCAACTATAAAGCGTGATATCTTGAGGGATTTTTTACAGGGTGTCCGCCGGAAAGTATACTATTTTGTTTTGCTTCCATTTTGGTAAACATTAGCCTTGACAGTTCAAATCTGGCAGTAGTGAAGTAGACACGTGCCAACAAAACTATTTATCATGTAGTGAATGATTTCGAAGAAAGAGGGTGTGTAGGTGATAGGGGCAAGCATCGACCACAACGTACTGCAAGATCGGCTGAGAACATTACTGCTGCTCAAGAAGGTGTTCAAAACAATCCATCAACCTCAATTCGACGCCGTGCTCAGGAGCTTGGTCTTCAAAGAACAACTTTGGCCACAATTTTACACAAGGATTTGCATTTGTTTCCTTTTAAGATTCAGTTGACAATAGAACTTCTTCCACAAGACCATTTACGCCGCCGCACAGTGGCTGAAAATCGTTTTTCGTTGGCCAAAATTCTGTAACTTTTGAACCGATCAAAATATTGAAATAATTTTTTTTTTAATGGATAGATATTTAGCTCAGCTTGATTCAGTTTTAATTACATTAAAATTGATTGAGGACTTTTTAAGGAATTCGAGGTCAAAGTTGAACATTTTAATTTTTTTAACTTTCAGAGTGAAATATGGGTTTATTCTGTGTGTAACATAGTAAAATATCCCTCTAAGATCCAAAAAAGTATATATATTCTTGATCAGTGATGAAATCTAAGACGATATAGCTATGTCCGTCTGTCCATACGTCCGTCTGTCCATCCGGCCGTCCGTCCATTCGCCTGTTTGTATGAACACGATTCAGTCTAAACGAAAAGAGCTAGACGCTTGAAATTTGGTACATATATATCTTGAAGGATATGGCAGGCTAAGTTCGTAAATGGGCCAAATCGGACTAGGGGGAAAAAATTCCTCTAAGAAGAACTAAACCAACCCCTGAAAAACTACACATTTTTACAAGTTTTTTGTAAATTTGTTAAGCAAATGAAACATTTTTATGTCAAAGAAGGTTCAAGGTCTTTACCCTGGAGCCAGAAAATCATAAAAATTTATTTTTGGACCCCGCCCCCTTTTTGTGGGCGTTTATATAGCATATTATATGAAAAATAGTGTCAATAATTAACAAATTGTATTACCTAAGCCTAGATTGCATAAAAAATTAATTTATAAGCTTTCATGACGAATGGAAAATGTATTCAGATCTTCTGCGCTACCTTCACCTCACCCCCCCCCCCCCCCCCCCCAAAAAAAAAAAAATTTAAGCAACAAGAAAATATAATTTTTATTCATTTGACTTAAATATTAATTGAAAATATTCCATATTTTGTTCTGTGCTATTTCTGTTCTTTAGTAGTTTTTTGGCTTCTTCATCTAAATCCCGATGGTCCACTTTCCATTGATTTCGAATACTAGATATGAACGGATCTGACGTTACCAATAATATATTAAATAGATCTTCATTTGTTGAATTCCGTGAAATTTTCCTAGTATTGTGCTCTCTATAAAATATGTAATCCTTGTTCCTTTTTTGAGCCTCCTCTGATAGATCTCCAAGTGGCACCAAATGATATTTAATGACATCTTCACCATGATAAAGGATTTTGTGAACTGTTGCAGACATATTTCTCCATGGGTAGTTAGTTGTATATATTTTTGCAGTTTCCTTAGCATAATCTCCAAATTTTCTACAGTCAATTTCTTCATTGCACGCAAGTACTTCTAGTATTATTTTAAATCTGAAAATAAGGTTGAAATCCACTCCTGTTATTTCAGATGCTGTTTCTGAATCTGAAAAGAATCTTCTTGCGGTATTGCCATCATTTGTGTTGCCTGACCCTTGTTTTGGCTGATCTATAATCAGTCCACGTTTGCGATATTCATCTTGAACATGTTTCTTTTTTGAACTTCTTAACTCTTTGTTGGTCACGTTGTTTCTTATTGATCCTGAAGACCCGAAATCCAAATCATAACTGATTTTTAGTATGTGTTCCATAAGTCGTATTCTTGCGTGTAGTAGTGATAATCCAAATTCATATGCATCGGTATTATCTAATGATTTTGCTGGGACTTGGTTTAATTGGCTTGATGTTGCTTGGCATATAATGCAGCTGGATGCAGCCTTCGTGTTAGTCAAAGCCTGACCCACTTTTCCATCTATCATTGTCAGGACTAACTGGTAGCTTACTTCAATTTGCTGCCCATCTAACTGTAATTGTAATGGCTGTAGTGCTGTAATTTGGGCCTTGATATCACTAATTTCTTTATTAATAACATCATTTGTTTCTTTTTTGAATTGAAATTTGATTGGCCTGCAGTATTTTGTAGAAGATGGTGTCTCATTTTTCCAAATATCCATTACTTGCGTTGTACTAGTCGAAGGCTCTGAATCTTCCAAAATCTTTTTCAATCGCAATGGTACAAATGATACCATGAACATATCTGAGTCAGAAATATTTTCACATACAGCTTGTTTATATTGTTTTTGTCCCGAAGAACCATCACATCCCCATTTACAAAAAAAAAATTAACTTTGTGTTTCCGTATTTCTTCAACTCATTTCCTGTTATTGATTGCAGCAAGCGTGCGGCTGTGTGATCAAGTAGAGATTGTAGTTGTACCTCTGCCGAAATTGGTGTGATTGTAATAGTGTCCTTTGATGGCAAACAGTCCATTTTAGCAACGGTTATGTGATGATATGCTGGATATATATTTGAGCCTTTTTCAATCGCACGCTGTCTGAGTTTAATATATAGCTGTTTTGTTAATTTCAAATCCAGAAATAATGCTAATGCCTCCTCATTTGTGTACTGTATTGCATCATTCGGAGTTGGTATACTTTTAAGAATCCGTTTTGTTCTCGGTGGACTAGCTTTAACAACTTTTTTAATGATATCCACTTTTGTAAATTGGTTCTGTGATCGTAATTGATGTAGGAAAGATTCTTTTATATTTGTAGAACCAAAGGCATCGTTAATATCTTTAAGCCTCCGCCTCTTAGATCTATCGCTGCAATTGTCCACTAATGATTTGCGTGGTCTTCCAGCCTTATCTTGTTTTGCTGTTTCTGCAGCGACAGTAAGTTGACCTTCTAACCACTTTGCACTTTTTATATAAAATTTTTGTTTACTGTACATAACTTCTTTGTAGCGTTTTTTTAGTGCTTTGACGAAATTATATAATTGCTCTTGCATTTCGGTGCTACACGAATTTAAGTTTAGTTTTATTTTAACGTAACTAAGAACATCTTCCTGATTTTTGTTTCTAAAATACACTTCGGCCAGTTCTTTATAACTGAAGCTCTCCATTTTCTTTTGAATATTTTTATTTGCGTTTGTTATGTTTTATTCGTACACTTAAAGGATTAAGTTATTACTGAGTAATCCCTTAACGAATCCGTACTTTTATAAATTTTTAGATACATGTTCTTCACACACTGATCTTTAATTTCATAGCAGGTAGCGCTTAAATTGAACAAAACTGCACTCATGCGTCAATGTGGGGTTGTTTTTTAACTTTAGTGGTTTAATGTCGCAATTATTGTTATAAAATTGTTTATGACTTTGGTTGACCCTAACATTTGATAACAGGTAAATTTAGAAAGAGATCATATGCTTCCTGTAGAGCCCATTGTGATAATTTTATTACTTATTTTTTGCCGATCAAAACAAAGCCATTAAACCCTTTCGAAGGTATTATATTTATTTTTTTTAGTTATACGTAGCCTAAACTAAAAAAAAATAAACTTTTAGGCAAAAAAGTGAAAATTTAATACACCATTGTATATGAATTTTTTTCGAGTAATTTCATTAAAATGAAAAAAGTGTTCTACAGGCGGCTCGTGGCGGGTGCAAAAGTATATATAGCCTTAAAGAGGACACTTTCACCTTTCTCGTGGTTGTATACGTTTCTTGTTCCCTTTTGTTCCCTAGAAGTTCTATTCCACTAAAGTTTAAATTTGAGGAAAATATAGTAGTTTCATAAATATTTCATAACGCCCCTAATATTAAACGCTAGAGCTGTGTCTACTTACAACAACTAAAGACAATAATCCTACCAACATTATAAAAAAAACCGCAGACCATTATCGATGATAGCTTGCGAGTAGTAACCATTTAATTTTGATAAAAAACCAAAGAAAAACACCTTTTTCTGAAATTAAAAAAAAAGTTTAGTTTGACAGCATGCCACGCCCACAATTATCAATATTTTAACATAATTTTTTGGCTACCTTAATTTGGATATATTAACTACAAAATGACGTAAAAATTTTAAAAATCGGTGACAAAAAAAAAATTTACTTTTGGCCAACGAAAAACGATTTTCAGCCACTGTGCGCCGTACATATGCCAATAGGATGTTACAGCTCCTCCATGACAACCCCGATTTTTAAGTGATTGACGAGGCACATTTTCATTTGAATGGATATGTAAATAAACAGAATAGTCGGTTCTGGGCATTGAAAAACCCTCATATTTTTCATCAGTCACCTTTGCATCCATTAAAAGTGACAGTCTGGTGTGCAATTTGGAACTTACTTCAGTAAAAATATCGTGATGTGATTGAAAACTTTTTAACGCACAACTGCATGCTTTGGACTTAATTACCATGTAGTATCAACAAGACGGTGCCAAATCACATACAGCCAGGATTACAATGGAATTACTTCGAGTAGTATATCTTCCCGGCGTACCACTTGTATAGCTTATTGTGCAAGGGAAAGGGAAGGGAATTTAAAATGCCACTGGTAGAAAATGTAGGGACAGTTTATGACATAGTAAAGTTGTTTTATTTAACGACACGAACGAATAATCAATCTGAGTCTTAGGAGTACCATGAATACGCACGTCAGTAGCGTATATATATATATATATATATATATATATATATATATATATATATATATATATATATATATATATATATATATATACATATGTATACGCTAGCGGAATTCAATAATATAGGGATAGGAAGCCAATAGATAATCAAAGTGTTCAGGTCATCCTGATTGAGTGGAATATGGGTATTAGATTACTAAGCAGAATACAAGGAGGACACATCATGAGAGGTATTATCGCTAATATTTTTTTTCTGGCGGTAAATAATATTATGTCATTTAGGTTTGTTCTGTGTTCAGAGATGGTCTAATCAAGTTTGGAGTCTGATTTAACTTAGCTCTTAAGCAAGCCATACACATTACGATGAGATGTACAACCAATTCTAGGAAACATAGGTTTAACATACTTAAATTATAAAGGGAATAAAGAACTTACCAGTGATGGATCTGAAAAGTCCGGCAAATTGTTTGTAGTCAAAGATACAATAATACAAGCTACACTGAGAACAGCAATAAACAATACCATTAGATATGGCCGGCGGACTAAAAAATTATAATACCACTGCATGTTAAAAATGTTGTTTAACTATTTTTTTAAATAAGTTTTTTAATTAAATGTAACCACTTGTTAACTTCTTTAAATAATTTTGTATGTGTATCTTGATCTTCCATTATTTTTTGGTAAACCTTTTTTGCATCATTTATTTTATTTTCTCATTGCAGTAATAGACCGTTTTTAAGCACTTGAATTTTTATATACAAATTTATATATAATATTTTAAACATGATTAATTTCTGTATTTATAACTGCGGATTTGAAAAACTAAGAATTACTTAAAAATATTTATACTTAAATGTAAACCAAGTAAATAATATGCAGAAAGTTTGTTTTGGGGGAAAAGGTGATGACCACTGGGCGATTATCTCCTAGACAAACGCGATGAAAACCTAGCGATTTTCATTTAAGGTAAAAAATTTGTTTACCTAGCGTTTACAATTGACAATACTGTTATAACAATAAAAAAATGCGTATTAGTAGTCGAAAAATCTGACAATTGCCTCCGTAGTATAGGAATCCAGACAATAATTAAGATAATTAATTTAAATTTTGTAATTTTTCCTTTTTGAAATTTTTTTTCTGCACACAAAAACTTGTGTTATTGTCGGCGAACGTCAAATCAATGACCCTTTTACTGTCTTCAAAATATTCAGGAAAGTAGTTGTGCCTTGCTATTGTCTTAACAGCATTGTCAGTTGTAAATACAGTATTATTTGGTTAATTAATCAATCTAACCTAGCGTTTACATTTGATAGTACTGTCATAACAATAAAAGAAGACTATCATACTTAGTCGTACGATCTGTCATAACAATAAAAGAAGACTATCATACTTAGTCAATTCTGTAGGACAGAATTCTGTCAGATTTTTGGTTGATTAAATCGTACGATTGTGTAAAGCTTGGCCTTTAATTGTCAAAAATGCTGACAATTTTTTTCCGTAGTATAGGATTCTAGACAATAATTAAGACAATTCATGTGAACTTTTTGATTTTTCTTTTTTGTTTTTTTTTTGTACCTCATACCTCATCACTGTTTTAGTTTTTGATTTTTCCCTTTTGAATTTTTTTCTGTACACAAAAATTGAATATGCTGACAATAATGCATCAAATCATTGTCCTATTCATTATTCATGACAGTAGTTGAGACAATTGAGAAAGCATGGATGCTATTGTCATGACAGAGCAGAGATAGTATAATTCTTATGGAAAGATGTCAACATCTTCGCAAATTGATGGTATATTTTGGATGTTAATCAGTGTAAAAATACTATTTGTATTACACTTTTTTGCTAAACAGTGATACTTTTAAAAATTTATTGGAACTGGAAACTTTGAAATTAATATTTCTTTTAAGTTTGGTATTTAAATTTTCTTTCAAGAAAACTGCTGATTGTAATTCTTGTGAGCAATTCGTGCTGTTTTCTTAACGATGACATCTTTAAAAATAAATTTCTTTCATATTCTTTGTGTTTTTTGTTTAAAAAAATATTACTTCGGAAGTTTATTGGTACAATTTTATGAACAATATGATAGAGAATTAAAAAATAATAAGAAAATAAGAAATAAACAACAAAAACCGTTATTTTCCGAGTTATGGGCCTCTAAACTTTTCATATGAAACTGTGATTCTGCACTACATTTTTAAAAATATTTGGTAAATATGGGTATCATTTTAAAGCTTTTGGAAATATCTATCACGTGGTGCTAAAATTTTATAAAAAAAAAATTACCTATTAGCAATCAATGACTTTTTTTTATGAAAATATGTGTATAGTACATAGAAAACCTTTAGAAAGCGAAACCGGTGTTGGTTATACCATAGAGGAGAAAATCCTTGCTCCCGGCCGAAGGCCGGCTATGCAGGAAAACTTTAGTAAGCCCAATTTTAAAATTTAGTATTTCATAACTAATATAAATAAACTTTGACATTTAATCGTGCACCCAGCTGTTTTGGTAATGCACCTGAAGCAAATTCGCCTTGCCTTTCGACCACTATCTGTAACTAAACGGCTGACTCAAATTAAATTTTTTTACATCAATTTTGTTTGGAAGCATAATATTGACATAATATTTATGACATTAACTTCAACTAATTAATAAAACCTTAGTAAAATGTTAAGGCAATTAAAATTTATACTGCAACGGTTTCCACACCAAGTGACTGCAATGATGATACCTTGTGCGCCGAAACACACAACAGAAAGCAAATACAAAAACTACTCTACTGCTAGTAAAAAATCACATCTTGATGATGAAGATTGTCAGGACCAAGAGTCGGAGAAAGAAAATGAAAACAAATACAAAAAACAGACAAATAATAGAAAGCCCCCAAGAACATTTTTGCCAGCAACAAGAAATCCATTTGCAGTTGCTTCAGAAAAAACCAAGGGTGTATATCTAAGCATGGTTAATATATTTACTGAACGTGATGTCCATCGACGCAATCATGTGGAATTTATATACGCTGCCTTGAAGCACATGCCGGAATTTGGTGTTGAACACGACTTGGAGGTTTACAAGGCCTTGATAAATGTCATGCCCAAAGGTAAAATGATACCCACAAATATTTTTCAAGCAGAATTCATGCACTATCCCAAACAACAACAGTGCATAATAGACTTACTCGAACAAATGGAAGATCTAGGGGTTATGCCCGATTTCGAAATAGAAGCAATGCTATTAAATATATTTGGTCGGCATGGTCATCCATTACGCAAATACTGGCGCATGATGTATTGGATGCCAAAATTTAAAAATTTGTCCCCTTGGCCTTTACCTAATCCAGTGCCAGATGATACTCTAACGATAGCAAAATTAGCTGTAGAACGTATGTGCTCTGTTGATATTCGTTCAAAGATTTTAGTATTCGACACAAACGATGTTAAAGATGCTTTAGATAAAACCTGGATTGTAAGTGGCATGAGTATTGATCAATCTCAACTATTAAAAGATCATCCTCGAAATAAGGCTTTGTATATAGAAGGACCTTTTTTAATATGGTTGAGAAATAGATCTATAAATTATTTCACTTTAAGAGCTGACCCTGATATTAAGTTCTTAAAAAGTCTTAATAAAGAAGGCGATGAGGATGGTGAGTTTAACTTTTTATAATTATATGATTTTTATTTATTTATTTATTATGGTTTTATTTATTTATTTATGTATGTAAAAAATAAAAAAAGCTTCTTCACAATACAGCAGTTAATGTCAAAACTGCTATATTGTGCAGAAGTTTTTACAGGGTTTAGTGGAGGTAAAATGCGTCAATATACACTTCTCTTTAATAGAATTATAAGGTATGTGTATAATCTGAAATTACGTGATCAAGTTTCTGAAAATGTTATAGATTTCTTAGGATGTAATTTTATGAATTTTATGAATGGTTGCAAGTTGTCCTGAGTTTTTACGTCGACAATTCGTCTTTTCGCACTCATTAAAAAACCCACAGTTACTTTCTTCGCGTATAAATTCCTCGATGAAAGCACATTTTATGTTCGTGTCATAAGAGTTTGTAATTTTTTACCCCGAGAACTCAGACATTTTAATTTCTCAATTAACGTTTTTATAAATGAACTTATTAAACATGATATCTGCAATAGTATATAAAAATGCAGTTTGTTTTTATTCTAGTAGAAATTTCTTATTTTAATATCTGTTTAATTTGAACGCAGTCTAGAGTTATTATATCTTTTTTATGTTAAAATTTCATTATTTTATGTCATCTCTTTTGCTTTATTTAATTATAAGTTTAAGCTAAGTGAATAGTTTGTAAACCATATTTGGCCCAATGGGCTTGGTTTGTGATTTGTATTTCAATAAAAAATTGATTCTTTTAATTGAAATTCTTTTTACTTATAACTTTTTCATTTCTTTTACCTGTTTATTATTTGTGGTATATTTAATTATGCAGAGGCTTTCAGTATAAGTTAATTCAATTTTGTTGAATTTTGGATAAACGATTTTCAATTTTGTTTTTTAATGATTTCTCCTTTTTACTTTTATTCTTCAGAATAGCCACAAGGTTTAAAATTAAAGCAGTGTAAGAAATTATCGTTTTAAAACTTTATTATTCATTGCAATTTATATCTTTGTCGGTCGTAGATGTACTTCCTAAACACTTAATCCGCTGAAAGTAAAAAGGAGATGAAAAACACAAAACAAAATATTTTTTAATATTTTTTATAAATTACGTAATTTTACTACAAAAAATTAAGAAAGTACACTTTTAACTATTTATTCAAGCAGTTTGTTATAAAATTATCAACAAAGAACTCGCAAGTGATTTGAAATCAAGGTAACTTATCTAACCGATTTAAAATCAGATGATTTCAAAAATGTTTGTGTGTAGAAAGAAATAACACCTCTGATGTGATTTTAAATTACTTTGATAAAAATTGGCTTTCAGGCCTCATAATCTCTAGACTTCAACAGAAACAACCAACAAATTTATCAGCAGCGCAGTATACTGATTGTTGCACTTCAAAAGTACAACCATTTGCGTATCAAAAGTTTAGATAGGTGCCTATTATGAGCAACTTTCGATCTTCGACTGTAGTCGAAAGTACTGATCGAACGAATTTTCATTTGGTATTATGGCGCACATTCGATAAAAATAGCGCTATTGTGAATTTGGCTAAATTTGATTATTCACCATAGTACATATTTATCAGCTGGCACTACAAATACATAGATATTTTATTACTTATTTATAAAAGAAAAAATTGAATTAATTATTAATTAATATGACCATTTTGCTGTTGTTCTAACGGGTGGCCCCATACAATTTAGCTCCTACGTGGTTTCTTCCCATTTTTTTGCCGCTTAAACTTTTGTGCATATTCCTTTTGGCAGCTGAGGGTTTTGTTTCATTAGAAAAAGAGCTTTTCCAATTGTTGTTTTGTACTTACAACCTTAGACCTGCATGAAATTAAAATAATTTATATAAAAAATAAAATTAATTTACATAAAAAACAAAAAAATAATTTATATAAAAAACAAAAATTCACAAATACATACATTTTCAATAAGTTTTACAAACTGACGCAAACCACCGAAAGCAAAATTGTGTTCGATTGAAAATTCGTTGTGCAACGAAATTTTCGACAGTGCTACCAACTCATAATACGAATTTGACATTCGATATTCGATGTTCGTTAGCCAGCGAAGATCGAAAATCGAATGCAACTCATAATAGGGACCATAGTCTCCAAATTCTGAAATTGCTACTTGTTGTCGCTATGTACAACAAGGGCGAATTAGGTGTATAATTAGGTGTCTTAGGATTAGTTATTTGCAGGCATTAAAAATGGCACCTCAGGCAAAAGTGCCTTGCTAACCTAACCTACCACATTTCGAACCGTTATTTGTGAAATTTATTTCTTTTTGTTAAACGAGTTTTATTTTTCAGTTTAAGAATTTAAGAAAGATGTTTCACACATTTTACTGCAATTTTTTTAATACATTTTATACGTATTTTTTAAGAAAAAAATGCTAGTCATAATTAAAAATAATCAACATTTTTTATATTGTAACTTCAGATGTCACGCGGCTTAATGTGCCGATATTTGGAAGACCGTCTATCAAAACACCATATCAGGTTGGTAGAGTTCGTTCAGTACATCAACAAGATGATGGCACGATTTTTGCTATATGTGCGACAGGAACATCAACTAAAGATTCCCTTTTATCCTGGATACGTTTATTAGAAGTGAATGGCAATCCATCGTTAAGTGAGATACCAGTGTTGTTTCGTTTTCATTCAAAAGTTGGAGAAAAATCCACACAAATTGAAGGACAAACAGATGAAATTAATTCGCCATCAACGTATAAAGAGTACAGAAGTAATCATAAAGAGGATGAAAATAGATAGCAAAATGTTTTAAAAACACAATAAAAATGCAGTGTTAATGATTAAAATTTTCTTGGACTATTTTTATTTTTTTCTTTAAACAAATAAAAAAGATCATTTGTATATGGATAAAATTGAAATATTTTAATCATATACTATGTAATTATATATGTGTAGGTATATATTTTTATCCCATATTTTATATATGTACATAACATGATTTATTACGGCAAAAAATTACGAGTTAGATATAGCAAACAAAAAAGTTAGGCTATCTAAAGATACAGTTTTAATTAAGTACGAATAATAGGCGCAAACCTTTCATAAGTGGCTAAGTTCTTAAAGAAAGAAATTTCAATATTTAATGGTAATCTGTATTAAACTTAGAAATCATAATCTATATTTAACATAAAATTCATTCTTCATATGCTGTTGTGGTACAAATATTAGAATTAACATAAAAACCCTATTTTAATCAAAATTATTCTATTTAATTTAATCCGCCAGCAATAAACACAAAATATCACAGTAAAACTGAAACAACAAAAAATTACTTAATAATTTGCTAATTTACTGTAAGAAATATTAAATATTTTTCAGGTTCTATATATGTACATCAATTTATGTTTTATTTTTTTTTTTTAATTATTTTAAAATAAAACATTTTATAAATGTTTATATCTTTTACCGATTATTATACTGCATAATATAATATTAATTATATACGAGTACTTACTTAAACTTAAAATTTAAATTATTTTCTAAAAATATTCAAGTTCAGAAATAAATGATATTTTCGTCTATTATTCCGAGGTACAATTTGTGTTTAGGGATTCCGAAATTCAGATGTGTAATTATGACATGTGTGTCATATTGTAACAAAACTATGAGTATTGCTTTGGTTTTAGACCTATTCAACGATTGCCTACGGCCTTGTTAAGTGGAAAAACTTGTGTTACCACACCGACACCCTTATTAGAACCTTCACGGAATAAAACTCTCATGCCAGCACGTACATATTCGGGATGACCAACGAACTGAAACATTACTGATGCACTGTCGTTAGTGCCAATTTTTTCACCACCCATTATTCCCCGTATAATAGCCGTTTGGCGTATGCTACCAATATGTACAGTTGTTTGGAATCCCACATAAATGGCAGTGGCATGAAAAAGTACCGACACTTTAGCCTGTAAATAAATGAAATTTGTTTAAACAAAATTTATTTTTATACAATATTAAGACTACCTGAAAAAATAATGTTCCGTAGGGCTGCTCATCATTATTCCCATAGTCAGCTAATAACACCATACCACTGCGCAGGGAGGGCAATTGCTGATTGGGTGTAAATGATAGTGAAGCACTTTGACCGGCTCTTACAACTCGACATGGAGCCTTATTGCGATGTATAGTGTGAACGGTAACTGGAAAAAAACTGCCGCACGGTAAAGGACCTATTTTCATGGGCATATTTTCCGTTAGTACCCCTTTAACCAATAGACCGCCTACAACTGGACCAACTTCAGATACCCGAAATATTTCATCAATATGAAATTCACAAGACTCCTGCTCAAGTCTTTCTTTTTCAGAATTGCTTACAACCGGTGAAAGAACGTATAAAAATCTAGTAACAAGGTTTAAACCAGAGCCCGTTACGTTTGATACACAAAATATGGGCACAATGTTTTCAGAAAATTGATTTGAGCCAGCCGATATAACTTCATCAGTGTTAGTTACAATAAATGGCACCTTCCGGCACCCTATTGAGGTTAACAAGTTCTTAAGCTCTTGTATTGTTTGCTCCGGCGATGTAATGTCAGTTTTTGTTATGACCACAAAGAACGGCATATCTAAGGCTCGGACAATAGATAAATGTTCTTGGCTAGTGCCATTGAAACCTCCACCAGCCGACACAACAAGCATGGCGTAGTGTGGTGAATAGCCAGATAGAGCTTGAACTGTGGTACGCATGTAACGCCGATGACCAGCTAAATCCATAAATGTTACAAGTTTTGTTGAACGGTCGCTTATTTCTTCCGCCGTCATCATTTCATTGTACTTGTAATTAATTATATTGCCTTGAGCATCAAAACCTAAAGTTTCATGCGATATGCAAGACGTGCGACCTGACTGTATTTCATGCATGTGCCTAAACATATTTAATCGTGCTCTTCCACGACCATTGTCAAATTCTCCTTGTGTCAATACACCCAATAATGTTGATTTACCAGCATCGGCTCCACCTAAAACAGCCACTCTAACTTCTATATTATGCTGATCGTCGGGAATTTTTCTAACCAAAACTTCGGCTACTGATCTTCTGCCAGCAACATATTTTCGTCTTAACACCGACGTACTTGCGCCTAACTTTTGAGCCATTTGTTTAAGCGTACAAAGTGAAGCGTTCATGTCTTTTTCATTAAGTCCATGCAAATGACCAGAATCTGATACTCCGATTTCATAGATAGCCTCGCCGTGTCCCTCTCTTAAACGCCATTTCATTTGAGTTACCAAATGTTCAAATCTTTGCTTAGACGGACTTATTAACTTAAGTTTATATTCAATATTTCCCAACTGTGGTTCTGGTGGCAGTATGCCCTGATCAAAATCAATTATTATTTTATTAATATTGTTGTTGTTGTTTCTCCCATCCACTTCGCTTTCGCTGCTGCTACCACCAGAATTTCCACTATTACCACTTGTATTTGTATTGGAATCGCTAGAATTTATATTTCGTACGTCGGATTCTTCGTCAAAACCATCATCCGGTTGATTTGGATCAAAAAGACTCAGAAAGGAGTCCATTTTTTATTACTAAAAGAAAAAAATTGATATTCATAAATTAGTACATAATATACCTAAACAAATAAATAGTATAATGCATATACATACATATGTATGTATGTAGTCAACAAGGGATAACAATAGCTCTGTTCAGTAACTGAAAATTAGTACTAATTGTTACTAATTTTTACTGGAAAAGTGTTGATTAACTCGAAAAACTAGCAACGAGAGAGTAAATCAAGAGAATAAAAATGTGAGAGAAAAAAAATTAGTTGCAAGTTTTTGCTAGTAAAATTTTTACTAGCAAGAATTTGTCAATCAGCTGTTCGGGATTTTGTGTTCAAAATATTTTTTTAGAAAAAATTGTATGAAAATAGAAATTTGTGCAATATTAAGAAAAATATCAGTATTTAGTAGTAAAAATGATATAAAAGTGAATCAAATTTATATATAATTTATTTAAATAGCGAGGATATCAAACGTTAAAATTTAGTTTTTCCTTTTTAAATTTAGGATTTCATTTTTGATCTTTTTGTTTTTAAATAATAAATAGTAAACAAAGCAGGGATCATACATTTATAGCAATCGTAATTTTTTCGGTACAATTCTGATTTTAAAATTGGTATTGTACAGTTTTTAATATATCTTGAACAATAAACATATTTGTGTTTTGGAATATTATTAATGTAAATATTATAGAAATTTCTTTGAAATAAGAATGATTATTAGCACTGACTAACCAAAAATATTGACATGTAAAGCTTAAATGCATCATAAACTCTTTCAAAAACCACCCAATATTTTAAAACAATTTTATTTGAATTATTGTGCTTTTATTTTTGTTATTTGATTTATTTATATGGTTTCCTTGAGATTACTATTATTAGTTTAAACTTCTTTAAAGTAACATTTCTGGCTAACAATGGTAGATTACTTTATGTTTGCCCTTTAAGTACAATTACGTTTGCAAAGGTACTATTTGATGGTCTAATCGGTACAAGTTTTAAGTCCTTCCTGCCGCCACCGTAGTCAACTTGCTAATTTTTGCTAAGAAAGCGTTCATTTACTTTTTCATATTTAGGAGAGTAATTATGTAAATTTCTGTTTTACTCACTCGTTGCTAATTTTTGCTAGGAAAGTTACTGAACAGACCTAATATCTTGTTGAGCAGTCACAACTCAAATAACTTCTTTTTCATAAACCAGTTCACATATCAAATCTCTAATGAACACGAAAATTTCCCTTGCATCTCCTTCTTTTTTAACTGCAACAGCACAAATATCCCAACAAGCACATTAATTGGGAGGAAAAGCAGTCACAATCCTGATAAATGGGCACGAAATTTGGAAAAGCATAACAGAATAAAAGGTTTGGCATACAGGAATATATGTATATATTAAAGTTATGGAAATAAACGGAAGGCGTCCCACGGTTAACAGTAAAGAACGAAGATCACATTCTTTTACATTTTACTTTAGAAAATGCTAAAAATGCATAAATAGTTGTGAATTAATCCGAATTAAGTAAAATTTTGTTTTATTCTTAAACTATAAACATTTTTAAAATAAAATTTTACATATTTTTGCAAACTTAAATAATGTATATGTGTGTATGTATTATAAAAAAATGATTCCACGTGTTGTGCGTCGTATGGCCGTATTTATTTCAAAAATGTTCTAGGGAAAAATCAAATAAAGATATATTTAAGAGACTGTTAATTACTTCTGATCCAGTGATATCAAATATAAGAAAAATAAAAGAGAAAATTATTAATAATTTGCCTAAGAAAGCAATTCCTTTCCTAATGTTTAAATCAAGTCTCGACAGTAAAGAACATGCCAGTGATAATGATAATAATATTTATAACAATTCCACAGGTGATGATGATAATAATTGTTAAGACTTGGATACGAAGAGATGTTTAAATAATGTTTTTTATATTATATTTTTTTAATATTACACATAGTTTTTTTAAATATTAAAATGGATCTTAAATAAAATTGCATTAAAATATGCATACAAATGTATAAATTTAACTTCTTTAAGCAAAAATTAGAAACGCAATTTTTGCACATAATTATTAATTACTTTACATGGGGAATAACCCTTCCCTGACACCTATCGTATCGTTTTTTTTTTACCCAATTTCATATCTCGTCTTCAAATTAACGCATATTACATTTGAAGGCTCTTAGTGTTATAGATTTCTAGATAACAGATTATTATTAAATACATACTTTGTATGCGGAGAACCTTTCTCCCAGTCCCATTCCACCATTTTTTTTTTCCTAAATTCGAAGCTTGCTTTTGCTAAGTGATATTGATAAAAAAAAATAAAAAATTACAAACAGGAAAGTTACCACGAATTAATTCCCACTTTTGGCATCAAAAAACCCAATGTGCGTCGTAAGCGTCCTAACAATATTTTGGTCGGTTTTGTTTTGAAAGTACCTCCTCACCTCCTAAAATTTTTTATTAAATTCATTCAGTAATTTTTACGTGATGCGAACACAGACAGACTGAAAGGTGGAATAATAAAAATTCCAAAAATTGCTGTTTTGTATTCCATGTCGATTCCAAAAAGGATTTCACATACATACATACATACATATATACATACATACATACATACATACATACATACATACATACATACATACATACATACATACATACATACATACATACATACATACATACATACATACACATGACAGTATTTGCCAAAACTTGCGTTAGTGTAATCAACAACTGGATTAATTGAATCGCTGACCCAATCAAATCAATCCCACTTAATTACTTGAAATGCTGAATCAAATAAAATACCTTGTATTGAACTTCAAAAACTTTAGTTTATTCATATACATATATATTTATAGTGACCCGAAATATATAGGCGTCTCAAGACGCCTTATATAAATTCCATCGAGCACTTTTGGGTTCATCTAGGTCACCAAATAAAAGATAAACGGGCGAAATAAACTGTAAATGGTAATTATGGAAGATTGGTCGGAAATTCCTATCCCTGTGGCCCAAAATTTGGTGGTTTCATTACAATTCCGTCCTCAGCATGTAGCAAAAAACAAGAATTATTCTACAAAATACCAAATTTCAAAATATAATGTACAGAGTGCAAACGTTTCTATCATAAGTTAAAATATAATACATTCTGCATACTAACTTTTGTGATGTAAATTTAGTTATTTTTTTTTTTTTTGTTTACTAGAGAAACAAATACGAATTTTTTTTAAATTTTAGACAAAACTAAATAAAAATTTTTAGTTTAAATTAACTTATAGACTTTTAATTCAATGAAGTGTTTGGTTTGAATATGCAGCTATTATTTTTGTGATACAATGTATATATATATATATATATAATATATATATATATATATATATATATATATATATATATTATATATATTCACCCAATTGTTTTAGATACACATACATACATACATATTCACTTCATATTGCGAGGAAAATTGAGCCATTTTTAAAAACTATTGTGTTACTAAAAAAAATTTTAATTTTTTAAAAATTTGTAACGTAGGGACAGCCATCCCGCTTAACGTTCGCAATTTCATGTTCAATAATTTTTGCAAAAAAAACCGACTTCAAAACAGATAGAAGGGCACCAATTCTAAACTAAAAATGTATGAAGTAATCTGTAAGAATTAGATTTAAACCAAATAAAAGATGCGCCAAAATTAGAGGGAAAAAAAAATTAAGACTATTGAATGTCAAGCCTCTCCCTATTACTGTTCAAAAGTTAAGCTATTTTCTTGTATGGGGACACCATTCAAGCCTCTGTCTATAACGGTTTCAAAGATAGAGGCACACAGATCTAATAACATCATCTATTCGGACACCCTTTAATTTACAATGTTAAATTAAAGACCTGTTGTTATAGAGGACTTGGCCACAAAGATTCTTTGTAAATTTCAACTATCTGTCTATAAAGGTTAAAAAGTTTAACCATATATATCAAATTACATGAACTATTGGGACACCCTTTACATTATAATTCCAAATATTTATACTTGTTATCAGACCAGAGGAAGTAGTGGATATTCTGCCTAATTTTCAAGTGTTTGTGTTTAACGGTTCAAAAGATAGGGTCATATAGATCAAATTACGTAATTTATGGGGACACCCTTTAATTTCTAACTTCAAATTGTATACTTGCTGTAGTGGCCTTTGCAATACAGGTTCCTTGTAAATTTCAGCTGTCTGTCTCTAACAGTTCAAAAGTTTGGCCACATACATAGAATTACATTAACTATTGGGACACCCTTTTAGTTCCAAATTCAAAATTTTATACTTTTTGTTACAGCTGACTTAGCACTACAGGTTCTTTGTAAATTTCAGCGGTCTGTGAACAACTATTCAAAAGTTTGGCCATATACATCAAATTAAATGAACTATTGGAGCACCCTTTAATTTAAAATGTTGAATATTTATACCTTTTATTATAACGGTCATAGTAATCGACATTCTGTCAAATTTTCAAGGTTTTGTCTATAACGGTTCAAAAGATAGACCCAAATAGGTCAAATTATGTCACCTATGGTGAAACCCTTTAAATTTTAAATTTATTTTTTTATTAATTTCTGCTGTTGGGAGCTATAGCGGCACGCAATTTTTTAAAATTTTAATTTGCTGCAATTTACGGTTCTTAATACACGTAAAAAACATGTATGTTGTATGGGGACACCCTTTAATTTTTAATATAATGAACTTTTTTTAAAATGGGACCAACCTGAAAGCATAACCTTTCAAATAAAGAAAATTTTAAAATCGGTTCAGAAATGGCTGAGTTCTGCGGTTACATAAAAAAAAAACAACATTCAGACGAATAGATAACCTCCTTCTTTTTTGAAGTCGGTTAAAAAATATAACTATAATTGATATAAAAAGTTAATTTTTTTAATTCCATTTGAAAAAAATTTAATTTAATTTTAACGGTTCTTAAAATATGGATTTAAAATAAAATAAATTATTTTACATAAATCACAAAAAAGCGTTAATTTACAATTTGGTTCATTTCTATAACTATTTAATTAGTACGACGCTGTATCACATAATTACATACATACATAGGTATTATACATAGATATGTATGTATGTTTTTGTTTAAAGAAATTAAGTTTTGTTGACAAAGAAATCCTCTTAGTTAAAATTTCGTAAATTGGCAAAAAACAAAAGAATGTAGAAAAACTAAACAATAATAATTTTTGTTTAGCACACATACATATGTTCATATAAGAATAAAACGTTAAAAAGGCAAAACAGAAACAAATTTGCAACGACCTTGAAAGCAAACAAAAACAAGATGTATTTCAATGGGATACCTTTTTTTTATTTGATGGTACCTATGCATTTTTTCAAAATGGTAATTTAACAAAAAATTAAAACTTTGTAATTTTGCACTATATTTTAGTGTATATACCTATATATGTACATATATATATACATATGTACATATGTATGTATATGCTTTTATAAACTATAGTTTAAAAGTGTACCTTAATTAAACTACTTTTGTTACTGCTGATAATGTTTACTTTGAACACGTTTTAACGGTAACATTTAAAACTATGTTGGAAGTAATTGATTTATTTTATGTTAAATTTGTTTATTTTCGTAAGTACGTTCAACCATACATATGTACTTATGTACTTAAGTATGTTTAGTTCTAAAAGAATAACTTATTAATTATTTACAAAATATTTTATTGTTAACAATACACTTTCTGCGTTTTTTTGTAGCTGTCTAACGGATTGCTGCGCTTAAACTAAATTAATTGTACTTTGTGTATGTATGTTGATTACGGTTACAAAAGCAAAGAAAGAAATAAAAGACCACAACAAAAAGTCAAAACTACACAGAAAAAACAGAAAAGCGTACGCAATAGATAGTTGTTATATCATAGCGAATTAAATGTGCTTTACTTAATTTTTAACCGACTTCAAAAAAAGAAGGAGGTTATCAATTCGTCTGAATGTTGCTTTTTTATGTTTGTGCCCACAGAACTCAGGCATTACTGAACCGATTTTAAAAATTTTTTCTTTATTAGAAAGGAAATGCTTACAGATTGGTCCCATTTTAAAAGAAGTTCAGAATTTTGAAAATTAAAGGGTGTCCCCATACAACATACATACGTGTTTTTTACGTGTATTATGAACCGTAAAGGGCACCCTTTTAAAATTTTAAAAAACTGTATATCACTATAGCTGCCAATAACAGAAATTAATAAAAAAATAAACTTAAAAATTAAAGGGTGTCCCCATATATAACGTCAATTTAAATATTTGAAACATTGTAGACAATCACTAGAAAATTGGACAGAATGTCCAATATTTATAATCAGAAATTAAATATTTATAATTATAAGTTAAAGGGTGTCCCAATAGTTGATGTGATTTGATGTGTATTGCAAAACTTTTGAACCGTAACAGAGAGACGGTTGAAATTTACAAAGAACCTGTAATTCTAAGTCCTTTATAACATCAAGTATATAATTTAAATTTGGAAACTAAAGGGTGTCCCCATAATTGATATAATTTTACCTATCTAGCCCTATCTTTTGAACCGTTATAGACAAACACTTGAAAATTAGACAGAATCTCCACTACTATGTCCCGTATGATAACCTTTATAAATATTTAAAATTTTAAAGGGTGTCTTAATAGTTGATGTAAATTGATGCATATGGCCAAACTTTTGAACCGTTTTAGACAGACATTTGAAATTAACAAAGAATCTGTCCTTTAAAATAAGTGCTTAATTTAAAATTGTACATTAAAGGGTGTCCCCTAGGTGATATTGTTTAAGCTATATGGCCATATCTTTGGAACCGTTAATTTTTATTACTGTGCCAGTAATAATAACTGTAAAAAAATAAAAGGTGTCCTCATATCTGACGTAATTTGTCGTTATGGATAGACATTTGAATGTACAGAACGTATATTACTTGTCCGTTAGAGCAACAAATATAGAAGTATTTGAATTGAGTACTATTTCTTACAGATTACTTCCTTTTAAATTTTTAGTTTAGAATTGATGCACATATATTTGTTTTGTAGTCGGTTTTTTTTGCAAGAATTATATAATGCATTGTTGCCCATTCCAATAATATTTATTTCCAACATAAAAAGTTTAACAAAAGTTTACATGCGACGTTTTTTCCAATTTTTCAAACAAAGATTAATATAAAATTAATTCGTCTTTTTTAAGTACTTATGTAGGTATTTAACATATAAAAAGAAACCATAAAATAATACAATGCACCACTTCTTAGTCTGAGATTGTTTTTTTGCTTATGGTTAACTATTGATGGCAATTTATTTTTAATTTTTTTATTAAAAAAATACCTTAGTCCACGAAAAAATTAAAAGATTTCTCTTTATTATATCTCTGCATTTTGGTTTAAAAATTATGGTTAACGTAATCATACATGGGTGTAATGCATTATATTGACCAATTAATTGCTTATTTCATTAGCATTATTTCCATTATCATTATTTTTAATAATGACTCCACTTCGGTTTTTCATGAAACACTTCCATTAGTAAGTATTTACAGAAACAAATCCATTACTGTTAACCAATTAATAAATAATTTCATAGCATTGTTATTAACAGCGGCATTTTTCGCGAGATTACAGTTCTCAACGTCAATCTTTAGTCATGCCGGCGTTGTAATTTTCTCGTATCATCTGCATTGTTTCGCGTAGAACATTTTATAGTACTTATTTTTAATAAAATTTGTGTTTTATAAATTTGTTTTTTATTGGAACAATTGTTTTCATCAATGAATTAATAATAGTTTTGATAAAAACAGTTATGATTGAAAAAAATCAGTAACATTAGATGGTAATTAAAATGTTTGTCGTTGTAATTACTTTCAATAATGTAAATTTAAATTCAATGCCAATAACAAATCCCAAATCACAGGTTAAAATACTAGAAAATTTTTTTATTTTTAAATAATTCAAAAATTAACCTAATATTATTATGGTATCCATAGTGTTTATCTGCAAAAAAGATATTTTTATAATTAATTTTCATTTCATTTTTTGTAGGGTGAAGACGACAGTCTAGCAGCTGGTTTGGCGCACAAAAGCTTTGTATTCTATCAATTTTGGCTTTTCCCAATTGTTTATTTTTTGTTTTTATTTTTAAACATGTTTGTTTGTATGTATGTATTTATGTACCTATGTATAAATAGTACATAATACAACAAATAAAATATAACGAGAACATAAAACAGATTTTGACGCCAGCCAAATCCGAAATATGTTTATCAACAAGAAAACAAGTAACCAAAACAAAAAATTATAAATTCATTAAAAATTAATTTGAGAGCGAAACTATTCCAAAAAGACATTAGAGCTTTTTAGCACTTTCGATTTAGGAATGAAGCTGGTTAAAGTTATAAATATAGATTTTTTAAATGAATTGAGCATATAATTAAAGTAAATTTAATATAAAAGCCAATAATTTTATTCTTCTATATATTCAAGTATTATGTCAGTTTCCCAAAATTAATATCCAAATATAAATTTTTAATGATAAAACGGAATAGGTGTGAAACTTATAGTACTTGTTTAACAATAGTTCAATAGAGAAAAACAGCTTTTTGATTTACATACATTAACCTTGCTTTCACTAATCCGGAAAAAAATAGAACATTTTTACAGTTGAAAATAACAGACTCTAACCTACAACGAGTTTTATCAAAAAATCGTATTCGAGTTATATAATATTTTTTAAAGTTTTATTCGATTAATCGGTAAAATATTATGTTTATCTACTATCAAACTGATTCACTAACACTTACAAAACACAAATAATGGATTTGGGTACTTTCTAGAGTTTAGTATTAAAATTACTTATTAATATTGCAGGCCTGAGTCAGTTTTTGGTCATTAAGCCATAAAATGGACGACATTAAAAAAATTATTTATTAAATATTAAATAAGCGCAAAATGTTCTCATGATGAAGAGAGTTCATATTTACATGCCTTTAGAAATGAATGAGAGCTACTCCAAGTTCCGTTTCAAGGTAAACTTTGAATTGAACCGTTAAAAAACCACTAACGCTTTATCGTATTTGTCCCTTTATAACGAATAAAAAGTTTATATAAGTAAATCACGCAAACCTCTCAGCTTAAGAGTTATTGATTAATAAAGCCATATCTTTTTTAAAGCTTTTAACATTTTAGAAACGAAATTTTTATGCACATCTCAATTTTTATTCCCCAGATAACCGAAAATGCGCGGGGAGTGCAAAAAATAATACTTTGCATATCCCATATATTTCATGGGTGCTCTAAGATATAATAAGATATAAGTGGATTTTAACAAAAGTTTTAAGTTTAACAAAACATTTATCTAAAAATCGAAAATTGAAAAAAGTCGAATATATGATGAAAACAATTTTTTGTGTTTCAGAAGAAGATTTTTGAGGGACTTGAGAAAACATTTTTTATGTTTAAATGTAATTTAAAAATCAGTTTAACGTGAAAATTTTATTTAATATATTCATGTGCCTTCGAAAAAAAATTGCATCACTTAAATTTACGATCTAGTTCTACCGTCGATATGTTTCATCGAACATTAGATGAAATTTTCAATATTCGATTTCTCAAATACACCATCTGCGATTTAGGCTGAAATTTAGCATCGTGGTAGATGTGAAATTTTAACGGGTAAAAATTTCAGTCTGGGTTTCGCAGTGTTTTGGTTGTTTTGATGAAAACAATTCTTTGTGATTCAGAAGAGGATTTTTGAGGAACTTGGGAAATTTTTGTTTATGTTTAAATGTACATAATTTAAAAATCGGTTAACGTAACAATTTTGTTTATATATTCATGTGCCCTCGAAAAAAAATGTTGTATCACCTAAATTCACGATTCTACCGAAGATATGTTCTTCGGTAGAACTAGATCGTGAAAATTAGATGAAATTTTCAAACTTCAATTTCTTATTTAGAAACAAAAGAAATATTTAATCTTAACATCTAATGTAAAAAAATAAATATTTTTAAAAAAAATTTTACACAACTATGTGCACTTTAGTTGCTGTGAGTAAATATTTTTAAAAACCAACACGTATAAAAATTTGTCTACGAATACATTCCAAAGTGAATTCATACCAGGTGTGAGCAGTACAGCAACAACTATAACAAAACAACTTTGACATTCTACTAGCAGATATAAAACATTGTATCAAGGCGAATTAATTTTGCTAGGTGGCATCACGGCGAAGTTAATTTTTTTTTTCTTTACTTTTTTATGTGCAAAGCTGCTGTAAAAAAATATTGTAAGATTAAAAAAATAAAAAATACTTCCAGAAAAGGTAAGGAAAAAGTGTTTTTAGTTGTTGAATGTATTATTTTAATTAGAGAGATTCTATGTAAGGCGGCATCCCAAAAAACACCAAATGCGTTTTGTTGTTGGTTGAATATACGGTAGACGCCAGAAACACTAATTCAAGTATCACATCCAACAACTAAAAACACTACATTCTTACCTTTTCACTTTACCGTGGATTTCGACGGATTTATACGTTTTGAGTTCTCCTGAATCCATTTTGGTTATTTTCGCGGTGATGTCTGTGGGTGGGTGGGTGTGTATGCCACTATTTTTGTGGAGTTTGTACAGGTCATACCGTTTGACATATCAAAATGAAATTTAGTATGTGCCTTTGGTATATGGAGATGAAGAACTGTATAGTTTTTAGGCATAATCGGGAAGGGGAAAGGGGTAGTTTCTTTACCCCCAAAATTTGTGAACGCTCTACAGGTCATACCGTATGACATATTAACAAGAAATTTAGTATGTACCTTTGTTATATGGAGATAAAGAGTTTTAGAAATTTTGGACATAATCGGGAAGGGGTAAGGGGTAGTTTGCTTACTCCCAAATTTTGTAAACGCTCTACAGGTCATACCGTATGGAGATGAAGAGCTCTATAAGTTTTGGGCATAATCGGGAAGGGGCAAGGGGTAGTTTGCTTAACACCTTAAACCGAAAAGAATTAATTTTTCGATTCGAATATACTTTGAACTGATATTCTTTATGTAATATGTCCATAAAAAAATCTGTTTCCATTGGGTATGGTTAAGTTGAGTGTAGGCCACTCCAGATTTTTTTGATATGTACATTAGGGTGGAACGAAAAAATATTTTTTTCAATTTAAATATTAAATAGTGATAAAACGTTGCCATTTGCTATTGTTAAGTCAGTTGTAAAGTTTAAAGACGATTGTAGTAGGGTAAGAGGTGCCGCAAATCCAAATGCCGTAGATTCAAATTTATTGAAATTTTCAAATTTCAATTTTGTTTGGATCTGCAAAAACTTTATTATATAAATAAAAGATCCATGCTAAGTACATTAAATAAGTTTTAGTCAAAGAAAAATCATTAAAATATCATATCTACCCCTATCTTACTACAGCAAAGACAAAAAAAAAAATTAAAAAAAAAATATTTTTTCTGTTTTTATACACCATTTATGTATTAAAACGTGAACAAAGGTTATAAAATGACGATGGATAGCAAATTTTTATGTTTTGATTTATTTTAGGATTAGTTTTAATGAAATTAAAATAATAATAAATATAAAAAACCACCAAGAAAATAAAAAATATAGAAATCTTATATTTAAAAACAAGAAAATATACTCAAGGCTTCTGCGGCACCTCAAGATGTGGTTCAATCACAATAAAACTTTGTAGAATAACTTCTCACATAAAAAACAAATTTGTATCACTATTTGAACGGGTAATACAAACATTTATTTTCTGCCATTTACCAACGTTCCAGCCTAAAGCCTAGTACTCTGTTTGAATTTGTGGAAAATGTTGAGCAACATCTATTATTTCACAACGAAAATTTGACATTTAAAATGTGGTGTCTATCCCTCGATTTGAAGGAATTTTACGATTTTTTTTAAATATACCGCATTGTTTTAAAAAATTTTCCACAAAAAATTCCACATAAAATAATGCCCATTTGCTTTATTTCACAGCTTTGATAAAATGTTGCCAGAAATATTTTACACAGTAAAAACCATGGTAGAAAAATAGAAGGTAGCCCAAGGTATATTTATCTTACTATGTAGTGGCGTCCCTACAATAAATACAACAATACAAGAACAACATGGCATTTTGTTGTTGCTTTGTAGTTCGAAATGTCAAAAAACTTAGAAGAAACTTCTGCACTATAAAATTTCTGAAAACATACAACTTTTGACATGTCGAACTACTAAATCAGCTGGGCGGACGACACTACCTAGTAAGATAAATATACCTTGGTAGAGCCATTCTCTCATTTATAAGGATTATGACATTTCCGTTAAAATTGTATCGTATCGATTATACCCCCGGGGGTTCCAATTGTCACCAGACGCTAGGGTTCCTAGAGCCTAAATCTGCAAGAAAAGGTCTGTGTGTGAAAACATACGGGTTCTCTTCGAGGCCCGACCAGTGCCCAAAGGTCTGGTACCACGGGAATCGGTGGCCCCACAGAGAGCCTATCCTCTCTGTGACCGGTTATTGCTGAGGTCCCCTTCGGGGGTACACGTGGTGGTTGTGGTTTAAGATCGATTAAAGCAGATGTGGTGCAAGGTCGATCAAGTGTGCTGTTGCACTCTCAACAGACGGAGTTTGGATAGTCTCCAAACCCCTAAGCAAGAGGTTATAATATGGATCTAGGCTTGCCTTGGAAAGGCTTGCCATATTGTATAAATTGCTACTCATTGTGACTGTATACACACAAATTGCGATTGGTGGCAATCGTAAAGTGTTGTTATACTACACAATGGGGGCGCTAGTCTACGTCTTTATTTCACTCGGTGTTAAGAGCACCGTGGGATAAAGCCACCGTGGCAGGAGCCCACGTTAATCTTGAACACATCGTATCGATTATTATACATCCCTTTTTTTGTTCTTTTTTGAAATTTGTTGAAAAATCAAATAAAGAAAATATATTTAAATTTTTGATAAAGCGTAGAAGTTGGAATATAAAATTCAAATAAATAAAAAAGAATATTTAAACTTTATAGGATTTTATTGTGTAATAATGAGCTTTGTATTTCAAAACTGCGAATGCACAAAATATTTTTGCGAAGACAAAAATATAAACTTTTTCAAATTATCTGCCTTGGCACACATTCGCATGCAGTGGCTAGAGGCCTGTAAAATTTGTGAAGCTGACTTGCCAGCAGAACCATTGGTGTGTTCCCCTATGTGTCGCGATTTTGTTCCTTAATTTTAAAACGGCCCAGACACGATTAAAATGCTGGATGTCAAACTCGTAGGTGTGTGTGTGGCTTTGTGGATGCATTGAGGTACACATGCTGAATGACTCGTCAATAATTAATTTGATTTTGTGTTGTGAACATCCTGCTACAAGTATCGCAACTTGCATCTCAAAATTCAGATCATTTTTTCTTTTTAATCTTGGAGGTTTCCATGTTAATGTTGTTTTTATAGCATTACAAAAAAATTTGGTTATCATTTATATTACGTCCACTTTAAAAAAAACATTTTGGGAGTTTTAATTGTATGGTAACGCTCATGTACTTTTGACAAAAAAATTAAACTTCAAAAATCCTTATTTTTGTAAACAAAAATTTGATTGAAACTACCTTCTTTTTTATATCATGGTAAAAACAGAGTACTACTTGACACTATTTTAGTCTAAATTTTATCAAGAGTGCAGCCGATATATTATTTATTATATAATAGAGTTAGCCCTGTGGTCGAAATTCGGCCAAATTTATTTTTGTAATCGTTTCAGGTATATATTTTACATGAGTGCGCATTCAAGTTGCATATCTTTCATACTCATATTATTCAAATTTAGTTATTAATACATACATATTTTCTTTCGATTTTGATTTGTGTTTTGGTTTACACAATTACATATGTATATTAACAAATTAATAAGTTTTTCCTTCTGAGTGTTTACGGAGTTGCCAAGCCAAATTTAATTTAGTTAATTTTGTGTTTTTTGTTGTAATTTTTTTAGCAAATTAAGAGAGAAAGACAGATCATGGCTTTATGATTGGCTAATATTCTTAACTGTTTTTAACTATCTTAGATTCAAAAATGTAGAAGAAAAAATACATTCTGCACTGCTCCTATTGAAAATCTATCAAACAAAAAAAAAAACAAAAAAAAATCAAGCCAATACGTTGAGTTTAAGTCAGTTAAAATGGTTCTTAACTGTTTTCACTTGCCTATTTATATATATGTAGATGTACATATTAAATAATAATCCGATTATAAATCCAACCAGAAATTTTTTTTCCAATTTTATTTATTGAATCTTCAAATATAATTTAACTAACAATAATTGTTCACATCTTAAAACTAAATTATACTTAATTAAGTCCAGCCAATTCCGGCTCAAATTTATTTTCCCGTTGATGTCATCATTTTGGATCAGTGATGCACATTTAGTGAAACAATTGTTTGTAAGCTCCACCTGTTCTCTTTAGTTTAGTCGTTCAACAGACGTTGGTGAATGCACATGTTAGCGGATGCCTATGAATCTTTTTTTCAGTTACAGTGGTCAATATAAGTAAACATGGAATTAAAAAATTATTTTATGATGAACAATGCTTTTGGCAATGTTCAATGTCTTTTATGTCATCAAACATTTAAAAGCTATAGAGAAAATGTTATTAAAAGGCATTATGATTCTTTCCATTCTAACATAAATAAATATAATGATGGCGAGAAAAAAGAGCTTTTTAATAGATCTAAAAAATTATTTTTAGATAATTCTTGCAAAAAAAACCGACTTCAAAACAGATAGAAGGGCACCAATTCTAAACTAAAAATGTAAGAAGTAATCTGTAAGAATTAGATTTAAACCAAATAAAAGATGCGCCAAAATTAGAGGGAAAAATAAAGACTATTGAATGTCAAGCCTCTACCTATTACTGTTTAAAAGTTAAGTTATTTTCACCAGCATCCGTCTTGTATGGGGACACCATTCAAGCCTCTGTCTATAACGGTTTCAAAGATAGGGGCACACAGATCAAATAACATCACCTATTCGGACACCCTTTAATTTACAATGTTAAATTAAAGACCTGTTGTTATAGAGGACTTGGTCACAAAGATTCTTTGTAAATTTCAACCATCTGTCTATAACGGTTAGAAAGTTTAACCATATATATCAAATTACATGAACTATTGGGACACCCTTTACATTATAATTCCAAATATTTAAATTTGTTATCATACCAGAGAAAGTAGTGGACATTCTGCCTAATTTTCAAGTGTTTGTGTTTAACGGTTCAAAAGATAGGGTCATATAGATCAAATTACGTAATTTATGGGGACACCCTTTAATTTCTAACTTCAAATTGTATACTTGCTATAGTGGACTTTGCAATACAGGTTCCTTGTAAATTTCAGCTGTCTGTCTCTAACAGTTCAAAAGTTTGGCCACATACATAGAATTACATTAAATATTGGGACACCCTTTAAGTTCCAAATTCAAAATTTTATACTTTTTGTTATAGCTGACTTAGCACTACAGGTTCTTTGTAAATTTCAGCGGTCTGTGTACAACTATTCAAAAGTATGGCCATATACATCAAATTAAATGAACTATTGGAGCACCCTTTAATTTAAAATTTTGAGTATTGATACATTTTATTATAACGTTCATAGTAGTCGACATTTTGTCAAATTTTCAAGGTTTAGTCTATAACGGTTCAAAAGATAGACCCAAATATGTCATCTATGGGGACACCCTTTAAATTTTAAATTTATTTTTTTATTAATTTCTGCTGTTGGGAGCTATAGCGGCACGCAATTTTTTAAAATTTTAATTTGCTGCCCTTTACGGTTCTTAATACACGTAAAAAACATGTATGTTGTATGGGGACACCCTTTAATTTTTAATATAATGAACTGTTTTTAAAATGGGACCAACCTTGAAGCATAACCTTTCAAATAAAGCAAAAAATTTTAAAATCGGTTCAGAAATGGCTGAGTTCTGCGGTTACATACATAAAAAAAAAGCAACATTCAGACGAATAGATAACCTCCTTCTTTTTTGAAGTCGGTTAAAAAATTAAGGCGATGGCTAGAATTGGAAGAAAACAATGAAAATGAAAAAGATTTTAATTTAAGAGGAAAAAAGAGGAATGGTGGCTCTAGATATTGTCAGGCAAGGCAGACCATTTACTGATCGAATTTTATTAAAGAATTATTAAGTAAAATTTTTCTGCAACTTAATTGTACATTTATGCAATCAGTGCCTTTGTCCCGAATGACTATTGCACGGAGAACGGCTCAATTGGGGGCATCAGTAGAGTTAGCTATTAAGGAAAAACTCAGCCAATGTAAATTTTATTCTCTTTGCTTGGATAAGAGCACTGACATAAACGATCTGTCTGAGCTTATTATTTGTGTTCGTTGTGTAGATGAAGAACACAAAGTTTGCGAAACAATGTTTTCACTGGAAACTTTTAACGGCAATGTTACCGGTAAATTATAATTTGATGTTGTATACGATTAGCTTCTTTCGATTGTAGACACTGAAAAATTTGCTGGTGTATGTACTGACGGTGCACATGTAATGACTGGTAAACATGAAGGATTTATTGGCCAGTTGAAAAATCATGGTTTTGATGTTGATTCTTTTCATTGTGTTATTCACCAGGCTGCTCTAGCCTTAAAATTTATTAGTGATTGTCCGACAATAAAAATTGCGGAACGAATAATCAATAAAATTCGAGGGGGATATCATTCTCTTACGCATAGAAAATTGGAATCCTTCCTAAAATCTAAAAATTCATTATACCATGATTTAAAAATGTTTACCGAGGTTCGGTGGCTAAGTAGAGGACAATGTCTTAACAGACTGTTTAATTTAAGAAAAGAAGTTCTTGAGTTTATGGCGATGAAAAAAATTGATAAACGCTTATAAGAGCATCTTAAAAACGATCAGTTTATTTCTGATTTAGCATTTTTGGCAGATACCACTGGTTTACTTAATGATTTTAATTTAGAATTACAGGGCAAGGAAAATAATATATACGATTTGTCCATAAAAATTTTCAATTTCAAAACTATATTATATTTGTTGTTATCACAAATTAAGTTAGGCGATTTCAGAGAATTTCCGAAAACCTCTATAATTATGAACCAGCAGAGAAAGGTTAGAACCCTTGATTATATTATGATATTTGAAACCCTTTTTTTAATTTTAAAGATAAGTTTCAAGACATAAATAATATAAAACCACTTCTTGAGAACCCATTTAATGTTGACATTAGTAAATATGAATCGAAATACAAATAGAACTTATTATATTACGTAGCGAGTTAAAAGATCTACCGGAAATAGACAGGGTATTATTTTGGCAAACTTTGGATAACTCGGCCTATCATGAAATCAAAAAAATTCTTTAAAAATTCTTTAATTTTTCCCGTCCACATACTTATGTGCACAAATTTTTTCGGACTTAAAATTCATTTGTACTAAACATCGTAATAAAATTGGTTCTAAGTCTTTGAAACATATATTGCTTTTACGAAACTGTCATAACAGAATTAACGTAGACAATTTCCTTTGATTTAATTTTTCAACGAAAATCTTTGCGGTTACTTTTGCTTATCACGGTATTTTAAAATTGCTCTCAAATTCTCACCAATACTAGTACAAAATAAATTTGTACATCACTGTTTTGGATTCATTTCTCTGGGGTTTGGCCAAAAAAGGTAATATCCCTCCTTCTTAGTCGAATGTAGCCGCGGTCGTTTAGGATCTTACAAGCCAGCGGGGGTTAGAATGTATTTCGAGCTTTTTTAAATATGTTAATGCATGTTTCGTGATTTCTGCTTGAATCAATGGCACGAGTTACGTTAATTTATCGTAACTTATATTTCTATTTCTTTGAATTTTCTTAATCTTCTACTTTACTTTAACTATACTCTTTCCTTTCTTATTCACCTAAAGCTTTCACTCTTTTTTAATCAAATTTAACTTTAAGAACTCCTAATTGTAATTTAGTCTTTAAGTTTTTCAGTCTTAAACGAACCATCTTTAAATAAACAAGTCTCGGATTTATAATATAATATTAAATAAATGGTTGTTTTAATTACACATTTATAAGTCACGTTTAAATCTTTGTGTATGTTAGAGTTTTTAATATACCAAGGAGCGCCTGTAATTATTCTTACAATTCAATTTTGCCGCCTTTGAATTTGTTTCCAAGTATGAAGCTGAGGCAGCACCCCATAACTGAATCCCATAACGCCATATTGGTTTGAGGATCGAATTGTATAGCAAAAGTTTGCAATCTAAGCTGAGAGTAGAGTTTCTGCCATTAAGCCAGTTAAGTTGGACTGCTTTCAACTTCATTTGTGTTAATTTTGATTCTATATGGCTTTTCCATGTAAGGCGCCGATCAAGATGTATACCGAGGTATTTAATTTCAGAAACTTGAGGTATCATTTGATTATTTATGCGAATAGGGGGACATGAGTCTCTACGTAGTGTAAACGTTATATGAGTGCATTTTTGTTCGTTCACTTTTATTCTCCATTTGTTCAACCAGTTTTCTAAATTGAATATGTGATCTTGTAAATATCGTATTGCTATTTGGGGACTATCGTGGATGCTTGAAAAAGCTGTATCATCAGCAAATGTCGATGTGTGAATTCGGTTGCTAGTTGGAATATCCGACTTCCTTGGGGTACTCCAGCGGCAATAGACTGTGGTGAACTTAAAAAATATCCTTCTTTCAGTATAAACTTTCGATTAGTTAAATATCTTTCTAGCAAGTTCTAGCAGTTTTTAGGTAATTTAGCTTTAACTTATATATTAAGCCTTTATGCCATACTTTGTCGAACGTTTGGGACACGTCTATGAAAAGGGCTGAACAATATTTTCTTTCCTCAACGGTCTTTTTGACTACATTTACTAATCTGTTCGATTGTACTGTGTTGTTTTCTGAATCCAAATTGATCATTCGGAATATATCCCATATCGCTTAGAATTGGGTTTAACTAAGAAATTAAAATCTTTTCGAATAGTTTTGACATGCTTGATAAAAGGCTTATGGCTCTGTATGATTCTATTTTTGTGTGATCTTTTACCGGTTTAGGAATCATAGTTATCAAAGAAATCTTCCAATCTGATGGAAAGTACTCAAGACGACAAATGGCATTAAATATAAAAAAGAATTATTTTTAGTGCAATACTAGACAACTCAATTAACATCTTATTGCTCGTTTTATCAAAACCAGGTGCTATCTTGGTGCTTAAATCAGTTATTGCCCTTTCAATATCACGAAGCTCAAACCTTAAGGTGACTGTAGGACTAACATCGACAGGTGGCAACTCAGCTATATCAGTCGAGTCATTTACACGTTTTTTAAATGGCCAACAAATAGATTACCTTTTTCAGTATCATTTCTTGCCCAACCCCCACAGGAAGTTCGCAAGGGAGGTTTGCGTATGACTGGTCGTTTTAAGTTTCTACATGCACGCCATAATGAATAATCTGATTGTGATGTTTTGTCAAGATCCGCCAGGTAATTTTCAGGGATGCTATTCTTCGGCATTCCAGCAGCTTTTTAATCGTTTTCATGCACTCTATTTTTGAGCTGGAAAGATCTGTGTAACTGCCACTTTCTTCGGATTCTTATTTTTTCAATCAGGAGCCGTTCGACATCCGCAAAATAAATTTGGTTGTATCTAGTTTGTTATCGGCTTGTTGTTGCATGTTGAACAGCCAGCTTAAGGTTTTTTTTTCAAATTGAGAAAGACACAGCTCTATGTCTTCTAGTGTTCTTAGTGGTACTAATATATTTTCTATAACTTAACCAATTTATGCGAGTGCTTCTTGCCGGCGACATAATTTCTTGTTGACTTCATATCCCTCGGAGGTATAGACAGGTCAGTGCATATAAAAGTGTGTGTAACATTTTTGTCTTTCATGTTAGAGACAAATCCTTCCATGAATTCCTCGAGCAACAATCTCCGAACACAATGAGTAAAAAATCAGAGCAATAGTGGATCCGGATTCGGTGTAATCCCGGTTTACAAAATTTTGTCGACAAACAGCATACACAGGTCTGTGCAGACCTACTTGTAATTCGTATGGAATGAAGGATGGAAAGTGATAAAAGAGTGTATAACTTTTTTGTTTTTTTTGGTTTTTCGGTTTGGTATTTTTGGTGACAAAACAAATTTCATTTCAAATCAATGCAGATTACAATAACAATTTTCATGCATTTCGGTCGAGAGTGGAGCAAACCTGTAACCGAAACAGAAATAAACGCATTTATTGGCCTTACCTTGTTTGCCGGCATATTCGGGCAAAATGATCAGACTAGTCATGAGTTGTGGGGACACAATGGTAACCCTATCTACAAGGCGACGATGTCTGCTAACCGTTATAAACTTATTCTAAAGTATATTAGATTTGATAACGGTACCACGAGATCCGCTTGCATTGTAGAAAGCAAATCGGCCGCCATCGACGACATTTGGAATATGCTCATGAGCAATTTATAGCGTCGATATGTTCCGGGTGCCCAAATAACTGTGGATGAGGCCGCACGCAATTCACCCAATATATTAAAACTTAAACCTCGCAAGAACGTTGTTCTGAAATTGGTGGATAAATATAGTGGTTCTGGTCGAACAATATATGCCGACAACCTTTTTTGATCCTATGATTTGGTCACGGTTTTGATGACAAAACGGTTGGCTTATGTAGGAACTATAAGGAAAAACAAGTCCTGCATACCGAAGGAGATGTTTGACCCTAAAAGAGAGGTGTTGAGCACATTATTCGCCTACCACAATAATAAGGTCGCACTCTCTCATATGTGCCAAAGAAGAAAAAAGCAGTGGTTCTCATCTCTACAAAACATAATAATTCTGCCGTCGACTATTCAAAATCAGCAAATAAGCCGTTACAAATATCAAACTACAACATCTATAAAGCAGGAGTGGACACCATGGACCAGATAGTTGGTGGCTGCACCTGCAAACGGGCCACAAACCGATGGCCTTTGGCCATGTTTTTTAATATGCAGAATGTTGCGGGATTAGCTCGTTTTTTACAGCTCGTGCTCCCTTACATGGAACAGAGAGCCGAAAATCCACATGCAAGAGCCATGCAACACAGTCCATGGCGTAAGCATTTAATTTCTTCATTCATTCATTGAATTCAACTTCTAAATCAATTTTTCAACTGTTTTTTTCAGGTAGTTTCAGGCCCGCCCATTGATGACCAACCACTCCATGCCGCATCCTCTTCCAGCAGACCATCATGCTCGCTGTGCTTTAAGTTAGACAAAAAGCAGAGAAAACTACGTTTTCATTGCATGCATTGCAAAAAGCCGGTATGCCAACAACACCCGCATGCCAGATACTCCTGCCTTGAATGCTGCATATAAAATATTTTTGTTTATCATATTATTAATAAAATTACTGAAGTAGATAACAAAGATGTGTTAAAATCCGTATAAATTATTTATTTTGTGGTTTTCCTAGCATAAAATGCATTTATAGACACTTTTATGACACCTGACTATGCATTTCCATACAAATCCTAGGTAGGTCTGCACAGACCTATGTATACCATTTACCGACACAAATTTCATATACCTCCGAGGGATATAGAAACAATAGTGGGTAAATGATCTGAAGATAAATCTAGTGATGCTTCAACTTAAAATATCTTTAATCAAACCAAAATCAATGACATCAGGTATTTTTTGTCGATCAGTAGGCCAATAAGTTAGTTATCCACTCAAAATAACATTCATTGCCATTTTTGTAATTATGTACATACGTCAATTTTTTCAGAACTAAAAAAGATAACGCAGACTATCTAACAACTTTTGGGGCTTACCCGTAAGTCCCATAACCCGAGAAGGCCGACTGAAGCTCTACTCTATAGCACCTCAGCTTTGCCTCTGTGAAATTTCATTAAGATATCTTTGTGGTTCATGAGATACCGAGTCATTTCCAAAATAAAACGTTCTTAAACAACTGTGCAATGTTGGTATAAGTTTAAATAAAAATAAAGAAATGCCATATAATTTTGATCGACATTTCAGGTGAAATGGTTCTGTGTGCAGCGTATGTATGTATATTAAAAATCTCATTGTAAGTTTGTTTATTTGTGAGTCAATCACGACTGAACATTTTTAATAAAATTTGTAGAGAAATGGGGAAATCTGTAATTTCGTTATCAGGAGTTGGTCCACATATTAAAATTTAAGGAATATGACGGGTGAAATAAACAGGAGCATATTACATAATCATTTGGGAGGTGATTACGTGGTTTCTTTAGCTTGGCAATTTCAACAAAATAATGACCCCAAGCACTGATCAGGTAGTGTCAAGAACTAGATTTCTGGGAATAAAATTAAGAAAACAAATTCCGTTGACTGCAATTGTCGCCGTTTAGTCAGATACTTAATGATATTGAAGACGACAGCTAACATCGTTTTTGTTTGTATATGAATTTGTAATTTTAAATTTTGTGACATTTTCTACTGTTAAATAAAAGCTGTGTTTCTTTACTCAACTTTGGGATCCCGCGGAATCCCAATTAGGCCGAAAAGCATTCCCGTACTTTAAATTTGGGTAAATAAAGCGTGTTTGAGAGAATTAAATTCTTCCTCTTCTTGCACAAAACAGCCCAAAGTTTTTCTTCCGGCAAATTGTGTAAATTGTCAAACAGCTATAAAAAATAAACAATAGAAAAAATAAAAAAATAAAAAATTCAAGAACAACATTTTTAAAAAAGTCTAAAATAGCTACATACACACATACAATGAGTATTGAGAAAAAAGTTTTATATTAAAATAGCTACAATGTAAATGTACAAAGTAAAAATTTATTCAAATGTTTTTAAAATAAAAAATTAAATTTTGAAAATTTTAATTATTACACAGGGCAACAGCAAAAATATGCTCGAGTAACTACTATATACATTTGATGTATCATGGCTACCTTAGTACAAAAATGGTAAAATTTTTAAATTTTATGGATAGATTTTTTTTTTAAAAATTTTTTTTTAAAATTGCAATTTTTTTGAGACGTTTCTTCAAATAATTAATGATAACTCAAAAACTACTAGTCCGATATTATTAAAATAAATTCAGAAAAATTAAGATTTGCATAGCCTTTAATTATCCACTCAAAATAACATTCATTGCCATTTTTGTAATTATGTACATACGTCAATTTTTTCAGAACTAAAAAAGATAACGCAGACTATCTAACAACTTTTGGGGCTTACCCGTAAGTCCCATAACCCGAGAAGGCCGACTGAAGCTCTACTCTATAGCACCTCAGCTTTGCCTCTGTGAAATTTCATTAAGATATCTTTGTGGTTCATGAGATACCGAGTCATTTCCAAAATAAAACGTTCTTAAACAACTGTGCAATGTTGGTATAAGTTTAAATAAAAATAAAGAAATGCCATATAATTTTGATCGACATTTCAGGTGAAATGGTTCTGTGTGCAGCGTATGTATGTATATTAAAAATCTCATTGTAAGTTTGTTTATTTGTGAGTCAATCACGACTGAACATTTTTAATAAAATTTGTAGAGAAATGGGGAAATCTGTAATTTCGTTATCAGGAGTTGGTCCACATATTAAAATTTAAGGAATATGACGGGTGAAATAAACAGGAGCATATTACATAATCATTTGGGAGGTGATTACGTGGTTTCTTTAGCTTGGCAATTTCAACAAAATAATGACCCCAAGCACTGATCAGGTAGTGTCAAGAACTAGATTTCTGGGAATAAAATTAAGAAAACAAATTCCGTTGACTGCAATTGTCGCCGTTTAGTCAGATACTTAATGATATTGAAGACGACAGCTAACATCGTTTTTGTTTGTATATGAATTTGTAATTTTAAATTTTGTGACATTTTCTACTGTTAAATAAAAGCTGTGTTTCTTTACTCAACTTTGGGATCCCGCGGAATCCCAATTAGGCCGAAAAGCATTCCCGTACTTTAAATTTGGGTAAATAAAGCGTGTTTGAGAGAATTAAATTCTTCCTCTTCTTGCACAAAACAGCCCAAAGTTTTTCTTCCGGCAAATTGTGTAAATTGTCAAACAGCTATAAAAAATAAACAATAGAAAAAATAAAAAAATAAAAAATTCAAGAACAACATTTTTAAAAAAGTCTAAAATAGCTACATACACACATACAATGAGTATTGAGAAAAAAGTTTTATATTAAAATAGCTGCAATGTAAATGTACAAAGTAAAAATTTATTCAAATGTTTTTAAAATAAAAAATTAAATTTTGAAAATTTTAATTATTACACAGGGCAACAGCAAAAATATGCTCGAGTAACTACTATATACATTTGATGTATCATGGCTACCTTAGTACAAAAATGGTAAAATTTTTAAATTTTATGGATAGATTTTTTTTTTAAAAATTTTTTTTTAAAATTGCAATTTTTTTGAGACGTTTCTTCAAATAATTAATGATAACTCAAAAACTACTAGTCCGATATTATTAAAATAAATTCAGAAAAATTAAGATTTGCATAGCCTTTAATTCGTCTATATATCGCGTTTCAATCGGATCAATAGTATCGGAGTTATAATAAAAAACTTAAGAAAAAAATATATTTTTTACGTAAAAATGGCAAAAATTTTCGTTTTAAAAAAAATCATAAAAAATCGAAAACGGCAAAAAACTTCCAGATTCATTTTTTTATCGCATAGCGACATATAATAGCAACAAAATGAGATATCGACCATAAAAATCGATTGATTTTTTTCGAATTTATTCACATTTTAGTGAATTCGCTCATTTTCACAAAATTTTAGTTTTTTGCTTGATATACGCATTATAGCGGGTTTTCAAATGTGTGAAAAACATAAATTTTCCAATTTCAAGGGGTGCATGTCGGATTAATGTTAGATTTGATGAGAAACTTCCACCCACAAAATTTTAGTCGAATTCGACAACGTTAACACGTAGCGCATAGGCCCCAAATCTGAAAAAAAGCGTTTAAATCGAAAATAATTGACAAATTTTCAGTTTTTGCAAAATTAACGCTATTTATTTCCCCTTTTGCAAAAAAGTGGATCCTGGTCCTTAGGGCAAACACAATGAGATTTACAATAAGCTACATGTCTTTAAGTTTTCGAGTTATTACAATTTTCACTGGCCATTATATGTCCTTGAGAACTTGCCGAAGACAATTTACAAAAAACATTTTACTTTTAAAATTTTTTATTTTTTTCTTTTTTAACAATAAAATATAAAATTTCGCTAAAATTGACTGATATCTTCCTATTACACAACGCAACAAAATAAAAAAATTAGATGCTTTTGAAACCACTATACAATATCCAGGTACTGCCAAAGTGTTTTGGATGAATGAGAAATGTATGGCAAAACAAGTACGCGAAATACTGTTTTGAAACAATTTGTTAAAGCACTTAACAAAGATGGTGAATGTTTCCAGTATATTTCAAGGAAGTTTAAAAGTTTGAGTATGGAAAAGCTGAGAGCAGGAATATTTGACGGCCCACAAATTCGCAAATTGGTCAAAGATACCGATTTTCTCAGTTCAATGTCAGAAATTGAGAAAAATGCATGGGATTCGTTTGTATGGGTTATTCAACATTTCTTAGGAAATAACAAGGATGATGATTATGTTGCGCACGTTGAAGAGATGTTAACTCACTTCCAGAATCTTGGATGCAACATGAGCATCAAGTTACATTACCTTCACAGTCACTTAGATCGTTTTCCTGAAAATCTAGGAGACTTAAGTGAGGAACAGGGCGAACGATTTCACCAAGATATTCGGACAATGGAGGAAAGATACCAGGGTCGCTGGGATGCACACATGATGGCAGATTTTTGCTGGAGTATTCAGAGCAACACTTCGTTATTCAATAATAGAAAATGTCATAAAAGAAAATTCCAAAGTTTGTAGTTTATAATATTTATTTATTTATTTCCTTATTTTATATGTTGTAATAAATTTAAATAATAAAATATAAAATAAAAGAAAATACATGAATAAAACAATGAAATGCATTTTCGATCTATTCCATCGATTTGACTTAGTTACATTTTTTTGTCAATTGCCTTCGGCAAGTAACTTGAAAACTGTTTAACCGATTAAAAGATATGTAGCTTATTGTAAATCTCATTGTGTTTGCCCTAAGGACCAGGATCCACTTTTTTGCAAAAGGGGAAATAAATAGCGTTAATTTTGCAAAAACTGAAAATTTGTCAATTATTTTCGATTTAAACGCTTTTTTTCAGATTTGGGGCCTATGCGCTACGTGTTAACGTTGTCGAATTCGACTAAAATTTTGTGGGTGGAAGTTTCTCATCAAATCTAACATTAATCCGACATGCACCCCTTGAAATTGGAAAATTTATGTTTTTCACACATTTGAAAACCCGCTATAATGCGTATATCAAGCAAAAAACTAAAATTTTGTGAAAATGAGCGAATTCACTAAAATGTGAATAAATTCGAAAAAAATCAATCGATTTTTATGGTCGATATCTCATTTTGTTGCTATTATATGTCGCTATGCGATAAAAAAATGAATCTGGAAGTTTTTTGCCGTTTTCGATTTTTTATGATTTTTTTAAAACGAAAATTTTTGCCATTTTTACGTAAAAAATATATTTTTTTCTTAAGTTTTTTATTAT